>OW679194.1:237441465-237567914 GCA_940337035.1 Agriotes lineatus | reverse complement strand
TATCATAACTCTATAATAAAGCAGAACACTTCCCAAGGTCAAACACATCAACTCCTGGTCTATGCGTAGTTAGGTATTGTGGGCGTGGTCTTGATATTAGCAGCGTTGCCAGACCTGGTACAATTCTACGAATCTGGTACATTTTGAAACCGTTTCTACAAATTTATTTCGTACAGTGTAAATCTGGCAACAGGGCTAAAATCGTCGTGTTGACAGCTGGCCTTTAGTTTACGAAGAAGGAAACCCTCATTTCTGTTGTAGAAAAGTGAGTATTCGTTATTATATTTTCCATTTTAATTGTGTGTGCTTTTGTGTGACATAACCTAAGATTTGCATGGAAATTTTATCTGGGAAAAACAGAGGCAATCAATGCGTTTCGCACTGCACAATTTTCATTATTATCAATCCTATTAAACAATGACTGCTTTTCTGCCTGTGAAATTCGTGGTGTTAAAGAGAATAGGTAAGTTTTAAAAATCTTGTATTGTACGACGCCACCGATGAACTACTGTTCCTAGAGTCAGTAATCTTGGAGGGAGGCGCGAACAGCTGATCGTTTAGATTAAAATTACCTTAAAACGTTGCCAGACCTTTATTGTTTGGCTTCAACAGCTTTTGGCGCCAAATTATTTTGAGTTTGCTTTTAATCGTGAACAATCGTTAAACAAACGCCATATCTACCTAACAGCATTTACACCGAAGGAAATTATGTATTAATCCCCGCTTCGTCAACCGTTCAATACATTTTAGTTTGACCCTAACCGCAACACCTGCAAGAATCACGGATATGGTTTAGTGTCAAAATGTTATCTTCATTCACAAAACAGTTGGAGCTAGAACACCTCTATTCGACATTGATGTTAGGACCACGATAAACATGCAAACTAAAACGAATTAGATCCCAAATTGCTGTACAAGTAAACAAAGGTCTGGCAATAGTGTAAGGTATTTGACATGTTAGCGATCCCTCCCTCCAAGATTACTGACTCTAGGAACAGTAGTTCATCGGTGGCGTCGTACAATACAGGATTACCGTAAACAATAAGTTGTAAGCTAAAATATTTATCTGGCATTGAAATTAAAACTCAAGTTAGTTATTTTAATTTATGTTGAATAGAATTAGTTCTGTAGTTCTGGTGCTATTATTATTGTTGTTTTGTTGTTAGTGCTGGACGTGAAAGTTACGGTGACTCAGCCATAGGATATGTGCAGCTCCGACCAGAGGGTGAATTGTGCACCGTTAAATGCAGAATTTGTCCTGAACACCGAGTGAGAGCGAAAAACTATAATGTGGTGTTACAAGTAAATGAAAAGCAGCGTAAAGTAGAGAAGGTGGAATGTTTGGACTGCGCTGCATCAGCTGGTAATTTAATAATAATCTGTTATTAATCTGTTTTAAAATTTAAAAAAAAAATTTTTACAGGTGGATGCTGTAGCAGTACTTATGTGGATGCATAGGAGGAGCGAAGAACCCGCAACTGTCAAAAGTGGGCACATCGCTAAAATTTTTGACTGTGGCAGAATTTGGGGGTATACCCGTTGAAGAAGATCAGGGTAACTTTTATCAGGAGGCAATGCGTTTAGGAGTACAAAACAAAGCAGCTGGCGAAATATTTAAACTGTTTAAAGAACCCAAGTATAGCTGCCTGGATTTGTACGGTTTATTATTAAAATTTGTTAGCAGTGGTGGAGCCCTATATGATGATTTCATCACCTTCACCAAGCAGCACATGAATGAAGATTTGTGCAAGGAAGCTGCATATTGTACCCTAATGCAAGCCGAAGACAGTTTGTGGCATCGTTTACGATATGGGAGGATAACCGCCTCGAAATTATATAATGCTGCACATTGCAAAACTGAATGTGGCTCATTTGTGCAACAGGTAATTGGAGTTACAAAACTGAGGGATACCAAAGCAATGGAAAGGGGTAGACGATTAGAAAAGCAGGTATTACAAATTGTCGAAAAAAATATGAAGACCAAATTAAGTTCTGTGGGAATTGTACTTTCAAAGAACCACCCTATTTTCGGAGCTTCACCAGATGCAGTGAGTGACAATTTCGTTGTCGAAGTGAAGTGCCCCTCTACAGACAAAGCAGTGTTAAACTATATAACATCACAAAATAAAGTTACGGCCAAGTATAGAGCTCAAATACAAATGCAAATGCATTTTTTAAATAAATCGTATTGCATTTTTGCTGTTGCAGATGCTAACTTTGAAAAAAACCAAAAAGTTAATTTTATTTCTGTGGGCTATGATGCAAATTACATTAAACAAACAATGTTAGAAGCTGAGAACTTTTGGAAAAAAAATATTTTTCCTATTTTATTAGCATCTGCGAACAAATAACTGCATTTTTAATTTTTATTGTTAGGGATAAGCGTGTAACTATTTTTAAGTAATATTTAATATTTTTCCCGCTGCTGATCTTGTAAGTCAGTGATAAAGCCTTAGTAACAAAACGTGTAAGTCGGTGATTATATTTGTTTGCTGCTTTTTCTTGACAACGGAACTTAATACTATTATTAAGTTCTTAGGATAATAAAATTAGCAAAGCAAGATGCAGATTTAGACGTTTTGTTTCTAAATTGCAAGTGTTTATGTGACATGTGACACTCATAGGTAACACGACTCACAAAAATTAATCCTGGTGACAGGTGACAAACCAAACGATTTTTTCAGAAATCTAGGAAAATTTCGATAAGCAGCGGGAAAAATATAATAAGATAACTCGGAATGTATCGCCTATTAACATTTTCGGCAGGCAACAAGCCGCGACTTCGTCTTGGCTTGTACTTGCCTACCCCAAATGTTAATAGGTCCTTACATTCCTTGTGACTTAAATAGCTATTTAGAATTGTAATATATTGTAATAAATGTAAAATTTTACAGTGTCACTGCAAGTTATTATAATTGTGTTTCAGTGTTGAATGTACCAGCTTTAATTTTGTTTACAATAAACAAAAAAGCGTTGTTTTCTATTTCTGTTAATACATATAATAGGTAAACAAATATTTTTGGTGTGTGACATGATGTAAAAATATTCTGTGGCTGAAAAAACCACTTATTATAATTTTGATTTCTAAAATGTTCTAAAATTTGATTGAAAAATCATTTTTTTTCTAAAAAATGTAAATTCCAAAACATTCAAATTTTTTAGTGTGATCCTTCTACTTGTCATTAATCCATTTGAGTTATGATATAGCTACTGCATTGATTATAATGTGTAAAATTCTATGTACAATACAGATTACATACTTAATAAATAAAACTATGTTTTAAAGGTACCTAATAATTTATTTAATTAAAGCAGTTTGCATATTTATAAATGCACAAGCAATAACAATCATATGATCAGTGTATTTAAGCAGGTTTGTGTTGAGACACGAATGGGGTTTTAATATTTTAAATTCTCGTAATCTTCGAATTACACGTTCAATATGAATTCGTAGACTCGCTATTGATTTAGTTTTTAACACATCAGCTTTTGAGCTTCTTATATTTTTATCTACACTAGGCGGTCGTATTAATGAACATCCCTTTTCTACCAGCATACTTTGACCAAAATTATTTAAAAAGATATTTTTGTCAACTACACGGAAAAATTGCATGTTTAACACATTGGAAAATTCCATGCTCACGTAAAACTTTTACATTTGCTGGAAAACTCTCACTTTTCTTAACTTGTAGAGCAATCTACTATTAATTCACTAGCGATTTAAGAAGAAAATTAACTCGCTAGCATATAAACATTATAAACAGTTACTTATGGTTGCTATTATAAAGATAATAATAATAATGCCAGTTTAAAATGCCAAAGAAATAATAATTAATCGAGTTATTTAACAATATCAGTAACGGCGTAACTGGAGACTTGAGTTCCCGCATTTATATTTTTATGGCGCTCAACGGCTTAAACCTGAAAAGAAACACAGATTGCAGGCAGCTGAAAATTATTTCGGTGGAGCAAATAATTCTCACATATAATCTCATAAGTCACAAGAGCATTAATTCTTTCCGGATTTGTTTTTGACTGCGTTCCAACAGCGTCATATTAATTAGGACGCCTTCCAGGGGCAAGCGTTTCCTTTACAGAGACTTTCCATTTGAAAATATATTTTTTGGAACTTTTCCTTACTGCCAATCTCTAGCGTGCTTTTAAAACTTTCTTTAGTGCAACAAAAGTTATTAAATTCGTCCTACATTTTAAATGCGGCATATGCCGCGGGGTTTAAGCTAGTTTTTGGATAATGTAATTACTTGCATGTACGTACTGGTTAATAAATGCAATAAGTGACGTTGAAAGAACATCGACATTATTAACCACTGCAATACCCTTCTGCTAAAGCATTCTTGTAATGTGTTTATTTCTGTTTCCCGTTTGTGTTTTCCGTTTATGTTTTCCGTTTTCAATTTAATTGAGAACTGAATATTTTGCTGTTTAATTTGAAAATGTGGTTAAGATGTAACTTTTGCATTTTGTAACCAATACGTACCTGATAATAAATTAACGTAGTGTTGTGTGATGCTTTATACACATTTCCACGAAGAGTGCATAGAAATAAACAAATTTGACATTATAACCTTACAAATAAAAAACGAGATTTGGATGGTCAAACCACAGAATAATAATAACCAGAAGGATATCTTCCACACAACCGCATTGATGTCGACGCCGACAACGGGTGACCTCGAACCTTTGTATTCCATGGGCTCTCCCCAAAGCCGCTACCTACACTTGCCGTTTCGGGGTAGAATTTGAGCGTAGAAACGTCTCAAGGCTATGAGGGGCCGGCGGTCAGGTAATACGAGATATCCTTCTGGTTATTATTATTCTGTGGTCAAACTATAAATGACGAACAAAACCTAACGTACTAACCTCGTGTGTACATAAATTTACCATAGTTACGGTATCATTACGGTATCATTTTTACTTTAGTCCCTAGGGATTAAATGAGCTACTTTAGTCCCTGTTTACGGGGACTAAAGTATCAACTTTAGTCCCGGAAGTGCAAAAAATATTTTATCTACTCCAGTGTGATAAATAACTCATTACGTCACTCATTTGACACTATTACCGTTAGGTAATGAAGCTCATTACAGCACTCAGTTATGTAATGGCTTCATTACCTAACTTAAATAGTGTCAAATAAATGACATAATGACATTTGCCTACTAAAATATTGTTGAAAATGACAGATCTGACATTTCTCTTAACGCACTTTTCACAATTTTAGGCAGTCGTAGATCAAATTTTGTACAATACATGTGTGATAATGCATCATTAATATACTTGTGTGCTTACATACACGTATATTAATGATGCTATTATCCCACTTGTATAGTAAATAACTATTAAAAAATAGTTACTTTCTTTACGATTTTTCGTTAAAAAAGTTCTAGTTTCTTCACGATTTTTCATTAAAAAGGACGACTTTTATGATCACTATGCAAAAATATACTGTGTTGTGTCGCCGAACATTCTGGACAGTGGACACAATTATAACAAACGTAATATTATAATTTAGACACCCCTCTTTGCTGTTGTTAATATTTTTCTTTGAAGTTTCCCCGTACATGAATTTTCAAAATTCCCGCCTCAGTGTTGGTGATTTTCCAGTTGTTTTGTTACCATCCAAAGGCAAATTGCAGTATTGCATCAATCGCACAGCTAGATGTGATAATTATGTTATAGTCCATTACCTATTAATAAGTTTTAAAAATCTGGTATGATACACGCACACAACTTCCTTTTACAGTAATCTTCTAATTAGCCAAAAAATTGATTTTAAATTTTTAAGCATTTGTCAAAAATTTTCAAAAAATTACAAATTCTACGTAAACGGTACAAAATAGACCGTTAGTTAAAGAGACAAAATTTCTCTAGAATTTTAAGCTAAATTCAAAAATGTAATAATATACCGGGTGTTCTATTTAAAATAGGAGTTAATACAAAAAATGGAAAAACAACAAAAGAAACCCGTTTTAGAAGTATTCAACTGTAAAATCATCTATCTCACATCAATACACATTAAAAATGTAAAAAAAAACGTGAAGTTTGAAAAAATCGTTAGAGCCGCTTTTGAAAAAATCGAAAAAAACTGAAAAATCACAAGAGTAAACACCTACTTCCGGTTATGCGATTTTCTTCAAAAGCTTGCTGTGGCATCTACATATTAGACAAAGCTTATATAAGAAGGTTCAACGCCATACCTCTTTTCGTTTTTGAGATATTCTGTTCACAGACAGAGAGACAGACACAGACCAATGAAAAAAATATGTTTTTTTGGGTTCAGGGGACTCCAAAACGTGAAGATCTGTTGAAAACTCAATTTCGAATTTTTAGGGTGAATCCAATACTTTCTTTATCGTAAAAGAAAGTAAAACTGTGATATGAATTGGCTAGAGATCATGTATATAATATAGTAAACTATATACAGGATCTCTAGAATTGGCTACCTAAACCATTGTAACCTGATTTATTATAAGTCGAGACATGCCTTGCTCTTTGTTCTTCACGCCAACTATGATGTACTAACTTCAATTTTTGTAAGTATAGTCTGTTCAGTAAACATAAAAACACAAAGTGGCCTTTGATTTCTATAATTTCATTAGTGCACTTTCAAAATTAATCTCTGTCTAGGAATGTACTTATAAAAAGTTACTAAAGCAAATAGGTTAGGGGTGTGACATTTATTTATCAACTGTCATAAATGTTATAACTAACTACTTTTAAGGATGTTAAACAAATACTCTGTTGGATGCTATTGATGCAGCGTTTATTAATAGGTATTATTATTACTTATAAAAGTTAGGCAAGAATTTCTAGAATAATATGTACGTACCTTGACACTGAAATAATGAGATTTATTAATTGTCATTGATTGTCATTTTTAAATTTAAAGTCGCCTTTATGCAGGTGTGGAAACCTTTGCAAAACAAAATATAGAATTCCAGCACAAAAACTGTATGATCAGTGGCGGACAATAACTTTAGGCGGGCCTGTCATTCGCTTGGCACTGTTTATGTTGGTGGCACTGTAAGTCTATGTCAAATTCGAGGTTAGCAGGTTAGGCTTTGCGTCAGTTTGTGTCAATCTGACTGGACCGCAAATTGATTGTGAATGTTGAAGAAAAACCGGCTCTATATGATAAAAGTCAGAAAGAATATAGTGACTGGAATGAAAGATTATGGAAATAAGTGTGTGTAGCAGTACTGCCAAATTGGAGTGAACTCACCTTACAGAAAAAAATAAACAAATGTACCGTATGATCGAAAACTTGTATCCTCTAGAGGGCCGTGGAATTATTTTGTTAAAAATTTAAGTTGGCAGTCGTGGTATTAAAAGTCACATTGTCATTTTATATCTGTCAATTTAAGGTTATATCAGTAATGTCATTTTAACAAATACATAAATGTCTGTTGAAGTTAAGTGATTCTATCAAAATTGTATAGGTTATATTATTGAGTACCTTTACTCACCATTGCCAACATACATTTTTTTTAAATTTACAACCCTCTAGAGGGTAAAAGTTTTTGATCATACTGTAGGTGTCAGACTATCATTTATAATACCATGAGTAGTCAAAGTTATGTCGACTATTTTTGCGGTGGTATCACCACAGTCTATAAACTAGACTGTGGTATCACGAATGTCCATCGCGCTTTGGTACGATTAGGACGAGTGCGCTAGCACGAGTCCTAATCCCAAGCGCAATGGACATGAGTAGTGATACCACCGCAAAAATAATCTACTTAACTTTGGCTAAGAATGGTATTCGAAGGACTATTTAATGAACCAAACTACTTTTTCCAATAAATTTTTAGTAAATCTAGCAACAAACTACGCAATTTCTATAGTAACAGACACTAATATTGACTTTTTCTAATAAATATCACATTTGTTTAAAATAGTCAACAGTAATATCCCAAGTGCATTAAAATAGCCGATTAAGTTTTGACGTTTTCTGTCAGAATGTTTTGCTAAGAAATTTGTCAAGTAAATTTGCCGCTCAACAAGAATCCCGAGTGCGCAGCACGAGGGATTTTGAAGCGGAAAATTTACGAGATATATTTCTTCAGAGCAAAACATTCTGACAGAAAATCGCCAAAATTTATTCAGGCTAGTTTACATGCACGCGGGATGTTCGGAGTGATTATTTCCTGAATAAATATACATATAAAATTCAGTTAGTGAAGCACCTTTAATAATCATGTTAAAATTATGCACAAGCGATTAAATTTTGACATAAATTTAACCGCGGTTAAATTTTGACGTTTGAATTTTAGTCGTTATTAAACTGACAGAAACCATGGTGATTACGCATTATTATGGATATGAAGGAAATAATCACTTGAATACCTTCTAGGAAGATATATCCACTGATATTTTTTTGATTGGTCAAAAAACTTCAGAATTCTGGATTTTCATTGGTCACTTTTTGACAGATGACAGGTGAATTGAATAGTGATTTCTATTTTTTGCAATTTAATAATTTTCTTTATCCGCAAACGTCATAAAAGTGACAACTTATATGTCTTTATTGACAAGGTAAAGTGTCACTTTATCTGATTAAGCAGATAAAATAGCAACTTTTGCGTACTTTATGTGCCTAATCACATAAAATTGTTGCTCTTTTTCTTTCTTTCTATGTTTGTTCGCTATCTCCTCCGAAGCTACTGGACCGATTAAATTGTATGATGGCTTAAAATTTTGCTAATTTTTAGACTTAGATCGTAGGCCGGTTTTCATTTTCAAAAAGAGTGCGAAAAAGTTTTAATTTAATTAAATCCTTTAAGCAGCGGAGCAGATCATCTGTCGCCGTGGGTTATGGTGTGACAGCTGCTGTGGCCGTGTGCTATTAGCTCGGGTGATTCAGTATGTTCATATATCATTATAGTAGCACGTTATTTAAACAACCGAGGTTGGTGCAGGGGTAGAGTGGTCGCATGTCACGCGGGTGGCCCGGGTTCGATTCCCGGCCGATGCATTTTTTTTTAATTTATATTAATGAAATTTATCTGAATACGTTTGCGGATACAATAGTATATGTTATTCGGAGTAAAAGTGACTTTATGTGGCTTAGCTGAATTATTTGCCTCACTAACGGCGAAATAAACTTCAGCTTCGCCACATAAAGTATCACTTTTACTCCTAATAACATAATCTACTATTATTCATGAAATGAGGGATTACTTCTACTAACAGCTTGAAAAAAAATGAATGCTCTTGAAAATGATATTTGATGTTGAAACACGTGAAGGAATAAGATCTTGTCATATATTTAGAGTGCCTATGTTAATATCTATGAAACTTTTGAACAGAAAAACCATGCTTTTTACAGTACAAAATAATTGAATATTTTATTTATTACAATTTAATATTTTAGAATGTAAGTAATAGTTTTTCTATAATTTAAATAACTTAAATTTTATCATATTGCCATGGAATGGACCCCGATAGCGTAGTGAAATAGTTGGCCAAATAATCCCATACGTGTAGCCCTGTTTCTGTACCACGATTATTACAAGTAGTAAAGTCCTCTAAAGGACAACTGCACAAAGTATCTTCAAATTGCTCTCCATATTCTTTTCTCACATAATTGTGCAATACACTTCTTTTCCTTCTTGTGCTTCTTCTATTGGAGGTCAGCTATCATCCTGGCTATTTGCACTTTCAATACATCTCTTCAGAATAGTGCTTTGTTTATACCATTGCTGCAGGTTTTTCAACCAAGATGTTCAGCTTCTGCCTGCGCTCCTCTTGCCTTCGATCTTTCCTTGCATTATTAGTTGCAAAAAAAAGTATCTGTTATGTCGCATGGTGTGCACGAAGTACCTAATGTAGTTTTCTTTTTTTACCAATTTTCAGTACTTATTCCTTATTCATACGTAGGAGTACTTGTACGTTTGAAATTCTGTGGACCCACATAATGCACATTTGTTTTTAGTTTAATTTAATTAATTATCCATATATATAATAGACTTGTCCGGGACGCTGGTCCGTCCGGGACGCTGGTCCGTCCGGGACGCTGTTTCAGCAGCCAAACCGTAAGAGATAGAGAAAAAAGTTATGAAAGTTATATGTTTGGAATGGTCATGTCAGGTCAGGAACCGAATTTCAGTCACGTGACACTTCCGGTTTTCGAGAAATCACAAAAAAGACCGTTTTCAAATAGAACGCCTATTAAATAAAAACTGTTTCAGCAGCCAAACGGAGCTACGACTCTCTGCGCCTTAAAACCTCGATCGGTTAGGCAACCACTTTGACAGCTTCCAGAATGTTCCGATGCCCTCTGCGCCTTAAAACTTCGATCGGTTAGGCAACCACTTTGACACCTTCCAGAATGTTCCGATGCGGCGTTCCACTTTGACACCTTCCAGGTCTGGGTACAGTTTTTATTTAATACGCGTTCTATTTGAAAAACGGTCTTTTTTGTTTTTTTAAATGAGACATGTGTCTCACTGGATTGCTTGTATGAATTATTATGATACGTTTTGATGTATATGCATGTTTTTCGCAGCGTACACTGTGTTGGGTGCATTGAGTTTTCTTTAAATTTAATCATGTAATTTCCTGTAATTGGGTCTTGGTACCTGTTGGAAATAAATCTTTATTATTATTATAATTGTGCAGTACACAACAGGCTTTAACTATAGAATCACAAAATTCACGGGCCACGTCAATCGGTATATGTCTATAGTTTTCACTTGTTAAGCAAGTATTCCCAATGCACATTTGACCATTCACCGAGTCCTGGTTAACCGGTAATTGAAAATACGTTTCTGAATAGTCAGGTTTCTTTTGGCATATGGATGTAAGACATGTTTGGACAAACTAAATGCTTTATCTTCTGCAATTACAAAAGGCATTTGCCTGCCATTAACGTCTGGCAGAAATCTGCCGCAGGGAATGTTTAACTGATTCTGTTCTAACATTTGGCTTGGCTGAAGTTGGACCGTTTGAATACACGTAAATCACTGGAACCTCCATATGCCTACCATATGTCCACGACAAAGAAACAATAGTCTGCATCTACGAAAGCGAGCAGTACAATTAAAAAATATTATTTGTAATTATAGTGCAGAGAACCTGTGTTAGACGGCTGCTTCATTCTAATATGCTTGTTATCAATGGCGTTTATGCAGTTTGGAAAGTGTGTTCTCTGATAAAATTCATCCGCTATTTGTATCCACTCATTTTGCGATTTTCTCGCCATATATAATGGTTGCAAGTAGTTCCACTGTTACCCGTTGCTAGATAGGTACTTAATAACAAATAAAATTCATAAGTAACTCTCTAAGATCAATTTTTTGTCTGATAAACATATTTTTTCTGGTAAAGACATCAGCGTAAATGGCAGAATCTACAATCATGTTTTAAAAGAGAGCTAAGGTTACAAAATGAGAGAAAATCTGGGGAAGCAAAAGTGAAAAGAAGAAAATATGTAGGTACGTATATTACGATCAGTTACTGTTCCTACTTCCAACGTTAGAGGAAAGAGCATTTTCTGAATTGTGTCCTTCAGTCATAAAGTGCTTTGGTTTAGCTGCGATATTTCAGTCCAGCTGGGCCATATGGAACGAAGGCACGCGGAACTGGAGCAAACAGTAAAGTGAAAGTACAGTAAAGCGGAGAAGGAAAGATAGATAGAGGAAGTAGCCAAATAGTGAAGTAAGTACAAAGTTGAGATAGTTACTTTTAAAATGTAACTAGTTACAAGTTACTTTTTAAAAAGTATCTAAGTTACTTGGAAAAAGTTACTTTTCTTTAAAAAGTATCTAAGTTCCTAAAGTAACTTAGTTACTTTTAAAAAGTAACTTACAGTTTCTAAGTTACTTCTTATTTAAATTAATCCTAAAGGATTCAAAATAATAAAAGTCAGAATTTTCTGTGCATCGCCAAAATATGCTAAAATAAAAATCTGGTGTGATACACGCACACAACTTCCTTTTACAGTGATCTTATTTAGCCAAAAATTTGATTTAAAGTTTTTAAGCATTTGTCAAAAATTTTCAAAAATTACAAATTCTACAAAAACGGTACAAAATAGAGCGTTAGTTGAAGAGACAAATTTTCTCTAGAATTTTAAGCTGATTTCAAAAATGTAATAATATACCGGGTGTTCTATTTAAAATAAGAGTTAATAAAAAAAATAGTCAAAAAAACAAAAGAAACCCATTTTAGAAGTATTCAACTGGAAAATCAACTATCTCACATCAATACACATTAAAAATGTAAAGTTAAAAAAAATCGTTAGAGCCATTTTTGAAAAAATCGAAAAAAACTGAAAAATCACAAGAGTAAACACCTACTTCCGGTTATGCGATTTTCTTCAAAAGCTTACTGTCGCACCTACATAGTACACAAAACTTATATATGAAGTTTCAACGCCATACCTCTTTCCGTTTTTGAGATATTCTGTTCACAGACAGACACACACACAGACACACACACAGACAGACACACACACAGACAGACAGACCAATAAAAAAAATATGTTTTTTGGGATCAGGGGCCTCTAAAACGTGAAGATCCGTTGAAAATCCAATTTCGAATTTTTGGGGTGAATCCAATACTTCCTTTATAGTAAAAGGAAGTAAAAAAGCAAACGAGGATAATATAATAAAATAAAACACCAAACTCTAGCTAAATAGCTATAATGGACAAAAGTCAAAACAATAAAACATATCATCTATATACGGATGGGGCCATAACAGCAATGAGATAACATGAATAACGAAATAGAATGCTTGAGTAAGAAAGAGATGGCCATACGAAAAATTTATTTTTTTGTATTCGCTCCCCAAACTGGTTACTTTGGAAACTGTCTAGGATCCTCAAAATGGCCATTTAGAGGCCTTGTACTTAAAGTCGTCATGTCAACATTTTAGCGGATTCAAACATTAGTTGCCATGACGACTTTAAGTACAAGGCCTCTAAATGGCCATTTTGAGGATCCTAGACAGTTTCCAAAGTAACCAGTTTGGGGAGCGAAAAATACATTTTCGCGCGGCCTCCTAATATAATGCCGCGTTAATGGTAATTAAAACTTCATAATATAATATTTGGAGAGCTAATACAAAAAAACGTTGTATGCAACACGTCCTCAAATGGCTTTAGAGGACTCATCTTCATATTACGGACTCGGCTGCGCTTCGCTCCTCCTGGTCCGGAAACATTACGACTCGTCCCCTAAAGCCTTGATTTGAGGACTAGTTACATAAAGTACTATTAGTAGGCATGTTTATTGACAAATGTCATAATTAAATTAAACGTCAAGCCTTCTCGAATATTTGCTACTATGTTTATCTCTTTCTTACTCAAGCAGTATGTGTTATCTTCTTGTTCATGTTATCTTATTGCTGTTATATATAATTGTGGCCCCATCGGTATATAACGGGTGTTCATAAACAGTCGTCATCCCAGTAGGTTTTGACTTCAGAAACGCATGTCTATTAAAATTGAGAAAAAATGCGCTATGACAGTACTCAATGACGTTTCATTGTGTTGCACGAATCAATCAAAGACATAACATTTTGTTTTTCAAAGCAACTGGGATGACGACTGTTTATGAACACCCGTTATAAAGGAAAGTCACTACCCTGACTAATCAACGCAGAGCCGAAACTACTGGCACTAGAAACTTGAAATTTGGGTGGAAGGTTCAATTTGTTACATAAGTTAGTGCTAAGAAGGAATTTTTTGAAATTCGACCTCTAAGGGGGTGAAAAGGGGTAAAATGTGTTTTCACGAATTCTTCAATATCTCTTACATCCGATAAGATATCAATTTGGTGTTTGCTTGCAAAGATTATCAATGCAAATACCTAGAAACGTGTTTTAGGATTTTGTCCTAATCAACTCCTAAAGGTGCAAATCTGGATTGGGGGTGAATTAAAGAACCCTTCGTATCTCCTATGTTTATTGAGTTAAAATATTATTTTTTGGCATATAGGTGTAGTTTTAAAATATTTAGAAAGCAGTTTAAGGGAATTTGAAAATTTTAACCCTAAAGGGGTGAAAAGGGGTAAACTGTGTTTTCACGAATTCCTGAATATCTCTTAGACCCGATAAGATAGCGACTTGGTGTTTGCTTGCATAGGTGTCCAATAGAAGTATCTACAAACATATTTCAGGATTTTGCCCTAATCGACCCCTAAAGGTGCAAATCTGGATTCGAGGTGAATTAACGAACCCATTGTAACTCCTAGGTTTATTGAGCTCTAACATTCCTTTTTTGGCATATAGATGTATTCTTAAAATATTTAGAAAATGATTTAGGGGATTTTACAATTTTACCCCTCAGGGGGTGAAAAGGGGTAAACTGTATTTTCATCCATAGACCCGATAAGATATCGACTTGGTGTTTGCTTGCATAGTTATACAATACAAGTGTCTAAAAACGCATTTCAGGGTTTTGCCATAATCAACCCCTAAAAGTGCAAATCTGGATTCGGGGTGAATTAAAGAACCCTTCGTATCTCCTATGTTTATTGAGTTAAAACATTCTTTTTTGGCATATAGGTGTATTTTTAAAATATTTAGAGAGCGGTTTAAGGGAATTTGAAAATGTTAACCCTAAAGGGGTGAAAAGGGGTAAACTGTGTTTTCACGAATTCCTGAATATTTCCTAGACCCGATAAGATAGCGACTTGGTGTTTGCTTGCATAGGTATCCAATACGAATGTCTCAAAACACGTTTCAGGATTTTCCTTTGTATCTCCTACGTTTATTGAGTTAAAACATTGTGTTTTTGGCGTACAGATGTATTCTTAAAATATTTAGAAACGGGTTTAAGGGCTTTTAATGTTACCCCTAAAGCGGTAAAAAGGGAAAACTGAAAAGGGGTAGGGTGTTAAATTTATCTTGCTAAAATTTATGAATACAACATTTAGTTTGTACATATATTTTTTAATTTTATCTCATTGTTATATTAAAACTATAGTTTTATCAATATATACAAGGTGAACAACAATTACTTACACATTTCCAGGGGGTACGTGAAGCATACAAAAGAGTTGTGCAGGAATTTTTTCGAAAGAATTTTGTTTCCTTTTTTTTCTACAATATTGTTTTGCGAAGTTTGTTAGTAGTAGCGTATTGAGTGAGGGGAAGGGGGGCGCCCTATAATTTATTTGAAATTTAGAAGAAAAAACATTTGTTGCCGGTACGAAGGACGGGCATCTTGCTAGTATCCTATATAGCTAGTTATCCTATATATCCTATAGCGGGAGCCTGAAGCTGGCGAAACATTAGTAAATCAAATAGTTTATAAGTACATAATAATAATAGAAATGAAAATATTACAAAAACAAACGGAAACTTTAAATGGATTATTTCTAACATAAACAAAATATTTTATTCCCAAAAAACACAAAATTGATCAAATAACTATTTACTTTGGAGTTGACCAGATGATTAAATGAGTTTCTTTCATGCGATCGCCGCGACGTGCCAGTCTGGGGCGGAAGAGTTGAGCTTGACCTTAACCGATAACACGTACGGGTGATCAGGACTCAGTATTATTATTATTCTAAATTAACAGTTACAAGTTACTTCGTAAACGTAACTAGGTACAAGATACTTTTAAGTTATTTAAAAAAGGAACTAAGTTACAGTAACTAAGTTACATTCAAGTAACTTAGATACTTTCAAGTAACTTAGTTACTAGTTACTCCCAGCTCTGATTAAGTAATGTTAAATTAATAAATTTAAAGGTTAAGGGAATTAATATAATGAGTTGAAAATCGTACGACACTCATTAATGACCAATAGAACAATTAGTTCAAGTGCCGTAACCAAGACAACAACAAAATTTCTTGGAAATTGTTTGTAGGTAGACCAACCTAACTGTGAGGGTTTGTTACGATTTTCTTACCGAATCTGCATTCGAGCATTAATTCATATCCGGAAATTATTTTTCGTGCATTCCAACAACGTCCTAATTTGCCCTCGAGTCCCGCTTGGTCAAATTAATACGACGTTGGAACGCACTCAAAAAATGTTCCGTAAACAATGAATGCTCTTATGAGATTATATGTGAAAATTGCATTTGCATGTAATGACTACCAATAAGAAGCGTGATAAGCTAAATCGTTGGACGCAGATGACAGCTCGACGACAACAGGCTAGGCAACACATTGTTCTTCTCGAAGTAGGTGAAGTTGTATAAAAAGCAGGAAAGTGTGAAGTCAAAATAGGCGCGAGCAATAAGATATAGTCAATAGCGAAGGTTCAGATAAAGGTAACAACAGCTGGTAAGCGCCAACATCTCCGAACGGTAGACGTGGAAGTTGACGCTTGGCGCCAACTGAAATAAGTGAAATAAATATCTCAACACATCGAATACTATAGTAGGCCGAAGAAAGTGTTAAGGCAGTGCATAGTAATACTTGGTAAGGTCAGTAGGTGGAAAGGAATTTGTACTGAAACAATTAAAAAATTACAACGTTTGGAATAATTACTGCAAGGAAAATACTGTGTCGAGTTAATTCGGTAGAGGTAACGCAAACGAAAGGTCGACGTGGGGGGTAGGCTCCGGCGGCAATAACTCAAAAATAAATATGGAAAAAATAGAGGAGATGTTCAAAACGATAAATACAAATATGAGCCTAAATCTGCAGAAGGTTTTCGACAAGATAAGAATAAATGATGCATGGGAAGGCCTCAGGGAAAGGGGAATAGAAGAAAAAATGATAAATTGGTCAAGATATTATACAAGAACAATATAAACAAAGTGAGAACACACAAGGACGAATCAAAAGAATTCACAAGAAAGATAGATTTGAAACAAGGATGTGTGCTTAGCCCACTACTATTCTTAATTGTAATTTGTCATAGATAAAGCCATCAGGAAATGCCAAACAAACTGCAAATATATGAAAATAAGAACATGGAAAATGAAAATATTCCAACTCCAAGAAATGTTATTCGCGAATGATATGGTGTTAGTGGCTGAATCAGAGGAAAGACTACAACATAATCCAAACGAATACCAAAAATAATTAAAACGAATAAATATGGAAATAAATATAAGTAAGACAAAGAAGATGATAATGGCCAACGAAGAAAAGAAACTTAAGATAGAAATAAACGGACAAACACTAGAACAAGTTACAACTATTCAGGAATAATAATAGGAAACAGTGGAAAAATAGAAAAAGAAATATCAGATAGAATAGGAAAAGTAGAGAGACTATACAAAACCCTTAGAAATTCATTTTTTGGGGAAAAAGATCCCAAAGGAAACCAAGACACAGGTATACCAAAAGGTCATAAGACCCTCTCTAACTTATGGAGGTGAATCCTGGGTCCTAACAAACAAAAATAAAAGTCGCATTAAGGCTGCTGAGATGAGACTTTTAAGGAAAATCAAAGGGATTACTAGAGAGGTTAATATAAGAAACTTAGCAATAGTGGAAGAGTTGAAGGTAACAGCCATAGAGAAAATTATAGAAGAAAGACAACTGGCTGGAGAACCTACATAGAATGAGAGATGATAGAATAGCAAAGCAAGTATATGAAGCGAGAACCCAAGGAAGAAACAAAGTGGGACGCTCGAGAAAAAGATGGGAGGAACAAGTTATACTAGTGGCGGAGAGAATCGAGGAATAAGTTGGGGCGAAGTAAGAACGATGGTAAAGGATAGGAAGATATGGAAAAGAAAAATCAAGGACTCGTAAGAACGAAGCGTAATACGTAATCCAATCAAATAAAAGTAATATACTAATGTAAATAATATAACAAGTAAATACTGTTCTTACTTTCAACGTTAGAGGATAGAGAAACGGTCAGCGATGTGACTCTATTGCAAGAAAATGAAGAGGCTCCGACATAAGATGACGATGGTGACTGTGAGGAACTTAATGAGAGTATATGGTCAGAGAGTTCCAACATAAGCCAAAGTCAACCAGCGGTTCCCAGCATGAAACGATCGAAAAAAATATGTAAAAGGCTTTACCCATAACTTCCCTCGTCGACATTGCTACACTAAATAATTTTAAAAATCAAATTAAGTTAGGAGTAAAGGTATCTTCACGTTTCTAATAAATTAAATACATTTCAAATAAAAAAATGTATTCCGCTGGGGTTTGAACCCGCCGCATCTGCAAAGCACTCCTTTGTGACATTATCCTGTATCGGTTGAGTGTTATTTATGGCAAATGTAAAGCCTAACCTATGTGAAAGTGATTACTTCCTTCTATTTCAAAATTACCCCAAAAATAAACAAAATGTTATTTTTTTAAAGTGCTCACTCTGTATATATTTGTATGAAATTGTACCGGAACTATGTATTTTTTTTTCGATGACATTATTACCGATTTTAAGACAAATTTAGCTACCTGCAACACAAGGTCATTCTAGTTAGCAAAGTATGAAGATAGTCAAAAAATAGAAAAATATCGGAATAATCACTTTCAAAGGATCCACTAACCTTGGTTTGGTTCTACCTACAGAAGATGCTCGAAGTGATGACCCTCGACTTGTAAGCACGACGAAAAGACCGTCTAACTTCAGCTAACATTTGTGGTGTAATTTCGGTACATGCTCGTCGTATTCTGTCTTTCATGTCGTCAGGCGTGGTAGGTGCTACCGCCATTACGCGATCTTTGACAAAATCCCATAAAAAGTAATCTGCTGATGTTAGATCTGGCGATCGAGGTGGCCAAGCTATAGGACCGCCTCGTCCTATCCACTTTTCGCCAAAAATCTCATTTATCACTTGTCTTAAACACAGAGCATAATTGGGTGGTGCACCGTCGTGTTGACTCTTGTTTGTTGCACTGTTGCATTTTTCGATTTTTCGACTATTTTCATACTTTGCGTAACTAGAATGACCTTGTGTTTCAGGTCGCTGAATTTGTCTTCAAATCGGCAATAACGTCATCGAAAAAAAATATATGGTTCCATTTAAAAAAGTGGAGTTGACCTTGACGTAGTTTCAGCGCCTCCACCGATAAAAAAAATAGGGTGATCCAGTATGACGGCCTTCTCGAACACTAAAACTTTTGTCTGAAACATTTTTGGATGTGATCAATAGTTTGAGTGCTATTGCTCTGTAACACTTTATGTGCCTCACCCTGTATATGCAAAATATCGTCTTCCTCCGACAAATAGTTTTTGAGCTATACTGTCAACAGGCAGACAGACAGACAGACAGACAGACAGACAGACAGACAGACAGACGGAATTAAAAAAACCTTTTTTTGTTATCTAGAGACCTTGAAACGTGAAGATTTGAAGAAATCTCGGAACGTGATTTTTTCGTGATCATAATACTTCCTTCGTCTTTCAGACGAGGGAAGTAAAACAACAAAAGTGTGTAATGAGGAATCTTAACTCCACATTTTTCAAAAGAAAAGTAAAGAGCCAATAGATGAGGACAAAATTTTCCTTTTATCATTGGTTCCAATGTTTAAAAAACTCACTGATGACCAAAAGTTACTGGCGAAAATTGAACTTTTAAACGTACTTAGAAAAGTACTAGCCTCAACATATGTCATCCTATCTTGTCCAAGCTGGCTGCTTTGCCCATACAAAATTCTACTCTTTCAAATTATGAATATGATAGACTGTCAGATCCATCAACCAGCAATTATTACATTAATACTTAGTTACACTACAAGACTACAGCAGAAGGTCATTTAGTTGCTCATATACCGCAACCTCATTTCTCTCTATCAAGTCATAATACAATGGAAGAACAGCAATCAGAATTACATGAGTTGCATTTGTTAAGTTTTTCTATACGTTTTCAGAAGTTTGTTTCCTAAATTATCAGAATTATTTCATTACGAGTTTGAAAAAAAATTAGAGTTGATGTTGGGTTTTCAGTAGCTTTTTCAGAAAAAAATATTATTTCATTAGAGTTTTTTTTAAAAATTAAAATATGATGTTGTCTTCAGTAGGTTTTTAAAAAATAATTATTACTATTAAAGCAGTTTTTTTAAATTAAACTGTGTTGATATCAAATATATTCTAAATAGTTATATATTAGCGTCTTATCTTTCCCTAGTGTACCTAACAGATAGTCTTCTTAACATGTGACGCAGTTCCTGAATTTTGTAGTTTGGTAGCTGATTGAGGGTCCACTAATTTTGAATAGTCTGTCAAAACTTGTGATGCTCAGTCTGTGGAAGCCAAATAACTTTCTAGGATACTTCCTCAAATCTTCGTACAGTGTATGAAACTAACCTTTCAGCAAGCGTTGGCTGGCTATTGGATTAACCCAATAGCTTCTTTTCGGATTTTCTTTTCAGTGTCTAATAACTAACGCCGCGACGCAAGCTACCTCTACCAAATCCATTTTAAGACTGGGGCCAGACAAAAATTATCGATGACACAACAGTTTTGTTTAGGTGTACACTCAACGTGAGTATAATTCGTTAATGCACACAGATTCTATTTTCATCGAACAAACTGTCATTGAACGATTAAGTTCATAGTGTGCACTAGGCCTTTACTGAGAGCTTCTTTAAAGCTGGTGCAACCCACCATTTTTTTTTCAAAAATGATCTGTGCCCCCCATAGATACTCCCGAGGTCTCCTGAGAGGCCGTATGGATCCCGTTGAGAACCACTAGTATCGAGCATCAAATTTATTAATGAAGTCATTATTTAGGTTATATTTTCACAGAATTTGTAAGAACAGCTACATACGTAGGTATCTGACCATTTCTATGGTAGTAGCGATGTAGAGTTCAAACTTGCTGTAGGAAATACAGTACTAGCCTACATTTAACAAATAGATTGTAAGGAGATTCATTTAGTTTAAACTTAAAATATTTATTATAATAAAAATAAACTGTACATACAATTTTCCTATTCCTAAAAACTATGTCTAGTTTTATTCAGAATTGTCATTACGTATTACGAATGGCAGTGGTCATGTCCGTAACAAAACTTAAATAAAATATTTACATTCTTTACCTAAGTAAATATAAATAGGTGCCATAATAACAAGATGTATAAATCTTAGTAACATACCTAGTATATAAGCACATAAAATAAGTCGTTAAAATAACTACAGCTTAATAATTGCTGCATAGTTCATTCTATGGGCCTATTTCTAATAAAGCAGGAATAAGTACCTAATCCAATTCAAGTACAGTACTGTGTTTTGTTTGAAAACAATCATTTGAAACATACAGGGCCGATAGAAAATCCAAAAGCTTGATTTGGCATTCCATAATCGATTGGGAAGAAATCAACAATGGGTAACTGGTTCAATCTTTTGGTTCGTACTTCGAAAACAGTCTCGCTTTTTGTTTTTCTTGTCTTACATCCATCACTAATCACGAATGGCTTAATGGCAGTGCTTGAAAATTCTTGCTCGTTTTCTCCAAGTAGCTTTATTGCCATATCATACTTATACGTCTTGGTGTTATACCATGCAACACTGTTAATGCAAGTATATGTGAAGTTCTGATAGGCTTCTTGTGACAGTAGTCTCAGGAACGTCATCTGCACTACTCCTATTGTTTCGTAGGTTATCTAAAATAGAGAAAAAAATAGAAAGTTGCTCCTGAAGGGAATTCCTAAGCTATACTTTAAAACCGCCTCTAAGGTTTGAGTACCAGTTGTTGTGACCACCTTCTTTGCGCCACGGAATGTTGGGCATTTGTGAACTATGTATATCTGGGAACACACACGTTTCTCCCCCAGCAGTCATATTGCAAAAAACATAAACTGCATCATCAGGCATTCCAATATTAGGGTCGATCCAGTACCAACCTGAAGTAGATTTATGGTTAAACGTTAATATTTACTGTTTTTCTTTTTTACCATCTAAAAATTGAGGATGACCATAATATAGATCCCTACAGCTTCTTGCTGGATTTTCTCTAGTGCCTAGGGGTTTTCGTGCACGTTCTAAATCTTGTCGCATTACATAAATGCTGTTATACATATCTAGGAACTTCAATCCGTCATCTTTTGCTGTTGTTTCATTTTCATCTTTTTTGGAACTCTTTTCGTTCGCTAAATCTTCCTCATATTCGGTTCTGTAAACAATTTTATTGCACAAAATATACATAAAAGCAGTGACTCTCTCACATTATATCTTCAATGCTTCTCCGAGATCTAGACAACTCATGTTGGAATAACAGCTCTGGTGGCAGAAGAGGCATTTCAGCTGGTGGACCAGGTGGCCCTGGAGGTCCTGGTGGTCCCGGTTCTCCCTTAATGCCAGTGTGGCCTTCTGAACCTTTGGGTCCCGTAGGTCCTTCTACCCCTATCTGGCCTAAAGGTCCGTCATTACCTTTTAAACCAAGTGGGCCAATTGGTCCCTTAAAACATATATTTAGCAATTTTAAACTATATAGATGCACAATACTTACAGTTTCTCCTTTTCTACCTTCTGGACCAGGGGGTCCTTTGGGTCCACGCTCACCCTTTTCACCCATTTCTCCTTTAATACCTGCGGCTCCAAGCTCTCCCCTATGGCCTTTAGGACCTCGTCTTCCCCTATCACCTTTTTGACCTCTAGGACCTAATTCACCTACTTTTCCTGAAAGCCCAACTGCGCCAGGCTTCCCTGGTGACCCAACATCGCCCTATAGATGAATTAAAACCCAATTATTCCTTTGTAGTTTATTCTTTACAACACACAAGAAAACACATTTTTTTGTAGAGCACAAATTCATAAAATGAGTGTTTGTATCTACATACTGCAGGCCCAGGTGACCCTCTTAATCCTGGTAGACCTTGTGGACCTGGAACACCTTGCGGTCCTATTGGGCCTTGCAATCCAATAGGTCCCAGTAGACCTTTGTCGCCTTTTTCCCCAGGAATGCCTGTAGTGCCTTGTAAACCAGCTGGACCTTCTACTCCCTGAAAAAACATTATCATGGCGCCAAACTGAATTCCAACTCTGGTTATTTATATTTACCGACTTTCCAGGAGGACCAACCGGTCCCATTTTACCAGTAGGACCCATTTCTCCCGGCGGGCCCGCTTCGCCTTGTCTTCCATCCGAACCATCTTTACCCGGCTCACCTTTTTGCCCCACCAAGCCAGACTCACCCGGAGGACCTAATTAAAATAGCGGATAAGAAATTACATAGCCAAAATGCTAGATTCTAAAAATATTCACCTGGAAATCCTGGCGGACCGACTGCTCCTTTAGGCCCTTCTGGGCCTAATAGGCCTCTAGGACCTGGCGAACCTTGAATTCCTGCTTTGCCTTCTTCTCCTTTTGGACCTAGGGGTCCTCGATCGCCCTTTTTAATAGAACACGTTCAAGTGATATTGCAAAAGTACGAATAAAACTTACGTGTTTTCCATCAGTTCCCGGTGGCCCGACAGGTCCAGGATTACCAGACTCGCCCTTTTGACCTTGCGGCCCTTCAGGGCCAGGGGGGCCTAGAAGACCTTCGACTCCTTTAACTCCTCTCGATCCTGCTTCTCCAGGTTGCCCAGCCGGTCCAATAGGTCCCTTTTGTCCTATATCCCCAATTTCCCCTTTTATTCCTGGTGGACCTGGAAGGCCCTGTGGACCAGGAGCCCCGGGAGGACCTCCAGCACCTTCAGGCCCATCTTCACCCTTAGGTCCCTGTCTTCCGATTTCTCCAGGAGGCCCCCTTTCTCCTATAGGTCCAACTGTACCCGGCTCTCCTCTAAGACCTTGCGCCCCAATACTTCCCACAGGTCCCTGCAAATGCCGCATTTAGTTTTTATTACTATCTATACGCCATCAAGAGCAAGTAAGTATAATCATCTATTAATGCAACTAAATTTTACCATTTCCCCTTTTCCACCTTTGAAGCCTTTTTCTCCTGGCGGTCCTATTTCACCTTTATCTCCGTCTTCACCGGGAGGTCCTACTGGGCCAGGTGAACCAGGCAAACCTCTTTGACCTGGTATTCCATCACGTCCACCTGGTCCTGGAGGACCTGCATCACCTCGTTCACCTTTAGCTCCTCCAGGACCCGGTGAACCTGGAGGCCCTTTGCGCCCATCTGGGCCTGGCGGACCATCATGGCCAGATTCACCCTGTTGTCCCTTATCTCCAGAAGGTCCTGCAGGACCCGGAGGCCCTGTTTCACCCTTTAAGCCTGGCATTCCCTATAAATTAAAAAAGCATATCCGTGTATTATTGAATAATGTCATCAATTTAGTGAAATTTTGGATATATTGATGTAATTTTTATTTAAACAACCGAATATATGTTATTCGTTGGCTTTATAATGGCATCTTACTGGCAAGCCTGAAGTTCCTCGTTCTCCAGGAAATCCAGGAAGTCCATTAGAACCTTGAGGACCTGGTTTTCCTGAAGGCCCAGGTGGTCCAGGTGCACCTTCTTTGCCTGACTCTCCTGGCATTCCCGGTTCCCCTGGATTTCCGGGATTTCCAGGGATACCAGATTCTCCCATAGGACCTGGTTCTCCAATTGGACCTTGGGGACCTATTACTCCGGGTGCACCTGATGATCCCGGTGGACCAGGTTCTCCCTAAATTATAATAAAGCCAATTTATAAATATTTTGGTTAATATTGTGCATTAAATTTTATAAAGTTAGAATATCGTACTCACAGGAGGTCCTCTTTCGCCAGGTGGTCCAGAAATTCCATCTTTTCCACTGGGACCAGCAGGGCCAGGAAGTCCAATAAAACCCCTCGGACCTTCAGGCCCTTGCGAACCTTGTTCTCCCTGAGGTCCCGGCGGACCGGGTTGACCGGTATCTCCTTTTGGACCTGCCGTACCTTCTGCACCTCTCCGACCTCTTGCTCCTCGAAAACCTCTAGGTCCAGTTTCTCCTCTTTCTCCGGTTACACCGGGGTTTCCCTTTATATAAGTAGGTAAATGTTATAGCTATACTCATATTATACTTTTAAACTATCTATGAGTAATAATTTTTCAAAATATAAATGCTATTGGGATTTCTTACCCTATCTCCTTTTTCCCCTGGCGAACCAGTTTTTCCAGTAGCTCCCTTATCACCTTTTTCACCAGGCCCACCAGGGTATCCAGCAAAACCAGGCATTCCAATTTTACCCTTTTCTCCTGTTGGTCCGATAGCACCAGTTTCTCCTCTAGGTCCATCAAGGCCCTATATACGTACAAGATGTTATCACTAAGACTTATTACTATGTAATATTATTACTTTTGGCCCCTCAGGTCCTTCTAGCCCAGGAATGCCTGGTGGTCCAGAAGACCCAGTATCACCTTTTCCGCCAAAATCTCCTTTCTCTCCATCCAGTCCTCTTTCACCTTTATCGCCTTTGTCGCCTGACGTACCTCGTTTACCTTCATCACCCTTCACTCCACGACCGCCAGGGAAACCTACAGGCCCTTGAGGGCCTTGCTGTCCTTGTTCTCCCTTTGTTCCATGAGATCCTGGGTTTCCTGGATGGCCTGGAACACCTTCAGACCCTGGCAAACCCGGCAATCCTGGTTTTCCTTGTGGCCCCTGAAATATTTTATTCATGTAATCTTGGGTATATGTATGCAAATGTTACTTGTAATTACCATAATGCCAGGTGGACCTAACATTCCTTGAGGGCCTGGTGGTCCCACTGGACCTGGTGGACCAGATTGACCAGGTGATCCTGGTTGACCGGGTGGACCAGCGTTACCTTTACTACCTGGAGGACCTTCGCTACCTGGTATTCCTGGATTTCCAGGTAATCCAGGTACACCTCTAGGCCCTGAAAATCCTCTAGGTCCCTGCAACAATATAGGCTTTAGAAGTAGTGTTTTGAACTTTATATTTGCTCTTTATCTAGGGTAAACTTGCCCACAGTATAAATCATAAGAAAATCATTCGTCTGTATGAGTATCTGTTAAAATGTATAGTTCGTGCCAGAAGAATGGCAGCATTCAAATGTCTTAGTAATATTATTTATGCTATTGGTAGTAGAAAGACGTGTTTACCATTTCTCCTGGCAGGCCAGGTAATCCAGGTGGACCTTCTTCTCCTTGCATACCTTCATGGCCAGGTAAGCCTGTTTCGCCCGTTTGGCCAGTAGCTCCTCGTTCACCTTTATCTCCAGGAAGGCCTGGCAGTCCTGTTAATGTTATTTTTAATATAGATGTACTGCGTAATTGCAACTGATAAAAATGGAGATTTTTTTTTAATTTTAGGCATACGTTTGAAATTTTGAAAACTGAATTGAGTTAGTTGTGGTGGTTTATTCTTGTATGTATTATACCTATTAACCCTTGCTCTCCTTTA
Source organism: Agriotes lineatus (assembly GCA_940337035.1). NCBI lineage: Eukaryota > Metazoa > Arthropoda > Insecta > Coleoptera > Elateridae > Agriotes > Agriotes lineatus. The sequence continues at coordinate 237,541,737 of OW679194.1, read as the reverse complement.
GCTCCAGGAAGTCCAGTAAGACCCCGTTCTCCGTCACGTCCAGGTCTTCCTCGGCGGCCTTCTCGACCTGATGCCCCTACTGATCCTCTTAACCCTCGTGAACCCTTGGAGAGTAATTGCACGGCTGTTATTTGTATGACCTATTTGTAAAACATCAAATTTACTTACTGGTTCCCCTATTTCTCCAGGTTCTCCTTTAATACCTTCTGGGCCGGTTGGTCCTGGAGAACCCGGCACCCCAGCCAATCCCATAGGTCCTTCAACGCCTCTCATGGCCATCTGCATATTACACAAGTAGTATATTTTTAATTGAAAGTCTATATATATATATAAAATTTCATTACCATATGTTGAGAAAGCATTTGTCTAAAAGCCTCTGCCTGACCATCTGGTCCTTTTTCGTTTCCTTGTGCATTTAGCTAAAACGTTTACGGTATTATTGCGATTTAATGTATAAATTCACACACTTACAGGAATCATAAAAACATGACCAGGTGGTCCAGAAACTCCAACTGTGCCCGGAATTCCGTCCCTACCTGGATCACCTTTAAGACCTGGTGGGCCTGTAGGACCAGGTGAACCTGGATACCCTCTAGGACCAGGATGGCCTCTGTTGGAATAATACGGATAACCACCTCCATATGTTTGATCGGGCTGCGATGGTGAACTGGTGGACGAGCTTAGGTCATCTTCGCCCTTCGGGTCGATTAATTTATAATTCATGTAAATACGTTAATTATTTTTGGTTTACCTCACCATAATCTTCATTGTCAGTAAACGTTGCTTCCGTTGTGTCATAATTTCTTGAGCCATTGAGGGAAACGTTAAACTGCCCGCTCAAATCAGGCCCGACTAAAGTGCCGCCGCTTTCAAAATTAATGTCCAAACCAGTTTGATTGTGATTGGCATAAATATCACCTATTTGTAAATAAAGAAAATTAGTGGTTTTAGTTACGTGATTGTTAGGGAGAGAAGAGTTTGGTTTTACCTTCTATTCGCCCTTGATTCGTCGATCCGGAACCAAATGAAAAGCTAGATTCTGTGGTCCCACTGAGATTTTCACCGCCAGAGGAACTGTGATAGACATTAAAAGTGTCAATTCCCCCATGGGCTACCGAAAAGCCTCCCCCACCTTCCCCAGCGGAGAAAGTTCCCTGTCCTCCGCTTTGGTTAATGGAGAAACCTTCTGTTCCCCCCGTTTGATGAATTGACCAGCTTCCTTGCCGCTCCCCTTGATTTGTGCTACCTATAGAGAAACCTCCTTGCCTATTGCTCCCTAAGACGTCGAGTCCTTCTAGATCTGCGAATTGAATATGTCTAATGAAGGGCATCTGTATTTGGTACCAGTCACATTATTCACCACTAATAATAAATCTTTAAAAATCTTTGTACGAGTTACTAGGTGTATTTGATACAATATATGAGGCAGTATATGTCAAAAGTTGTGGAAATGCAGAATCATACAATTAGGCAAATTGTAATAACTTAGAAAAGTTTTATGTGAAAAACGGATGAAAGTAAAGTTTCTCATAAAACTTGTGACCTTGTAGGTAACACATGCTTTTATTATATTGTGTAAATATGTTGCTCTATTTTCTGCAGAATTGTTAAAAGTAGTCATATTCAGTCTTGTATGATTGCTCTTCTTATCGTTTTCAGTTTGGAGCTACAACTTGCACTGATTGATATCGACTGCTAATTTTTTACTATACATTAACAAAATTATCTTACCGATTCCAGTACTAGCGCTTCCGCCTCCATAAGCAAAGTTTCTGCCACTTTCGAGAAAGGAAGACGATGAATCTCCATTGCTGCTAATATGATACGATCCGCCACCTGTGACGTATCCTCCTAAGCCAGTATTTGCTAAGCAATTTCGTGCGTAACGATTGCAAAGTTCGTAAGCTTCGTCGGGAGTGGGCGCGATCTTCAGCATTTGCACATCTCCCTTTAAATGCATACAATAAGTATTTTTTTGTATTAGACTCTGTTGGAGATTCTTACGCTATAAAAGCCCTCGTCTACGAGTTCGTATCCTACGTTTATAATGCCAGCAGTACTGATTCTGGAGGAAGGGGGCCTTGCAAGCTGTCTGGTTACTATACGGTGGCAGTCGGATATTAAGGTGGCAGAGTCGCCTTTTACACTAAATGCTAATCGGTGCCATCTGAAATATATACCAGGATAGAGTTGGCGTATTGATTGGCATTTTCTGTAGATGTTTGAGAAATTTGGTCGTTTCTAATAATCATTGAAATAAAATTAAGATCAAGAAGTTAAAATTTGCACATTGTTTCGTGAAATTTATTATTTTTTTTACCAAAACTATCAAGACTAAGACTTCTGCTATTCTGCTTTTATTGACAGTTAAGACCATAATCTAGATCCATACATACAAATGCCATCAAGATTTCTGTAAGTCTAATCTTAGTTTTGGCCTTGTTCACCTCGCAGGATAAAGTGGTTTAACATAAAACTGGTCATTTAGATTACAATGGTTGTTGATTCAGGGATATTTACACTCACTCTCCATCATCAACGGATTCGTCGAACGAAATAAAGTTGCCTTCTTCGGGAAGCTCTTCGTTGTCTTCGTAATACAAGCTAATGTCTCTGCCGACAGTAATTGACAGTTGCTCATCCCCATCTTCATTGTAAATAGTAAAGAGTGAAGACATTTGACCTAGAAGAATGAATTTAAGAATGCTAGCAATTACAACAGTTTTTGGTGGTTACCTGGCGAAGGTCTAGCGACGAGCAACACAGAAAAGTCTTGCGGAAAGCCTCCAGGAAACAACTGGCTAGTGCTAAGGGAAATTTGAGCTCTTTCGCTGAATCTGTAGGCCCAGTCTGATCGAAGCGGCTCGATGTCCTCTGGGGTGTGATTTGCACATCTTCCCAATATCCGCAACACTCCATCAGGTTCGTCCCACAGCCCTGCAGCCTCTAATAGGTCGACTGTGCCATCTGGATAAGCATATTAAAAATTAATAACATGAAAAGTAGCCTGCAGTTCGAGCAAGAATTTTACCGAAATCCACAATTTCTAATTAATATTTAGGCAATTACCAACTAATTGCTCTCAAACCTTTTTCTTGGAAAAAGTTTCAATTTCCGCGAGAGAATTCATTTTGGCCGAACAGACGCGCTAAAAACCGATATCGCTACACTGTTGCTGGTAATAAGAAAACGAAAAGGTTTTTATTATGTGGCTCCATCATTCGATTTCCCCCAGTACATCAGGAAATGAACGATTTTACAACTTTGCGAGCTATTGTGACTTGCGATATTCGGATTTCTCAGAACGCGAAGGAGTTGGTGGAAGTGCAAGTAAAAGCCTTGAAATAACGTGTAGTAAAACTCTAAATCAACGATTTAGCACAGGTTACCTACATTAAATTAGATATTTATCTCGCTGGTTTTCAGGAAAATTTGTTTTGAATGATTTAGCTGAAACTTGAAGAACTATAAGTAAACATTTGCTTTTATTAAGATTATTCCGAAAACGCTTTATAGCTAATACGGAAGGAATTAAGTTAATAGCAAATAACACGAAAATGGACGAACACTTCGTTTGCCTTATCGCCTGGATTATCTATAGCTAGCTAATTTACGGTTCGTATAACAGCTATTTGATAGCATTTATTTACTGCTTTTCCAAGAAATTCCCCACCTAGATAAATACCACCCCCGCTTATTGAACAAAGTTGAGCGTACATTTAGTTTCCGGATATTGTACTTTATCTAACAAAACTGATCTAGAATCCTGGCGACAGAAACGAGCTTTTAATAAGACGGCCGTCTGTGGAACTTATCCTAATAAAAATCCATAGATTTATCTGAAGCTTGTTCCCTAGAGATGCTGAATTTCGGCCAGGGGGTTTTAAAGGGTGTGTGGGATGCACGGATTCCTTGTACGTAAACTGCAGTCGTTTTTTTTAAACACAATGCAGGCGTAATAAGTTTAACATTTAAAAATTAAATGATAAAACATAAATAATCATATACCAGGGTATATCGGAGTAGTTAGTCATAACATTTATGATAAATAAATGTCACACCCCTAACCTATTTGTTTTAGTAACTTTTTGTAAGTACATTTCTAGACAAAGGTGAATTTTGGAAGTACATTCATCAAATTATAGAAATCAAAGGCCACTTTGTGTTTATATGTTTTCTGAACAGACTATACAGTTATAGTCTGTTCACTAAACATAAAAACACAAAGTGGCCTTTGATTTCAAAAACTTGTACTTGTAAAATGCATCTTTTGTATAGGAATGTACTCACAAAGCTACTAAAAAAAATGGGTTAAGAGTGTGACATTTAACTATACTCCATTCACTATGGTCCCGGATTGTCAAAAATGACGTTTTATGGTAGCACTGTTGAATTTCGATTGGTTTTTTTGTTACTACTAGGTTGGACAACGCAAAAGCGTAATTTTGAAAATTTGCGTTTTTGTTACCTGGCAACTTTTTTATTTATTTTTGCTTAAGTTTTGACATTAGTAGCTCAATTAATTGTTTCTAGTTACCCATAGCTTGACTTAAAAGTATTAACCATGATATAAAGGATTGTTTTTAATTGGATTTTGACATTGACAATCCGGGACTATAGTGAATAGAGTATATTATCTGTCATAACTACTTTTAAGGATGTTAAACAAATACTGTGTTGGATACTATTGATGTAGCATTTAGTAATAAGTATTTTTATTACATTTTATAAAAGTTCAGGCAAGAATTTCCAGAATAGTATGTACTTTGATACTGAATTAATGATATTCATTGTCATTTTTAAATTCACTTTTATGCAGGTATGGAAACCTTTGCAAAACAAAATACAGAACCCCTAACAGACAAATTTTACATATATGCCAAATTCAAAAAAATATATATGTTTTTGTGTTTACTGAATGGCCTAAATATTAATCGAATAAACAGTTCCAATCCATATCGTAAACTTCTGTTTCATTGAGATGATTTCGGAGGCTTTCACGGCCATTGTCATTAAGAAACAAACGCCTTCCGGGATTGGACCGTGGCATCATTGAGGTCAAAGGACTCAACCTTTCCCCCACTTTCGTAAAGTGCTTCATCAGGAGGAAAAACAAAAGAGCACGGTAACTCAACGTGTAAACCACGCCGTTTACACGGTCCAATCCCACTTAAAGTTCCGGCGGTCAAAAGGTGTTTACTTTAAAATGCCATCAAATTATGCTTTAACAGGACGGGTGCAGTAATACACAAACCAGTAAAATCAAATCTTCGCCATATTATGGGATATTTTTCGAGATAAAACCGCTTCTAAAGCGGCACCATAAGGAGCAACAAAAATGCACCTTCTATTTTAGACCCCTTTCATCCACAATCGTATATAAGCTTCCCCAATTTGTTTGCAGCCTAACCCAATCGTGGATCTGTTTTAAGTCGTCCTACCATCGCATTTGTGGGTGTTCCCTTCCCCTTGTTGCTCTCCATGGACTCCATTGTTGAATTTCCTTATTCCTTGTTTAGCCTATGTCTACTTCAGTCATGCTATGCGTTCTATGACCTCAGTCTCTTTCGTTTTCTCCGTCTAACGTTTAGAATTTGCTTTTCCACGTGTTTCCGGTGCTTTAGCTAGCGTGTCTACGATGTTTCTCGTTAGTCCATGTGTGCTATATGTGATCAATTCAGTCTGCATGGGGGGGAGGGAGATTTTTAGCTGAATAGGTGTCAACCATAACTCCATGTAGAACGAACTGACGGGACGTTGGGAAGTCTTCAACCTTGACCCGGCGCGGCGCGTTCCAATGGTTGACAGAGGACGCTCCTGTAGATATGCAGACCAAGTGAGAATAAGGTCTTATCAAATAAGCACTAGCAGATTAGTTGAGGACATGGCTTGAAGTAGCAGCTGTGTCATTGATGGGTTCAGGTTAGAGAAGAGTGACTTAGCAAACGGCTGAATTCTAGACACTCAGAAGCGGCAAACATATGTTTTAATCGGTTCTGATACGGCGGAAAATTTTCAGCCTGTTTGGCAAGCGTGAAGTTTTAATGCCAAAATAACCCCCAAGAATACGAAAATGATAAGTTTAAAAAAATACTAGATGTAGGTAGGATTGCCTCATAAATGCTGGGAAAAGAAAAAAACTTGCCTTTACGAAACAAAGAGAAGAGCGCCAGAAGGAAAACGAAATAAAAAGTCCCAGAACTGCCTCCCCACCGATTAGTCATAGATTCCTTAGGTTATAATAAATCGATTAAACCTAATATACCTTTGTACAAAGTCCCTCCAGTAAGAAGTTGTAGATCCTTAAAGTTAATTTTTTTCTTTTTTCTTTTTATGTTAATTTCCACAAATGTAAAGATACCGATTTGAATTTTGGTATACATCCGCACTATTATTTTATTCGCTAGTAGAAAATGTTTGATACACTAGACTTCACTGTAAGAGGCACTTTAACTATATCTGAAAACTCTTTTTAGCTATATCGTTGTTACTTATATAACATTTATTTAAGTTTTATTATCCCAAAGAAAATTATAATGCGTAAAAATAAGGTACTCTTAGTTCATAAGCGTGAAAGCAACAGCTTAGCTTAAAATGTCCATCAAAGACTTTTGTTTGTCATTAAGACGTGTAATTATCAAGTAGCCATGATCACAAAACAATGGATACTGATTGTGATCTAGTAAACAACAATAATAAATCAATTAATGAGGTCGGTGACGGATAGTAGCTTAAACCTTAAATGTTATAGCTAAAAAGAGTTTAGATATAGGTAAAGTGCCTCTTACAGTGAAGTCTAGTATTTCAAACAATTTTTACTAGTGCAGTACATAATTGTGCGCATGTATACCAAAACTCAAATCGGTATCTTTACATTTGTGGAAATTAACATAAAAGAAAAAAGAAAACATTGAACTTCAAGGCCCTATAACTTCTTGCTGGAGGGACTTTGTACAAAGGTATATTAGGTATAATCGATTTATTATATCCTAAGGAATCTATGACTAATCGGTGGGGAGGCTGTTCTGGGACACCCTGTAAAAGTACCTACAGTAAGTGCACATAAAATATTGAATAAATTAGGAGAATGAATAAAATAATTTGGTACATAATTGGCCCATCGGAAGTTGAGAGAGAACGAGAAAGATTTATAAAAGTAGAGGGCACAATAAAGAGCAGAACAATGATGGACGGGTAGGATTTATAATGCATAAAGAAGCAGCGCCACAGAAGTAATATATAAAGGAATATCATATAGAGTCGCGTACATCAACATATTACAACCTAAATATTATTCAAGTATAGGTACGTCCCAACGTCAACACAAGACGATGAAGATATGGAAATACTTTACGACGAAATACCAACAACAAGAGAAGAACATTCCTATAAATACACCCTCACCATCAGAGATTTTAATTCTAAAATTGTCAGAAAGAAAGACATTCAGAAAGACAAATTAGGGTTATTTGGATTTGGAGGGAGAAATGATAAAGAACAACAATGATGTCAAGTTGTAAGAGTATTAAACGTATTTGATATTGGCATAATTACTGCGAGACTAGAAGGAAGCAAGATAATAATGAATAAAACATAGTAATAACCAGAGAAAATTACAAAATAAATAGAAGAATAATATCAACAGGAATTTAAAAATTTTACTTCTTCTTCTTCTCTTTCAGCATGTTTCATCCATTCCAATACTGGATATATGCCTCCTCAAGACTCTTCCATTCTTCTCGTATTTGAGCTTTCCTAATCCATTGTGGACCTGCTACTTTTGTAATATCTTTTCTCCATCTTGTCCTTGGTCGTCCCACGCTTCTTCTTCCCATTCGTGGCCTCCAAATTGTGACTTTTTTGCTCCATCTATTATCCTCCCTACGGAGCATATGTCCTATCCATCGCCATTTCTGACTAGCGATTGGCTCAGCGGCGTCCGTAACTCTTGTTCTTGTCCTTATATAAGTGTTTGTTTTTCTGTCAGCTAATTTTTATTCTATTCTATTGGTTTTTGTGAGGGCCCACGTTTTAGATGCGTATGTCAGTACGGGAAGAATGCACTGATTGCAGAGATGTGGTAAATATAGATGCAAACATGCCACTGCAACTGTGTTACTACATGTATGATATAAGCACAAACACACTTTTAACAAGCTGTCTCTTTCAAATGCACCTAAAATTTGTGGTGGTCCACAGTCTTTCTCTTTCTAAGAGGTACCTAATGTTTGATTGGTTGCTAAAGCAGAGCGGTAATTTTAAACCGTCTTTCAGAACCACGATCCACCTCGCGAGAAGAATATCATCTTGCTAGTCGTTAAATTTAAAAACTCAAAACCGAACGACGATCGAACCCCAGTAAAATTAAACCTTATAAATAAACATTTAAATCACCCTTTGTCGCCCGAACGGCTGTTACTCTTATCGCTCTGCAGCCGGCCCCGCTTGCTTGCTGGTTTCGTGTTTCATGATTGCGCTCGCATCTTTTGCTATTCTCGGACTTCGGCCGTTGGCCCGATCGATATTTAAAATTGTTTGAGGTGCACGTTGCCCTTGCTATCGAATTTGTGAAAGAGAAAGCTTCTGCGACGCCGAATTTCAGTGTAAATAAACGCAAATATGACAACTGACAACTGTAAATATGGTGATTGTAAACACACAAGTTACGCGAGTTCAGAAGTATGTTTAATATTGTGATGCGCATGCACTGTCCTGGTAACGCCCAGGTACCACTTAGAGAGAAAGAAACGATGTTTGTACAAACATTTACAATAATACGAAAAGAGACAAAATGAAAATCGTATGTTGTACATGTTGGAACATAAGTATGTTCTTAAGTAAATGGTGTGTTTGCATCTATATTTACCACAGCTCTGACTGATTGAATACCTTAGTTTTTAAATGTTGCTTAAAAGGGCCTTTGAATACGTTTCTTAACTTTCCGTAAGCTCCCCAAGCAAGTTGAATTCGTCTGGTTATCTCAGCTGTCTGCGTTGACTCTTGCATTGTGAGCTTTTGTCCTAGATATACATATTCGGTCACTATTTTTATCTGTTCTCTATCTATTTGTATTTGTCTACCGTCTTCCTGATTTGTCATTAATTTTGTCTTAGAGATGTTCAACCTGAGTCCTACTTCTTGTGCTGCAGTTATTAGGTCATATATTATTATTTCTAAGTCATCCATATTATTCGCGAATAGCACAATATCATCGGCAAACCTTAAGTTTGTTAGGTGTTCGCCGTTCACATTTATACCCTTTCCCGTCCATTGGAGTTTTTTAAATACATCCTCCAGTAAGTTGGTAAATAATTTAGGGGAGAGAGGGTCGCCCTGTCTTACTCCCCGTTTCACTTCTATCGCATTTGTGTCCTCAAATAGTTTTACTGTGATGGTGGCTTTCTCGTACATATTTGTTATTTTTAGAAAAGGCGAAAGGGAAATAACTAAGGCATTTATTTATCAAAGTATAGACAAAATTAAGAAAATAATTGAAAAGACAATGATAATAGTTGGTTAGAAAGTAGAATAAATGGCGTAAATCAAAAAGAAAAATGGAGTGAAACATAAGGAAATTATTTGAAAAAGAAAGAAAATTAAGAGATAATCAGAGAAACAACACAATATATTGGGACATAAATAAAACACTAAAAACAAAAAATATAAAACAATATAAAAGGAAATTGCCGGAAGAAAGGTTCAAGGTAATTTCAATTTCCCCAACTGGGGGCGGGCTGCTATAGGGACCTTGCGTCCCTCTTCAGCCAAGAACGGGAGTTATAAGATGGGTGAGAGAAAGGAGGGGTGGAGAATGGAAGAAAGAGCAGGAGGAGAGATTATTAGGAAAGATGGAGGTAAACGAAATTAAAGGCGAAAAATATTACAAAGATGGCGGTCGACAAATATCTATATGGACGAAACCAGAAACCGCCCAAAAAATCGAGGAACAATTAAAAATAAAAATATCAATATTAAATTGAGAAATTTACCAGGTATAGGTGTAGAAAAGATATTGAAAAAAAGCTGGAGAAAAATCAGGCACCAAGAGGGACGGAATTGTAACTGAATTAATACAAGGAAGACGACAATCATACTTAAAATATTGAAAATATTATTCTATAAATGTCTGCAAGAGGAAAAAAATACTTTATGATTGGAACATTTCACTAAAAGTACTGCAATGCAAGAAATGAAACCAAAGTAGAATGTAATAGTATATTACATACCGAGGTGGGAAGTGTTTCATTACTGTCGAGATATTAGGTAGTTTACCGAGACGCGTAGCGTCGAGGTTAACTTTATCTCGAGACAGGGATGAAACTTTCCACCGTGGTATGTATACTATTTTATTTGCAATCATCTAATTTTAAAAATAACTACAATTGAATTCTGAATAATAGATATCTTGATGTAGCTAATATTTTTGTTACCATGAAAACAATCCACTCAATGTTTTGTTACCATGGAAACACCCCACTCTTCAGGTATGTAATATTTTTCGGGGTATGTAATAATTTCCTGGCTAGTTTCAAGTAGAGTCCCTGTATATAGTTATATAAGAGTCGGGCAAACACAAATGTCAGCCGCCATTAGTGGTCCAAAAATAAATGATGCGTTCAAGGCCGGAGTTGTTTTTCTTAATATGTGTCACTTTGATGAATTTAATTACTTGTCAGTTTGACATTGTCAATAAATGGTAAACTTAATGCATTTACGAAAACTACACTGGTAGGTATCTACCGTTTACCGATTGGTGGTCAGCTGATTTTGCAGTAGATAGATCGGATTGAGTAATTTACGAGCGGGTTTTTGGTGGTGTAGTAAACATATAACCTCTAAAAACTTGTCTTGTCATCGAATCGAACAATATTACGTACGTCATTTAATTGTCATTGCTATAGCCACCCTTCAAATTTCCATTTTAGATTACTGCGCATGCGCAGTGGATCGTAGCCAATCAAAAATTGAACCGCGTTTGCCCGACTCTTATCTTACCATATACAGGGACTCTAGTTTCAAGTAATCATCTAGTTCCCAGCTGTTGTCATGTCATGAAATTGACACATTACAATGTGATTGCTAATAAAATTATTATTACTATTATCGGCGTCATACAAACTATTGACAAGAACAATAATTATTAGACTTAATTACTTACTCGAATATTACCAACCACCAGGGTTTTAGAACATCAGACCAATGGTGCATAGATTACAAGGTGTAACGTTCCGCAGAATGGATGCATTGTGGGTGGAGCCCCAAATTCAACCAATAATGATTGGGCCTACAAAAGGATCGAATGGTAGTACTGAAGCATATTGCTGAAGACGCTGCCTATGTCAAATTCGAGGTTAGGTTTTGCATCAGTTTGTGTCAGACTGACGAAAAACCTAACCTGCTTATCTCGAATTTGACATCGACTGACAGTGCCAGCAACAATATACGATCGCGGCCATGATGGATTTTCTGTGTAGGCCCATAATTCGAATTACTAGTTGTTCCCTTTGTGCCAACTATTGCAACCTACCTTAGAAGGCTCACATAACTCCGACTAGCTCAATATTCGGCTGCGATATGGATATGATATATGTGGGATTTTGTGTACTTCACTTTTGAATAAAGGCTTTAGGTTCACTAAGAAAGAAGCATTGGGCGCCAACAACTTTATTTAAATTGGTAATTTTTTTCTTTATAATATTTATGCACATTCAATCATATAATTCATGGGTCATGTTAATGGTTAATTATGAGTTTAATATAATAAAGGTTTATCTACTATGGCAGTTTCTATGTGATACTTTATACGGAAATATCGAATTAGAGTTCTTATCAGTTTGATTTACATTGATTAATCAATAAAGAGTTTTATAGAAAAGTTTTCTTTCTTTTTCGAAATTCGGCACCTTTAGGTAAGATAAATTTAAAGAGCTCTTTATACCCTCTTAACCTATTTATATCTTTAATGAATGCTGTTAAATGGTTTACCGGCTAGCTCAATTCGTATTTCTAAAGTATAACAAATGCCCATTATTTGACAGATACCTGCGGTATAACATTAAACCCCTTTTTGACATTTACAAATATAACCTGGTTTTTTAGCCTCGTTACTGAAAAGATAATTAAATCTTCTTATTACATTATTATGAAGTTATTGACGGTAGATTGAATTTCATATGCACATTTTAAACTGGTAACTTGACATATTTTGGGTTATGAATGGACTGAATAGTTTATATATTTTCCTGCGGTTTTAGGACTAACCTAACTAAAAAAAAAGAGGCGATCCTATGCTGCTAAGAACTGTTGCCTTGCCCATCGAGTTGAACTCTACTTAACAGGAAAAGACCCCATCGCCGAATCAATGAAGCGGATTTTCGGGTGAGGAGCTCTTAAACGAGAACTAATGTTGGTCTAATATTGTCTTGCATTTCTGTTAGGCCTATCAAAAAGGTTTCATCGAGATTCCGGGTGACTATCCCACTGAATCATGACGTCCCTTGTTAAAATAGAGCAAAGAATAACAGGGGAAGCAAAACTCTAAACCAAAGACATTTTCTATTAGGATATGTACCGATCGCCCAATGTATTTACTTACCAGTTAATTCGTAACTGCTTTTTCTATTAAAAAACTGCCCAATGAATTAATTCCATTTGCCTAAAAAATCATTACTTCTTAATATAATGTAGAATTAGGTTAATTACAACCTTACAGATAAAAAGTTTCCAATTTTGTATCCTTTTAAGCTGCGAATGAGCTCTTTATTTACTGCTGGACGATATGACGCCCCAACATATATTTTTCCTCTGTTTTCCTCTTTTATTTTTAATTTGAAAATTCTCAAATTAGCCTTCTATTTTTAATCAAAAAGAACTAGATGAAGATTATGCAACCTGTATTTCTCCTAAGTACTTTAAGTTGTCTTAACTTTCAAGTTTTGTGATCATTCGAATTTATTATATTTTAGTAGCTCGACTTTGGAATGCTGCACCCTTTACTATTTCAGTATTATTAGTAACATTAAGGTATTTTTACCTATTTTGAGCATAATTTTGAACAAGCAAACTGTTATTCGATCTTGCAAAAGTTGTTTTCATTGCGGTGCTCTTTTCTTCAGTAACTCTTTTATTTACAATTCAATTTTAAAAATGTTAAAAAGTTATTTTAATTAGAATAACGCTACCTATGTGGTAGCGTCTGTAGATTATCAAAAGGCTTTCGAATTACAGGCAGTGCGAAAGGCACTATAGAATAGCTGAGTAGATTATAGATATGCTCTAGGGATGTTCGATACACCGAAAAGTACCGGTACCATCGTATCGTATCTAATTGACTTAAAAGTACCGGTTCGGAGCAGTATCGTATACAAAAGTACCGGTACATGAAATACCGGTACACAATCGATCCGGGATATTTTCTAAATTTATTTATGCCACACTTCGAGTCCTGGTATAGCAAATAAAAGTTTAGCAATAATAGTGGCGTAACAATCAAGAAATCAACAATTGAAAAATCAGTATTAGAAATACGTTTATTAAATAGTATACATATAAACGCCCAAAAACTTTAAAACTAACATTAAGTATACAGGGTGAGTTTATTTGAATGTTTAGCATGGGGATCTCGGAAAGTATTGGAGATAGAGAGACGGTTAAATGGGGAAAGAATTGCAGTTTTACGAGCTCAATTTAATGAGCTTTTTGTTTTTTGGGAAAAATGCAAGGATAACAGATATTTGGCAAAATTGATTTTTTTCTAATTTCGTTCGGTGCCTATAGCTCTGTTATTATTGACTTTAGAAAAAATGTGTAAAGAAAAAAGTTGGAGACAATTATGAGCTTAATAACATAATTTTTTATTTAAGCTATAATTTTTGAGTTATAACACAAACGTGTGTTTTTTCTAATGGAAACCATAGTCGGCCATGACTTTATAAAAAAGGAAATTTTTCAACGATTCTAACGATAAACCACTTGATATAGGTATTTATTTTTATAAATAAATAAATTATGGTAATTTTTCTCTTTTCGTTTTCGAACTGTTCTTAAATTTGTAGTTCCGTCTGAACTTTTAACTTCACACTGACACCACAGAATAATAATAACCAGAAGGATATCTTCTACAAAACCGCATTGATGTCGACGCCGACAACGGGTGACCTCGAACCTTTGTATTCCATGGGCTCTCCCCAAAGCCGCTACCTACACTGGCCATTTCAGGGTAGAATTTCAGCGTAGAAACGTCTCAAGGCTATGCGGGGCCGGCGGTCAGGTAATACGAGATATCCTTCTGGTTATTATTATTCTGTGCTGACACAGTCTGCATTTTCCTCCAGAATCTGTCTTAATAAATACTTTCCAAACGTTACTGGTTGAAGGTGGCATATTTGCTTTAAAAAAACACAATATAAACCACAATTTCACTGAATAATAAAAGAAAACTGATAATAAAAACAGAACTGTTATAGATATTAACGATACAAGTTTGATTATAAGCATCTTAACCAAACGAGTTTGATTGCCAAAACGAGGCGGTGAGCCGAGTTTTGGGGCAATCATACGAGTTTCGTTATGTGCCATAAGCAAACGTGTATTGTTCAATATTTTATCTTCATCGGTGTTGTTATACACTCTTAACCAAATTAATTTTAGTATTGTTAAGAGCTTCATTACCGCACTAAGTGCGGTAAAAGATATTACCGCACTCAGTGCGGTAATGGATAGATATTACCGCACTCAGTGCGGTAATGAATATTGCCGCACTCTTTTTATATAAAAAATACATCGAACCAGAGTTCATTAATGAAGATAAATTAATTTACCAAACACCCACGGCGACCGCGATGGAGTGACGAGTGACACAATTTTTTATAATCTCGGGTATAACATTTTTCTCGGAATTTACCGAATTTCGCTGCGATATCCTAGTGAGAAGTTGCTGTTGCTGTTATAAATAGTTAAGCTTAATAATGAAGTTCTCTTTGGATATTTAATCATCACCATAAAATTTGTTGGGATACATGAGAGCTCCAGTTCACCAGAATTAGTCATTATTTTACAATTCATTAATTACAATTTTGCTGTACCAGTCGAAATCCGAAGCGTAATACGTACACAGATTAAACAGAAACATTTCGGCTCAGCAAAATCATTTTGTTTTGATTTTTGTTCTTGCGTTTGTAGAAGCTGAAAATGACTTATTGAAAGTTCAACCATTTAAAACTTCAAGAACTGTTAGTTCAATAAAAGTAATATTTGCACATGGCTTAGGTTTTTTACCCTTGAAGAAAATGGGCATATTTGGGACCTGTTTCCTTTGGTTTTTTCAAAATTTATAGTTTTAAAACTTTTTATATTAAACATTAAAAAATTCATTATATAGTCAAAAGATGAATTATTTCTAAACAGGCGGCAAAAATCCAGGATCGGTCCTGCCGATCCGATACTGACCAAAAATAAATCGTATGGGATTGGATGGCTGACTGAAATACCGGTACAAAATATCGAGTATCGGAAGACAAAGTATGGGTACTTCAAAATATCGGATCCTACCGCACATCCCTAATATGCTCAGATAATTCACTTTATTATATGTATACAAAAATAAGGAAATAATAGTACAGTTACATAGTGAGTGGGACAGGGAGACTTCACGAGCCCAAAATTGTTTATAACAACGTTGGATGATATACTTAAAGAGTTAGACTAGGATAAGAAAATGCAGATGTCGCTTTCATGTCCCAGAGCTTTGAAGAACTACAACTACTCATTTGTGAGCTGGGACAACAATCAGGAAAAATAAGTTTCTCAACTCACACTTAACCTTTACCTAAAATATCAGTAACAGCTAATTATAATTTATAAGTGAAACTTGCAGATCGAAATATAGACAATGTTCACTAATATTGTAAAATGATTTCATAGTTGAACGACCTCTATGTCAAACTGCCATTCTAACGTTTCTAAGCTTTAACCTTTTAGTAAAGCTGCACATAAATTATTTGCCGGTTACAACAGCGAAGTGTTTGTTGATTAGGTTCAATGATACATTCTTACAGATGGCCATAATTTATGCTGTGGCCCCAACAATGGAACAATTAAAACCAAATTAGTCTGCATCAGGCAGCTGTGCATGTAAATTCTAGCGCTTGCTGCTAAACTCATTCATTCATATTTTTAGAAATAACTTTATTAACTTTTATAGCAATTTTTCTATTTATAGTGAAGTATCTTTTTTTATATTTTAATGAATGCTAGACGTCTTTGTGCACGGAATAATTAGGAGAAACAGGCTATTAGTCTTTATGAACGAATAAGAAGAAAATATTTTTTATAATAACAAGAACATACTTTAATTAAATGTACTATGTACAAGCTGCAAGGGAAAAGTATAAAAACTAAAACTATGCACATTCCTTCTGAATCAAGACTCAAGCTTGCTTGCATGCAGTTGGCGCCAGTTTTATTTAAATTGAAGTGTCTTGTTATTAAGATCTATTTCTGTTAGTTTAATAGCCCATAAACCTTACATTGGTGTAATTTACCACGTTTCTATTTACAGTTGTAAAATGTTAACGTACTTAAGTTGTGTGTAGTGAAACTGGAAATGAACACTGAACAGGAATAACATTTCCATTTTTTTTCAAAAGGTGCAATAACAATTCGTACTTAACCAATACAATTTTTTTCTACACAACAAGCATAGCTGACCAGCTTGGACGAAACAGAAAATATAATGTATTTTGATGTGAACATTAAGTCCTTAGTCTAACACTGAAACAGTTGCAGTGTCTCAAGTAAAATTTAAATTTATTAAACATAATCCCCGTTTAACTTTATACATTTAAATCCATTACTCCACAGAACTTCTTACTATCCCATTTGAATAAAACTTGTACCTCGCTTTAGAAATAAGTAATAATATGAAGAAACCAAATCTGAAAATTATGGGGGATGGTCAATCAATTTAAAGACTAATCATAAATTTTTACAACTCTTGTCTTACAAGAAAAGTGTTTCTACGTTTTTTACTAGGATTAGTAGTGTCGCTGTTTTGGGTCTAAATGTAGAATAGGCACAGGGAACCCACTTCGGTAACTGTCCTAAATATTATTTATATATTTATATAATCACCGTGTTCCATTACTTTCAAACATACTTTTCTAACGCATAAAAACTGGTCAAAATCAAATGAAGATCTCTTAGTTATCAATGGTTGAGAGGATAAAAGAACTTTTTTCATCAGAAAAAACTGACCAGAGTAACTGCTAGATTGTCCGTAACCTAGCTACGTTAGCATTTAGTTTTCCAAAAAGGGGAAACTCACATCTTGTATTTTTAAGCGAACAACTGCCAATAACATCTATGTAAATAGAATATGTGTTAATTACAAAATGAGCGTAAATATTTTATCTGCGATGAGGGGTAATCTAAATATATTGTTACTGTTTCGGTTATTGGTATCGAATAAAATATGCTACGCTAAAAATAAATTTAAGGGTCGCATATCTCTATTTGCGTAACAAGCAATTTACTTGAGACTCTTATTTAAATTGGGCTAGGAAAGTTTAATTCGGCCCTCGTAGCGCAGCTAAGCGATCCTCGGTCTTCGCAGGGTCTAAATTCACTCGAATTATCCTGGTCTTACTAATTGTTGTTGAAAAACGACCTTATTGACAATAAAGGAAAAGAAACTCTGATTTTTGCTTGTTCAGTTTAAAAATCTGCAAGGGGTTTTCACGGAACTTCCCTCGAGCGAATTAAATCAATTTGCAAAAAATGTAGTCCTCGCGTACCCAGGCGAATACTTCGAGGTGAGCTTTTAGTCCGCCGCTAGAATAAGTGAGCCACGAGCATACTCGAATTGGACGAATTTCTGCTGCGTTATAAAGATACCAAATTATTATGTCTCATTTGTCATGTTTACCCAGTATCGGTTAGGTCTCATTTTCGCCAATGATAAAGCCTGAACTATGTGCAAATTATTACTTTTATCTTTTGCAAATAAAACAAGTGGAAGTTGTGACACTAAATATTTTGAAAAATCAAATGCAACTAGGGGTAAAAATATCTTAACGTTTCTAATAATACTGAAACAATAAAAAAAACACTTGGTAATAAAAAAAGTGTCCAGGCAGGATTCGATTTCAGTGCCTACTGAAGGCATTTCAAAGGTACGATCGCACACTACCACGAAACTGTGCCTAATAACGGTGCCCCGCGACTGCATTATAATGAACAGATTATTCTTGCCCATCTTTGTTTTTTTACAACAATTACCCTGTGTCTGTTGGGTTCTATTTTTGTCAAGTATAAAGCCTAAGCTATATACAAATTAATACTTTTATCTATTACTTAGCTAACGCAAAAATGGACAAAGTATTATTTCATAAAAGTGCTCAACTTGTATATATACAGGCTGTTTCCTAAAAAACGCCGCAACCCATAACTCCGTTGTTTTAAATTTTAGACCCAACAAACTATATATATATTCTTAAATGGCAAGACAAGAGCTACTTTTTGACATTGTCCGTTTGTAAATACCTTTCAACTGTTTTGAGCAACGATGTTCAACTTTTTATTTTAAATGGAACACCCTGTATATTTTTACATATTTGGATTCAGGATGAAATTCTGCATGCAGTAGTATGCTTCATTTGTTTTTTGGACACTTAGTAATGTACAGTACCATAAAATTTTCAAGTGTGCCGTGGAAAACAATCAGAATGTTCAAATATTTTATCTAAAACGTCCAAAAAACGAAGAAATTCTGAGGCAGAGGATTATCAATGCTTGTCGCGAAATACCTCCCGAATTTGATATTGAATGCGACCAATGGAGTAACTAGAAGATGTCAGTTGTGTGACAACACGGTGGCGGTCAGTTTGAGCAATACTTGTAGATACGTTTTGTAGTTTCGTTTAAATTTGTTTCCAATAAAATATTTCAACATTCTGATTGTTTTCCACGGCACACTTGAAAATCTTATGGTACTGTACGACTGTCTACATGCAATATTAAAAAATTATTTTAAACATTTCTAAGTGTCCAAAAAACAAATGAAGCATACTACTGCATGCAGAATTTCATCCTGAATCCAAATATGTAAAAATATACAGGGTGTTTTATTTAAAATAAAAAAGTTGAACATCGTTGCTCAAAACAGTTGAAAGATATTTACGAACGGGCGATGTCAAAAGGTAGCTCTTGTCTTGCCATTTAAGAATATATATAGTTTGTTTGGTCTAAAATTTAAAACAATGGAGTTATGGGTTGCGGCGTTTTTTAGGAAACAGCTTGTATATATATATATATATATATATATATATACACAAGGCGAAGAATTTGACTGGGAAAGGGGTTATAGTCAACACCAATCTCAGTGCTTGGGCAACGATTACAAGAGCTATTAATGGTTTGTTGAAATAAAACCACTTGATGCTAAGGTCGACAAGTTTCGAAATATATTTATTCCATTCTCAAGACCTAACCTAGGTTATTTAGAATCAAAAGAATACCCCAAATACTGATTTTCGTTTAATAATTCGAAGTTTTAATTTTTATCCATAAATTTGTCCAGTCCCAAATTTCAACTTTTAATTTGGTATCAAATGGTGCCATGGAGAACCAACATTTTCATTATTGTTGCAAACGTCATTAGCTTTTAATAATGGCTATATTACGTTTAACTGTAGCTGAGAAAGTAGAAATAATTAGAATTACTGGTAAAAATGCAAGATCCAATAGAGAAGTAGCTAGAATATTTAATGGAAGGCATCCAGGGCGTGCACCTTTTTTCCTGGCACTTAGTTTCTGACGATGGAAGACACTAGAGTGGCAAAGAAAATGACAATGTGGAGAATGGACACAGGAAGAGGAAGAGGGAGACCAAAAAGCAGATGGGAAGACCAGGTACTAGAAGACATAAGGAAGCTAGGGATACAAGAATGGAGGAGAAAGATAATGGACCGAGACAGATGGAAGAAGATAACGGGAGAAGCAAAGACAAATGACAGGCTGGAATAAGTCAAGAAAGAAAGAACGTGGACTAACTCACCACAAAAAGAGAGTTCTAGAGCTCAGGAAAATGAGCGGCTACAATTCCTTAAGGAATGTACAGCCTCTATATATATATAGTTTCTGACGATGCAAGCAGCGGCAAATTTTTGATGGTGCAATAGTTACATTTAATGCCATATCTCAGGAGGATTAGCGTCATAAACCGCCAAAATCATTGCCTCCGAGGGATGCTCTCAAACTATTCTTCTTGGTCTGGGGTTAATAATATTTCCAGTTAAATTAAAAAGTTGATTAATTTTTGAAACAGTTCCAGGATAAATAGGTGCACGCCCTGGATGTCTTCCATTAATTATTCTAGCTACTTCTCTATTGGATCTTGCATTTTCACCATTAATTCGAATTATTTCTACTTTCTCAGCTACAGTTAAACGCAATTCAGCCATTATTAAAAGCTAATGACGTTTGCAACAATAATAAAGATGTTGTTTCTCCATGGCACCATTTGATACCAAATTAAAAGCTGAAATTTGGGACTTTGGCAAATTTATGGATAAAAATTCGAATTATTAAACGAAAATCGGTATTTGGGGTACTCTTTTGATTCTAAACAACTTTGCTTAATAACTTTTTGCTGTAACTCTAACGCGATGCAAAATATTGACAATACGACCCATGTTCTTGATCGTAGTAGGCAAGGCCAAAACCGTCATTTGCGCTCAAGGACATGAATATATGCCTCTTGGTGAGTTGTACAACTGGTAAAAAATTCAAATCGATTCATACAAAAACAAAGAAAATACAGGGGTGCTTCCATGTAAAGTGAAACACACTGTATATATTATATATATGATCGAAATTTTTTCGGTTTCATGCCAGGTAGACATACGAGGGCCAAGCTACAATTATTGAGAATAGAAAGATTGATACAGGTTTTCAGAATTTTTATTTTAACAATGTTCAAAGTAATTGCCGTCACAATAATACCCTTACAAAATTCTATCCTTCCATAGTTTGAAAGCATTCATCCAGCTGTCTTTAGGAATACTATCGAAATAAGACTTAACAGCGATATCAATCTCTTCTTCTGACTGGAACCTTTCCCTCGCAAATGTTTTTTGAGCTCGAAAAATAGCCAGAAGTCACACATTGCCAATTTGGAGAGTAACTATAACTTTGATTTTGTTTTCAGTTAAATACTGAAAAGTTACCGCTGCTGTATAGCTCGATACATTATCATGATGTAACATGATTCCCTTTCTTGCACTTTACTGAACACAGTAGGCAAATCATTTTCAACATACCATTCTGCTCTTCTAATTTAATTGCGGCCGCCAGACCCGTACTTCTGAAAAATACTGCGTACATAACCTTCTTTATTGCTCTCTGTTTTTTCACTATCGTAAGGGTTTCCTCATCTTCATGAATCCATATTCGGCTTTCTTGGAGAGTGGAAACATAAAAAACGGTATGTAAGTTTCATCGCCAGTAACAATTTTATTAATAATTTGATGACCTCCAGCATTCAACATATCTGAAGTTTGTTGGCAATTTCTAAACGTTCTGCTTTTTGTATATCTGTCAGATGATGGGGTACAAACCGACTTACAACCTTTTCCAAATGTAAATGTTCGTGCAATATTGATCTCACTTGCGAGGATGCAATTTTCTGTTTGAACTCTATCGTGGCATAGGTAATTCGGTTGTCCTCTTCTACTATCTTCTTCACTGCAGCAATATTTTTGGGGTTAACAGCAGTTAAAGGAGTGCCAGCTCCTTTTCTGTGTACAACCGAGTTGCAACCTCGTTCAAATTATTTATAGGTACTATCTGTAAAACCGTAGCTAACGATAACGCAAGATCCCCAAACGTCGCTCAAGCTTTTCTTGAAATCATAGTAAATCAGTACCCGAATGTTCTCGCCTGACAATTGTCAGGTCATTTTGTATTTTAATTAGCCACCTAGGCTTTAGGGCAGCGTGCCCGTATGTTAAACCCTTTTAGTTACTTATTTGGCTTCATCGCCTAATTCCATAATAATGATTTTGCACATATTTGGCCTCAAGCGCAGTATTTCTCGTCATCTGGGGCACCCCTTTGTTGGTACTTTGACAGCCGGGTGTTAACGCTCGCAAGATTTCGAACCTTCTAGAAATTACGCTGTTGGTGCCACTGCGAGGCCTCGCGCTCTCTTTGTCACCGGAACGTATTTGTTTTATTGGGCGCATCGCCATTGGCTGTCGAGAGTCACGTGGTAACACCGTTTTGGCTCACGCCACTTCGGGCGTCGTAACGCTTCTTGCTTGGGCAGTTCAACTCAGGCCATTGATCAAGGAGGTCGGCAGGAAGCTCTTGTGTGTGACGCACGTGCCGTTTTGTGAGCGCGTTTTCCTTGGCGTTGTTGTTGGGGGCTACGTCCGGCCATGTCGTGAAAAGAAGTGGTTCTTTCATTCCTACAAGTTGTTGGGGACTCGCTGCAGGACGTGAATAATGCCCATACGTTTCTGTTACACCAATCCCACGTGAGTGACTACATTGAAATAATACGCCATTATTTGGCGGAGTCTTTGCCCAAGGAGATGTGCTTGCAAATGCAGGCGCTGCTGACTGCCACCCGCACTGCTCAGGAGAAGTCCAAAATAAATACCAGGTACCATTTAAAAAGATTATGTAACTTAGTGACCCCTTTTACGCGAATGTGCCGTGTAAGCGATCGACTTTGGTCGCATTCATTCAGTAGTACATCCTTAGTTTGAAACTGTGCAAACATTGACTTTCGCTGCGTTGCTAATTTTAGGCGTTTCGAACGCTTTCTTAATATTCTATTTGGATATTGTTTTTGTGTGTAACATTTGTACGCTTTAGTTATAGTGCGATTACCTCCAGCTGGGGTCTACGTTAAGCCCTAGGTTTAGTATGGCGACCCATTCGTTGCCTGATCCTGTATAACGTCATTCAATAGACAATTGTGCAAGTGCGGGGCTTATTACTGTGTACAACCCCTGCATGCTTTACTTTTTCAGAATAAACAGCTAGTGTCACGATTAGATGTACGACGACCTCTGAGTGGTGGAGTGTGCACGTAAGTGGAGCAGCCGCCCCCGCAGTGGCAGCACAAACCCGAACTAACGATTCAAACCCCAAATTATCGATTTTGTCATCCGAGTTCGATACTTCTCAAGTACCCTTATCAAGTAGTAACTAGCGTACTTGTTGCCTCGTCTAACCGCCCAAGCCCGGTTACCCGAGCCCATTTAAAGTCAGGTTTGGTGGCGCCCTTATAATTTTGACGTACCCTATATATATATGCCTCAACACGCTTGCCCAGAACGTATCGTGTGACTCACGCCCGACTCCCTGAGCGTTCCAGCCGTGGCCTTTAGTCTGTTTTTAGCAAATCTCAGGGCAAGTGTGCCAGTTTTCCAGAACTGATTCCGTGGTGCGATGCTCACCTTGGGTGGGTGTCGTAAAGTTGTTTTAATATCGTAACACAATTCCATTTTTTCGATAACAGAAACTTATTTAACAGGTTATTTCTCAAACACTATTCACCCGAATTTCACAAACTAAACTGACGTTGTTGGATAAAAAACTGCACTATTTAATAAACAACAATTTTTTTTGCATGGTTAACTTGATTTTTCTATTCTCAATAATTGTAGCTTGGCCTTCGTATAATTCGTATGCAAAATATTATCTTCCTCCAACAAATAGTTTTTGAGCTATACTGTCAACAAACAGACAAACAGACAGGCAGGCCAACAGACGGCATTGAGAACATCTGTTTTTCGTCATCCAGGAACCCTGAAACGTGAAAATCTGAAGAAATCTCGGAAGGTGATTTTTTCGCGATTACGATACTTCCTTCGTCTTCTAGACGACGAAAGCAATACGAAATTTCGGTTCCGCGTGATCACTCTGTTCTGGAAAGTGTTGTTTAGTTCTTAGTAGTGAACTCCAATTTTCCTATTGTCGCTGCAAGATACCCCGCTGCTTCTATCTACAATGGCTCTACAATTCAGGTAACTTGTCGACTTCGTTCAAACGTGTTTCTGTTTCTTCTTTTTACTGCCAACACCTTCAAACATCTGATTTCTAATTCTGCTTCTTCCCATTCGCCAAAAAATTCGTTGCAATGTGCTTACTTAACTTTTTGTTCTCTAGGTTGTGTGTTTATAATCTGTTGCTCAAAGTATCTATATCGAAGGACTTTTTGAGTAATCTAAATCAAATTCTTCAATTCACTTTATACACTGAGACTAAATTTATTTCTCGCAATTGACCTTCGTTGACACATAGGTAATGTATAATTTAGTTTCAATTGTTTTAAAGTATTCTTATATTTATTTCTGGGAGCAATTAAAAATATTTCCACCTAACACGAGCAATTAATTGTTTAATGTAATTTACTAGAAACGACGTTTCAAAGCATTTTGTTTTGAAATTATACAATCTGATCGGCTTTAGTTAAACAAATTACATTTATGCGGACTAATCAGAATTGTTAAAATTTGTTGAAATTATTGTAAATGATAAAATATTAAATTCTATTCTTATTACTAAAGTAGGATCTAACATTTTTCGGCATAAAATTGCGATAACAGTTCCCTACATTTTTATACCAATTAAGACATATTTTTGAAAACTACTTGATTTTGAAATCTTTGTAATTACAAACTTGAATGTTGAACACTCAAATTCACATGTTGTACGACCACAAATATAATATCTACAAAATATCCCATTGGAAATCTGACATGTCAACTTTTATTTGTGAAATGTTTACATTTTCCTTGTACTGATTACTTATTCTTATTGTACGCATCAAATTACTTAAGTTGTATACTATACAATTCTTAAAATATTCTTAACTAGAAAACTGACTGTTTACAGTTTTTAGATTTCGGCTTTCCTGCTTCGTATAAATTTATTATAACAACTTTCAACCCAGAGCTTGAATGTGGAATATCAATTGTAACTACTGCACTGTAGAGAACTTAAATTTCAAATGATTCCGTTGTCTGTGGATTTCATATTGTTGAATGGTAATAATATTGTTAAGATTGGAACTGATTTCGAATTGATGTATGAATGTAGAAGTACTACTAACTGCTAACTTCCTAATACACCTTAATAACTCAAAACTTACTTAATACGAGTACTGTACAAATTTAAAACCAATAAAGTGTGTCTAGTCAATTAAATTGTAATCTAATATAACCTCACTTTTTCACTTTGTCAGGTTTGACTGAATAATCTTTTTTGCACGAACGGGAATAAAACAATATTTTACTGCCTCCGAATAGGAAGGAAAGTAAGCGTTTATTTTCATGGGATTTAAAGTTGCCAAATAACAGTATAAACATAACAAACGTCAAGAAAAATATAATCTAAAACAACAAGACAATTATTATTGAAATTTAACTTTCCTTTCTTTACAATAAAATTGCGTCCATTAGTACAAAAATATTATATGCATTTGGGAATAAAGCGTCTTTAGACCGTTGCGTAAATGTTTCCCGAACTAAAGCGAGGGAAACACTATTTACGCCGCAAATACAACTCTTACTTTGCTTTCGTGGTGCACAAATAACTATTACTTCACAGGGAATGAATGAGATTTGATAATTGGTAACTACGAAACGATCTCTGACTGATTTACATGGTGATGATTAGAGAAGCCACTATAATTCAGCCTGTCCCGAGGAAGAGTTGCAATCGGAAACAGTAAATTTTGATGGCAGAGCAGCTTTAATTTAACGAAATTTAGCATTAAAACTTTTTCCCTAAGGCAATTTAATTAAAAGTTCTGTATTATTGATCTATTGGTTCTGAATATGGTCTCCATATTAACACTACCAAGACTAAAATAATGATTATAGATAGAGAGCATAATAACAGACCCGATGTTCGTCGCATGGGAGATTACGAAGTCGTCGACAGCTTTGATTACTTAGGTCACTTAGGTGCACTAATCAAAAACGACGGCAGTTGTGAACAAGAAATACGCCGCCGAATTCAAATGGGTAGAACAGCTATGATTCAATTGACCAAAATATGGAGAAGTTCCGATATAACCCGAAACACAAAAATTAATTTAGTTCAAACGTTAGTATTCTCAGTTTTTAGATATGCATCTGAGACTTGGACCATTCGAATGGCGGATCGCCGTCGTATTGATGCTTTCGAACTCTGGTGTTGGCGTCGAATGCTTAGAATCCATTGGACAGCAAGAAGAACTAACGCATCAGTACTGAACGAAATAAAACCAAAACAACGGCTATTAACTATTATCAACGCTAGCATCTTAAAATTCTTCGGTCACATCACACGAAGTGATAATCTGGAAAAGTTAGTCATTCAAGGGAAACCTAACGAAAAAAGGAGACGTGGAAGATCGCCTTGCCGATGGATTGATAATGTTGAGTCTTTATTAAATAGCAATCTTGAAGAAGCTGTCAGAAATACTTCCAACTGTGAAAGATGGCGCAACCTAGTAAAGAAGGTAACGTCCTAATTAGACACCTAGTCATTATTCATTATTCATAATCAATTTCCGTCTGTCAAGGTGGTTGGATGGAGAAGAGGATTATTGATCTTATATTGCGGCTGGAGTAATAGTTTTAGTAAAATCTTTGTATTGCTGTGACAGACAAAATGTTCACTACATGCTACACGCATCAATTGTATTCAATATACAGGGTGATTCTTTAATATTGCAAAAAAATTTAAAGACAGATTCCTTGGTTAAAAATAAACAAAAAAGTCCTAATAAACATATATTCGCAAATGCATAGTTTCCGAGATACAGGGTGTTAAAGGTTTTTTTTTAATTCGTTTTATTTTATGTTATCTAAAAACGCTTTGAGCGATTTTAATGAAATTTTTAGAGTTTGTTTATAACTTTATGAGGTATCTTTTGGACCTATTACAATTGACGTAGTAATTCCAGAGGCGTGCCCAGGGGGGCATAACGATTAGGTTTTTGCACAAAAAATAACGCCCACAAGATTTTTTTCCATTTTTATAATTTTTTTTAATAAAGCAACTAAAAATGCAACTTTTTTGTCTACCGAGATTTTTTCAGATGTAGCTTCGTTTTCAAGAAAAAAATTAAAGCCCATATTTTTGCACATCTCTGAACCTGTTAAGACAAAAACTAAAATGCTTCAATATCTAAAAACCCCTTAACCGATTTTAGTGAAACTCTGAAGGTTTACTAGTGCTATTAATGATCATGTTTTGGCACACTTAGATTTAAATTATTTATTCCATAGGCGGCTGGCTTTTTTTTTTAAAACTTTAACACCCTGTATCTCAGAAACAAAGCATTTCCGGACCCATGTTTATTAGGACTTTTTTGTTTCTTTTTGACCAAAGAATCTGTCTTTAAATTTTTTTGCAATATTAAAGAATCACCCTGTATATGCGAAACTACACATACAGTACATTTGAAGTGATGGGGCCACAGAGTTCAGCAGCAGATCTTAGGCACTTTAGGGGGTCGCTGGTCAGGCGCTGGATATCAATCAGCGTTTAGAAGAAACCAAAGCAAACGGAAAGACTCGGGGCGATGAGTGATTATGGTTCGATAAAAATCGATCTTCGGGGTCCGATATTACTTCAAATACCAAAAGCGGAACCCCAAAGGTTTAAGAACTGCAAGGGAAGCGTTTTTAACACCGCATTATTAGTTCTGCCTGTTATGCCATTACTATATCAAAAACGATACGTGCGGTTCGGTTGTTGTCTCCTAACGTTATTCACAAGGAAAATTACTAGCTTAACTCAATCCAGCGAGTTTAGTCGAGCGTAAACGATTGATTCCTGGGAAACCTCCATGCTTGAGGGTGGGTACAAGATTGCCTTCATTGCGGACGCCGAGCCGGTCGCTTGCCTCGCGTTTAGCGTAAAATCATCTCTTCCAAGGGCTTAAGATCAGCGGCGGGGCCCTCGAAATTGTATGAGGGAGAAAACGGATATAACACTAGTACAAAAACTCTTCTTTTTGCCTGTTTCCATTGACATCGGTTCTCTCTTGGCGGGGTTTCGACTGAGGATGATTTCAACTATCTGCCCAGCGTTTAGGTGGTCTCCCAGGTTGTATTTTTTCTGCTAGCTTATATTTTTTGTTATCTTCGGTAGTCGTATATCTTGCATTCTTTCGAAGTGGGCTTCCCGCTCTTTGCGTCTTATTTTGACAAATGTGACTATCTCCTGTATGCTGCGTATTTCTTCATTAGGCAATCTAGCTCGTAGTATATGTCCCGTTATGGATCTAAGCGTTTTAATTTCAGTGGTGCGGACTAGTAGTTTTGTCTTGCAAAAGTCATCCCAATATAATATGCAACTCTAGCCTTCCAATGCTAACAGCTAAATTTAAAATCAAACTCAAACACGTTAACAAAATCATTGTGAGGCATGCTAACACCGAAAAGAATAATTTTCAAAAGCTGGCGAAAGGCAATCCCATATTGTAAGTAACAAATAGATTCAACAGACTGCGGTTAAACATTGCAGCGTGGAGTAAAAACACAGCAGCTAAGAGTACTCTAAACTCTAAAGGTTACTTATACAGGGTGCCCAACTTAAATATACGCAATTTAAACAGGTGAGTATGCAACACACATTACTTTTCAAGGGCGAATGATGTATGTGTTGTATACTCATCTGCTTAAAGCTGCATACATTTAAGTTGAGCACCCTGTACATACGGATGGGGCCATAATTATATACAGAGAGATTTTTCTTACTACGAACACGACAGACGATATGTCGAATTTACAAATGCCGAGAATTTAACTTTGACAGTTCGCGTATTTTGTCAGTAGATAATATCTGCTGTCATTTCTATCTTAAAATCGACAACTACGAAGCAACGGATCAGTGCAAATTGTAAAATGGTATTATCAGGGTCCAACGGTCCGGGAAATTCAAAATTCTTTCACAACATTTGAAAATAGGAGTTCTTTATCATTATCAACGTTACATGGAGTTATTTCAAATTTTGGAAACTTTGGATGTGTTTCTCTCCAAAAGCACAAAAGGCCCAATGTTCCCAATGAAGATAGGAATTTAAAAGAAGTTTGTATTACCATTAATGACTATCCAGATTATTCATTTAAATAAATTGCAGAACTAGTAGATTTAGCTGCGATATTCTTCCCCGTTGGCCATTTCAGAAGTATGGAATTTTGTGAAACTAACAGAAATGCCTAAAACTTCCTCTGAAAAGTCGTTTTCACTACAAGTAACGATTTGAAGAACTGCGTTTAAAAATTAAAAGGGTTGTTCAGAGTACTAGCACTAATACGTTGTCGGCTAATGCTATGATCGCTTAGGATATTGTTTAGAGCAAGAAGGCAGGATCTTTGAACAAGAGCTAATTTAAACTTCTTGAATTTTGTTGTTTGAAATAAAAATAGTTTTATTTTTGTTTGCATATTTTTTTACTGAGTTAGTTTGTTCGGAAGAAATTATTTCTTTCTTCAGAATGCGTTTTACTTTGAGAACTACCTTCTTTTACTGTACTGTTAATCTCTAAAAATCCTGTTTTTCAACTCTGAATTTATCACCTGAATTAATCACAGAATAACAGTATACCTCATACATTCTATCTGTGATATAATAATTAATTTAAAAAATTACACTAGGCGTCTACTTAAACAATCAACGCAGACGACCCGTGGATTAATATCAGAGTACCTACCTTAGACCGACTGTCCATCGGTCTTGGCGTATTTTTAAGCAATCGTAAATTCGCCTTGATTTACTCGTGTTCGCAGTTCATGAATTTTCACTGTATAACAGCAATGAGATAACATGAATAACAAAATAAAATGCTTGAGTAAGAAAGAGATGGCCATACGAAAAAGTTATTTTAGTAGGCACGTTTAGTTGACAAATGTCATAATTAAATTAAGCGTCCAGCCTTCTCGAATATTTGCTACTATGTTTATCTCTTTCTTACTCAAGCAATACGAGTTATTTTCTTGTTCATGTTATCTCATTGCTGTTATATATAATTGTGGCCCTATCGGTATAATAAAAAACATTGGATAAAGGACGAAACCTTGGAGCTTATAGAGAAAAAGAAAATGACAAAACTAGCCAACACCAATCCCGTTAAAAAAGGGCAGTTAGACGCAAACATTCAAAAATAATACAGGAAAGATAAAACAAATACTCACTTTTAGTGAAAATTCAGACGTTTAGGGATCCACTTGGCAGATAATTTTTTGTCCTTTAATGCATGATGCACGATAAGAAAGTGTTTGCTATATGCTTTAGCCCAATTCGTCAATTCCCCAAAATTAGTTTGAAGGTAAATTAATATCGAATTGAGAATAAAGAAATTGCACGTCCCAACCTGAGAGAGAGATTGTCAGGTTAAAATGATTGATTTAACACTGAGCTAGTTTATTGACATTTAATTAATAATACTTAATTATTATAAAGGGTTAAAGTTACTTTAAAAGCGCACAGAACTACACATATCTTGAGTTAAGTCCACATGACATAAAGAAATAAAAGTTTATGCAAGAGTAAATGAGAGAAATTTTCATAACGAATAACGATAAATATCTGATAATATTGCACTAGAGATAAATATCCTCTCGCAAATGTGCACTTCAGTTAAAAAATTGAAATTAAGTGACTGTTTGCAACGGTGGAAACAAATATAGCTTTAATAAAATGTAAATCATGTCGTCTATCTGCCCTTTCCCATATTCGTATATTTCTAGCCCAATTATATATCAAGGCAATTTGTTGTGGATATCGTGTTACGGCCACGTTTTGGACGCCCACGTTCTATGTGTGCTTAGAAATTTAACGCCTCTCGATAACCGAATCTTTGGCTATTGAGTTTCACGCAATGAAAGGGTAGTAGGGTGTAATTACAATAATTATGCAAATGACATTAGTTTGGGGTTTGCACGGGTATTGTGAATTTTAACGAAGCGACATTTCGTTTTATCGACTGCTGTGAGTGTTCACATTAGTTATACTTGTATAGTTACATTTCTCTTTGCGCACATGAATTGGGGTATCTTGGGGAAATGCGAGGGTTAAATTCTTCGGTGCTATTTTCATAAAATCAATAAATAATTTGTATAAACAGCTATTTGCACGTAGAGTGCGTAATGGTATATGTAGCTATCAAAAACTACAGCTTTAAAGAAGTATCAATTTTATTATATAAACCTTAAAATATTTCCAACAAATAACTCATTAAGTTTGAGTAACCTTTAATGCGTATTACTCAATTCATCATAATTTAAAATACAAATAGTACAGTTACGCCACGTAGCACTAGTGGTAGTTACCACTAGCAAACACTGGAAAAATGTTAAATTGTATTTTGGTAACATGTTTTCGCACGACAGCAGACTAGTCTCTGGAGATTTATGTGTTGATAAACAGTTGGAAAATATATGTTTTTGATGAATATCTGTGTTTACAAAGGACAGACTGGACACGCGCGCTATAAAAGGTGCTACGTAACGACGAAACAACAGTAGTGGTGCCAACACCAACGAAAAACCTTAAAACTGTGATAGCTATTTGCAGTTACTGGTGCATTCGTAACTCAATTCTTTAAAGTCATATTTAAATATATCCAATTCATTTTGCTTGATATGAGTAAAGAACTGGTGTTATTATTAGTAAAAAATGAAGGAAATTTAATACCTGTTTACATATAGGGTGGGTCATGCACTTTGAATCCCTTTGCTATTTAGGACTGCAATCCAACGTATTGAGACATACTGATTGCTTAGCATTCGGGAGGTCGTGGGTTCTATTCCCCTTGCCGTCTGCTGTGATTCAGGTTTTTAGATGGTTTTTCTGAGTCAACAGAGTACCTTGGCCGAGGCGAATGCTGGGGCAGTAGTTCTCTACCTTCCTGGCCTCTCTTCAGTTCTTCACCGCTCCTTTCTCTCACCCATCCTGAAAACCCATTTATGGTCACCCGGTATTAATGCTCTGGCTATACTCATGTTGGTTATGATGGCTATATTGCGATCTTTCCAAATGTTATGATGTTTTCTGGTTGCCACTCTAACGATTTCAGTTCTACGTTTAATTTTATTGATTTATGTCACCAATGTTGGTTATGAGAGAGCGGCTGGTTATTATTGCTTCGGCCAATTACCATTATCAACCAAACTTACAAAGTAAGTGGTTACTATGATCGCTGTGTCTGTGTGTCTGTGTGTCTTTCGCACGGTTCCCGTTAAGGCAGAATACAACTGATGGTGGATTTCTATGTATTTTTGTCCCCTGAATCCGAATCCACCACTGGCTTTTCGATATCTCAACCCGTTTTCGAAATATTCGACTTTAATGTTCGAATTTTAACATTTTAGGCTTTAATATCAATTTTATGTAGTCTTCTCTCCTGATTCCAAATATGTCACTCATTTCACGATATCTTGAATAGTTTTCGAGATATTTTATTTTTAAAAAATCAGAATTTTAACTCAAACGGCAAGGGCCATTGAACGCGTATGCCAGTAACGAAATAGAATTTGCAACTGCAATAGCCATTTCACGGCCAATTTATTTATACCAATATTATGGAAACGAAATTTGGACGTGAAATCTTTGCGCAATAGAACAACATTCAGGTAACAAGGTTTTTTGTTAAAAAATATTAATGTAATTTTTTTTAAATAGAACGCGAGCCATTAAGTGTAGTTCATTGTACAGCATCTGGAAAAGCTGTTAAACCCATTGAAAGACGAGCAGATCATTACGAAGCAATTGTTCCAACATCTTCTGTATATATACCATCGCCTCATCCATTATTACCTTTTGGTGGAATAAGAATAAATAGAAATACTGTTGATGTATATATTGATAAAATTTGTAATTAATTATACTTATCTTTGATTTTCATTCATTTAATTAATTTCCAATAATTATCGGTTTTTCTTAGTTTCAATTTAGTTAGAGTTTTCAAAAATTGAGTGGCATATTCGGAATCAGTATAAAAATCTAAATAAAACAGATATATTTCCTGATTCCGATTATGCAATTAATTTTTCCGGTAAAATTTTGTAAGTTTGGTTTTCAGCCGTACATGCGCGGCTAAGTTTTTTTTTGTTTTCGGTTTGTTAATGCTGTTAATGTTAATGTTAAAGCCATTTGTTTACTCTCATATTCGAGTTTAGTCAGCAGCTGAAGCAGTTCATCATAAGTTTTCGCAAATATGGTAGTATCATCCGCGTAGCGCAAGTTTGTATTTTTTTTCTCCGACAGTAATTCAATCTTTCCATTCTTCCAGGTATTTGCATCACATACTCTCCATAAATATTAAACAACTGTGGTGAGAGAATGCACCCTCGTCTTATGACAGCTTCAGTTTGGAACGAATTTGATTGGTTGTTATCGATTTGTACTGTAGCTTGACTGTTATTATACAGGGTCTATACAAATTGGAGCAAAAGCTCGAAGTAGTGATATTCCTTGTACAATTCTGAGACGAAAATCTTAATTCGAAAATGTTAGATTGGTCTTCATGAGTCCTCACGAGCCGATATTTCTGAAATTTTGCATGAAACCATAATTTTACATTTTGAACAACTCTTCCTGATGACATTTTGTCGTATTTTAAACAGAAGGGGTACTTTACCTGAAAAAAAGGTTTTTATCTACCGCTCGTGAGGGCTCATGAAGATCAATCCAACATTTTCGTATTAAGATTTTTGACCTGGAATTCTTTCGCCAATTTGTATACACCCGTATAGCTATGATATTAGATACACTAATTGCTTTGGAACTTTCATAGCCAGCAGAATATTGCACAGTTTACCTCATTTGACCGAATCAAAGCCCTTAATGTAATCCACGAAACACATATATTGTAATGATAATAATATTACGACTTTGTGTTATTTATGGTGACTAAGTTTGTAATAATATAGTTATTTGAAAAAAATAAATAGGTGTCGTAAATATTACCATACAATTTTATTTTGAATATCACCTCCTCTTGGGCTAACTAAAAATGATGCTTTGTTTAATTAATTGCAATAATAACGGTTTGTTGCCCCCTATATTCACCCATTGCCAACTTATTTAAATTGATGCGCCGGCTACCTTATTGAGAACTACAATTTCTGCAGTGGTTGGGTTGTAACGCAGTATAAATTTTGCCCTTGTATAGCAACTGCTCAATTCCAAACAAATGACAGATAACGTCAAATGTTGAATGTATACAGAGCAGATCGAACACATAAAAATCAAGAATAATTGAATGCAAATCGACCAACAATTAATAAATTCACCTGATGTAAACAATAACAATGTAATTTAACGAATCAATCTGTTTGGCTAAGCTGTATTTGTTTTCTTTCGCGTCATAGGTAACACCAACTGGCAACTGTTTTGCTTGCTCTCCAAATTTTCTGCTTTCTGCAAAATGGGGTGACGCCAAGCTCGTAATTTCCTTCTGGAATGCTCCCTGCTGCTGCTACCTGCCTCAGGACTACGAACGACGACTTCTTCAGCTGTTGTACCTTGCTCTGCATCTTTCTCGGCTTCCAGCCTTCTCGAATGTACCCGGATCACGTTTGTAAGGGACGCCAACCTCGTACCTGCCTTCTGGGATGCTTTTAGCTGCTGCTACCTTCTTGTATACCACAAACAAGGGTCTCTCTAGACGCTGCACACTACTATCTGCTTCCCTCAACTTCACAACTTGCCAACATATAGCTTCGAAATTAAAAACAAATTTATGAACTTAAGCACAACTGAGCTCGGCACACTGGCGAATAAATAAAACTCGAAAACTGGTAGAAATTATAAACTTTTATGTACGAAATCAATTCAAAATTGGGAACCAAACTTACAAACAAGCTTTTGGCTTGGCTTCCCTAATAAACAACAATTATTGATCATCTGGGTCTCCATAGCAACAGGTTAACAACTGTTTTCAGCAAGAAATCCTTAACTAAGAAATATTTCTTAAATGCCATTCTGGAACACCCTCTAGCTGCACTTTGGTTGCATTTTTCACTTTTTGTTTAATAAACACTGGTTCACAAGTTATTAGCTCTGGATTGTAGTCTTGTTCAATTCTCATGTTGCTTTCGAAATGCTCTTTGCATTTTTATGCCTTCTTTACACTACTTATTAACCCTTCAGCTGCGTTATCCATTATTGGCATCATGATATGAATACTACCTCTGTACTTAAGCAAAAGCACTATCATATCTTGATGTTCCAAATTAACCTGTCAGTCATCATAAATTAGATGTTTTATTCAATTACTAACGTCTGTTAATTAAATTACAGTTATTGCTAATCATGTCTTATGTAATTATCAATGTTTACTAGTGACTTATTGTTGCAATAAATATAATACCACTTCTGGGCCTATTTAAATTTTTCTTTTCGTACGTTAGCAATGCAACCAGAATTGCTGTAAGCACCATACCATTACAATATATGACTAGACAAAATTTAAGAGTCTTTTCTATGAGTTGACAGATATTCACGTGTCCCTCTTCTTTTAACAAATCCGGATTGTTCTTGTGGTATTTGATTTTTGATGGGGTTTTTAGGAGTTCATTGAATATGTATACCATAACTTTGCTAGCATGTGATATGAGGGTTATAAGTCGATAATTGTCACCGTTCTTAGTTGATGTTTTTTTAAAAAATGGAACATATATTGATCGACTCCAGTCGTCAGACCATTCTGCAGTTATCCAGATCATGTTACAAATTGAGTGAAATATGTTTATAGCTGTTTCTCCCATTAAAGTAATTCCTTCTATTCCATCTACGCCAATGCCAATAGATCATTGTTAATGCAGAATTTTAAGAGAAGTTTTTTCAGTCCGTTGCCAAATACCATATGTTCCAAGAGTTCTTCTAAAGTAGTCATCGTTCTGAGTGTTTCTATTCTTGGCATTGAAATCGCCTATTATCAGCAACATTCCTTTGTTGGGTATACCGTCAACTATTTCTTGTAGATGCGTATAGAAATAGTGCCTCGGTGGTTGTGGCGTATACTTGTATAAGATTTGTTATCACAGGTTTTGTTTCGAGTTTGATTAATGTCACTCTACTATTAAGAGGGTTCTAGCCCACCATTGCTGTATTTGCCTCTTTATTGATAATGAATGCAACTCAATTTCTCTTGAATTTATCATGTCCTGAATAATATACGACATTATGTTCGGTGTTAAAATGATTTCTGCCTAACTAGCAATCGGGATATTGTATTGAAATAGAGCTCTTTCTACAATATAAAGTTTTCCAGGGTTTATTATAATGTCACGGATATTCCATGTACCAATATTTCTCTCTTGTCTTAAATTTATTTGTGCTTTTCGACCAGTCACATGATCTACGTGGCTGGCTAGTCGCACATTTCGCACTTCCCGACTCGAACCAGGGAAAGCCACGATTGTTAGTCGGATCGCCAAACACTTTCAATAATGATTTTTTTTGCTGAATTCATGGTGGTGTGCTCGTGGGACATTAGTGTAGTGGGTTCCCATGGTCTTTTGTACGGCAGTATTTCAACCGGTATTCCTGCTACAGCTGCGCTTAAAATAATCCAGAATTGTGTCTTACCGAAACACATATTCTCAGCCTCAACCTGGTACTGACAGTACTTCTGCCCGCTGTCAGCCCTATTTGGTCCGCGGGTATATTTTATACCTACCCCATATATCTATAGAGCATTCCTTATCCGCCACCTGGGGGCGTGCCGTGTTGGGGTTGAGGTTCCCGGCTGAATTTATGCATATAGAAAAAATTTACCTCGTACTTAGTTCAGAAGCAGTCTGCAGTACATACATAGCACTACCGACACGGCAATATCAAACAGAGATACATACATAAATACAAAAGATATATTTTACGAGTTATTCATGCCTATTAACTCCGTCGGACGAAGAAGAAATCGAAAGTTTCTACAAGAACTTTATTAAGTTCATCAGGAAAGACATTTTGAAATAATTACTGGAAATTTCAATGCCAAAATCGCAAAACGAAAACAAGGAGACACAAAATAGGAATATGGTAAAATGTATAATACGAGAAAGAATTAAGTGAAATGAGTTGGCCCAACTCTGGAAAATGCACTATTGATGATCATACTGTGTACTACTCTGACTCAGAAAGCAATTACCATTGGAACGGAGTAGGGATAATTGTAACAAAACAAATAGATAAATGTGTCAGATCTGTAGTATATGTATCGGAGGGAGTCATTATGATTCAGCGGAACTTCAGACTTTGTAATATAAATATAATTCAAGTATACCCACCAACCGCAGTGAGTACAGAAGATGATTTGTGAAACATTTTATGAGGACATCAGAAGTGTTGTTTAAAAAAGGCATAAGCATAATAATGGATGACCTAAATGCAAAAGTTGACAAAGGAAAGAAGGATGACACAATTGGTAACTTTCGTGGTACAAGGAATGAAAGAGGAACACGATGTGTAGACTTTTGCAAAGAAAATCAGATCTGTGTAATGAATACCTCCTTTAAATTATCCGAGACGTTTATACGTGCGGAAATCTCCCGCTGACTCAATTAATAACCGAATAAGAAACCAATTTTACTATTCCATTAAAAAAATAAAGATTCATAAATATAGTTAAATCTGTAAAGATATACCTTGGGGCAGACGTTCCCTCGAATCACAGCTTGTTTCTTAGTAAAATAAACCTTAGATTGAAGAAACTGAATAGGCCAAAATCATCCAGTAGATTCGATACACTTATAGTCAACAAATAAGAACACACCTGGAAAATTAATTTCATAATATAGAAGAACTACAGCAAACAAACTCACAACAGACATGTTTAAATATTAAACCCATTGTACATGTACATCATGTAATGAAAAACCTAACTATTAAACAAATCAAGAAAAAGTAACAATAGGAGAATTATGAAGTTTTATAATTAAGGTTGGAACGTTGACAATACAAGAACAGAAACCATGAGTAATATAACGAAATCAGTAAAATGATTAGAAAATGAAGTACAACGAACCCATGAAAACTCCAACATGTACAAACACATCAAAGAAGAGGTTGGCATGTACAAAAACAAATCTGATATGCCTACAGATAAGGAATGTAAGCTGATTATTAATGAAGAAGAAAAACTAAACATGTGGAACGAATATATACAAGATCTTTTCGAAGATATAAGACCTGAAATAGAATTAGAAACATCTACAACTGGACCAACTATAACATAGGAAGAAGTAGAACGGGCGCTTATGTTAGCAAAAAAATAGAAAAGCTGCCAGGACCCCAGGTCCAGACCTGACCGATTTCGGTAAAAGCATTAAAACTTTTTGAGGATAAAGAAAATAAGACTATTATTGCTATTTAATGACATTTATGGATCACGGAAAGTACCAGTGCACATGTCAAAAAATATAGTAAATATCGTACAATCAGTCTAATGAGCTGGGCTTTAAAGGTTTTTCTTCTTATAATTCGTTTTAGAATATATGGGAAAATAGAAGAAAATATAAGGGAATCTCAATTTGCTTTTCGCAACATCTTAGAAACACGAGAAGCACTTTTTGGAATAGAGGTTTTAGCGCAAAGCTGTAGGAATGTCCAGAAATGTTTATTTGTGCTTTACAGATTTTGAAAAAGCATTTGATCAAGTTAGACATCACAAAATGATAGACACTTTATAAAATATTGGTATCAATAACAAGGACCTGCTCATCATCAAAAATCTTTATTGGCAACAAATAGCTAATGTCAAAGTGGGACAAAATTTCTCAGAAGACGTTAAAATCAAACGTGGTATGAGACGATGATGTATTCTGTTTTCATTGCTTTTCAATCTCTATTCAGAGGCCATCTTCCAAAAAGCGCAATGGCGGTCATTTAAATAACCTTATATATGCCGATGACACGGTGCTTATAACCAGCAACCCAGAAGAACTATAATATGTTATTGACAATGTAATGGATGTATGTTTAACGAATATGGTCTCAAACTCAATCATAACAAGACCAAATACAGTGTGGAAATAAAGTAACGGTTAAATTCATTTTTGTTGATATTAATTTTTATGAAAAAATCTCGAAGGGGTGTAGCGATTTTCACCATAGGAAATATTTTTAGCTGATTTTCAGATTCTTATGTCTTTTTTTTTAAGTTATGACTTTATCGACTTTATTTTAAATGACAACTTGTATTTTTTATTATTGATTTTGATAGTACTTTTTATGCTGTTTTATGCTGATTTTCAATATGTTACATCTGAAAGAAATCGATAAAAATGGTCTTAACGTTTATATATTAAAAAAATGAAATGAGCAAAATAAATCTAGTTACCTACGTTTGACTGAAAGTAATTTAAATTTAAAAAAAAAATTGAAAAAAAAATAAATAATAGCAAATTCAATTCACTGTGTCTCGCTTAATTGTACTATTTTTATTAATGAAATAGTTTGCTGAAGGTAAATTCTAATTTAGAAAAAGCAAAGGATGCTTATTTTGTTATGACATTTACAAATTGTTCAAATTGTACAAATTCTGACATGTAACTATTTTTTTGTTTTATCCACAGGCAACTAGATTTATTTTGCTCATTTCATTGGTTTTTAATATTTAAATTTTAAGACCATTTTTCTCGTTTTTTTTTAAATGGAAAAAGCACTACCAAAATCAATACAGGTTGACATTTAAAAAAAAAGTTGATGACGTCATAACTTTTAAAACAAATGACATAAGAAATTGAAAATCAGCTGAAAATATTCCCTATGGTCAAAATCGCCCACCCCTTCGAGATTTTTTCATAAAAATGAATAGCAACGAAGTTAATGAATTTATCCGTTACTTTATTTCCACAATGTATCTGGTTGTCAGCAAGGAACGAATAAATATTACAAAAATTACGGTTGACGGCATAAGTAAACCTCAATAAATCCTGCAATATTACATATCTATAGATCGTTCCATACTTAAAATTCAGTACATGCTCTTATACAGAACGACGTTGCCACATTTCAGCACAAATCTCGTTGGAAATAAATGCGCACTGCCAATCATAAATAAATTCCGTTTTTGTATTTCGGGGCACTTAACTACAAAGGCCTTTATTTTAACCCGCATCGTTTTGTCAGCAGGCAAACTTAGACCGCTGGTTGCTGCCGAGAAGAGACAACGTCGCGCAGAAAACCCCAATAAGAATTACATTGTCCTATGCTGCCCGTACTGAATTTTAAGCAATGGGATGAGCCATGCTTGGTGTCTCACTTAGAGATCTGGAGGAAAAAAAAGTTGCAGACATCATGGAGAAAAGGGCTGGATGAAGTATGGATGGGAACGAAATGTAGCTAGGCCAACCGAAAATAGATGGAAGCAAAAATCACTGAACGAAGACCAAAGCAGACGGAGAGGAGCATAGGATGATATCAAAAGCATGAAAAGTAAACAATGGTTCAGTGTAGTAAAAGACAGAATGATAGCAGTGGAAAAAACTGAGAGAGAGAGATGTTTATTGATTGACGAAAGATAATAAAAAAAATCTTTTTTATTCAATTTATTACCTTACGGGTTACAAAGCAAAAATACAATGTTTTATGCACGAAGTCTGCGATGCAACTGAACTAGTGATAACAATTACGTGGGACATCCGTAAGACAAGATAAACTCATTAACAGCGTTCTCACATGTGTCGACAGATAATGCGTTTATGCAAGCATGTAATTAATACGTAACAAGAGGAAGAAATAGCCAACCAAGTTATACAATTACATTATATGATCCGAAAGTTGGAATGTCACTTTTTTGTTTATTAAAAAAAAAAACAAATCCGATTGTTACGTATTAATTACATGCTTGCATAAACGCATTATCTGTCGACACATGTGAGAACGCTGATAATGAGTTTATCTTGTCTTACGGATGTCCCACGTAATTGTTATCACTAGTTCAGTTGCATCGCAGACTTCGTGCATAAAACATTGTATTTTTGCTTTGTAACCCGTAAGGTAATAAATTGAATAAAAAAGATTTTTTTTTATTATCTTTCGTCAATCAATAAACATCTCTGGCGCAGTCGTACGGATAGTAGAAAATTACCCCAAATTCGCGTAATTTTGTGTGTTAACACTTCGTCTACTATCGAACAAAATCCAACCCGGTTCCAAGTGAAGACTGGACATCGCTTCCAAGTGGACCAGCCCAGCCGAAGACAAGCATCGCCGAAGCTGAGCAGCACAACCCCGCAACGCAGAGGACAAAAATCGCCGAAGCCGAGCCACACAACCCCGCGACGCAGAGGACAAAAATCGCCGAAGCGGAGCATCCAAACAGCAATGTGAAAATTTGCCTGCTACTAATGTAAGTCGCTAATCAATTTGCAGCAAGAAGATAAAATTTTAGAATTAAGTTTTGCCATTTAAAACAAAGTGAAATAAAATTTAAACTACTGCTAAACCTTAATAATAATATAGTTTTAGCTCTGATTTTGGCAAGTGCTACCTTGTGATCTTAAAATTCTCAGGAGAATTTAGATCTAAAGATACTCTTGCGAAAACTAAGGAGAACGCTTAATATTTTAAAACAATATTCCCGTTCCACATAAGCGAGACTACAGGTGTCCGTTGACTTAATTTATGCCTGTATACTCTTGTGAAATAATAAATTAATTAATAAATGCGCTAAATAAAAATCCATGTCTGAATTTGAAGAAACCCTGGCCAATCAACTAGCCAACCTTGCTATAAATCCATTTGCAATTCCTAACACATCCACGCAACCAAACCTGCCGATACAACAAACAGCTGCTGTACAAGAGAATATACTCGAACGACAAAACACAAGAAGAATGGCAGTACCAGCTTTCCATTTCGAATATTTAAAGACCATTCCCGAGTTTGGAGGAGATCCCACTCAACTTGCAAGATTTTTCAAAGCAGCCGATCTCATCTACAATCAATTTTCAACTGCCAACAATGAAGATTACATCAATCATCTTCTGTTATCCGGCATCGAAAGCAAACTAACCGGACAAGCCCTATTAGTAACTGCAGGATATACCATCGGAAGTTATAAAGAACTCAAAGAAATTTTAAAAAACAATTTTGGCGACCGAAGATCCGAAGACAGCCTTCTTCAAGATTTACTACACCTCAGACAAGGAAATCACGAAAACCCAATCGACTTTTACAACTCGTGCATAAGAATGAGAGCCGCCCTATTTTCATATTTAAGTACCAACACAACAGACGAAGCTACAATTAAGGTTAAAGGAGACTTGTACACCAATTTAACTTTAAAGACTTTTCTAAGTGGATTAAGAAACCCCCTTGGATCATTCATACGGAGTCAACGACCAACCACTATGGAAAATGCCCTTAAATATATTAACGAAGAACAAAACGTATGGCATTTGCAATCAGGAAATCAAAGCATTGCAAAACCCCATCACAAACCAAATGTGACACAGAAGTCAAATCAGCCAAATCAGCAAAATTATTACTTCCATCGTCAACCAATGCCAATGGTTCAAACGCAGTATAGACCAACGATGCAGCACGTTCACCCACAATTCCAAGTACAACGCCAACATTTTCCAGCACCAATAAGGACACTTCCTGCTTTACCACCACAGCAATCGTCTACAAAACAATTCCCATCAAAACAGTTCCCATCGCAACCAATTGTTTTTGGAAACCAGAAACCAACAGGAACCAACGTATTCAAGCCTCGAAATATCCAACCTCTCGAGAAGCCTACTCCTATGGATATATCGCGTACTATTAAACAGCCATATTATATTCGACAATCCAATCAACCTAGGAACTTCATTTCCGAAGAGCTTTTCTACCATGATCAAGGACCTGTAGAAACCGAAGTACAAGAAGAAGATAACGCTTATGGACTTGCACCTGACGCTGAATATAATTATTATGAACAATCCGAAGAAGACAACAGTTGGATTCCAGCATCAGAAAATGACCCCGAACAGGATTTTTCCCTGACCAGCCCGAACAACAACCTGACCTAATATACGTTAACAATTCGGCATCACCTAAACTACCTTACATATACTTACCGGAACTCAACGCAAAACTCATGATTGACACTGGATCTATGAAAACATTGTTAAATCCCGCTTTCGTACACAAGTATTACTCCGAATATATTTACAACGAACCTTTCCAAATTAGCACTGCACATGCAACGTCAATTCATGATGAAGTAGCTAATATACCATTACCAAGATCCTTTAAGACAAATCAAATGCACAAAATCTACTTATTCAATTTTAATGACAACTACGAAGGACTCATTGGACTCGATTTGTTAAAACAATTGAACGCAAGAATCGATTTATCTACTAATCAGCTAATCACAAGCAACTGTACTTTTCCACTCCATATTCAACCATCAGATGATGAAAAAATACCTACAAGGAAACAGGATAAATTTGAAATAAATATTCCACCTCGATCAGAAAGTATAATTCGACTACCCACCGACAGCCAACTAAAAGAAGCACTATGTGAAAAAAAAAACTTTGGACCAGATTTAATAATCCCAGAAGCATATGTCAAGATTGAAAATAACGCATTTTTGACTACAGTTATAAATACACGAAACGAACCAATTCAACTTAATTTAAATAAACCAATTTAATTACAACCAATAGTTGAACCTAAGACTATCGAATTAAATCATATTAGTACAAAAGATGTCAAAATCAAATTACGAGAAAACTTAAACAATTTAAGAACAGATCACATGAATGACGAGGAGAAAACGTTAATAACGAATTTATGTGAGGAATACCGAGATATATTTTATTGCAAAGACATTCCATTATCATTTACTAATAAAATTAAGCATAAAATTCGAACAACTGACAATGAACCCGTATTTACGAAAAATTATCGTTATCCATACATTCATAAAAAAGAAGTTCAAACTCAAATCTCCAAAATGTTGAAGGACAACATTATCAAACCTAGCGAATCGCCTTGGAACGCACCCATACGGATTGTACCCAAAAAATTGGATGCATCAAAACAACAAAAGTGGCGAATAGTAGTGGACTATCGGAAATTGAATGAAAAGACAATTGAAGATAAGTTTCCTATCCCCAATATCAACGATATATTAGATAAACTAGGACGAAGCCAATATTTTACCACCCTAGACCTAGCTTCAGGCTTCCATCAAGTGGAAATTGACCCGGAAGACAGAGAAAAGACTGCCTTTTCTACAGATGACGGACATTTTGAATTTTTACGCATGCCCTTTGGCCTTAAAAATAGCTCAGCTACGTTTCAAAGGATTATGACCAACGTGCTAAAAGGACTAACAGATAGCCAATGCTTAGTATACTTAGA
Organism: Agriotes lineatus; assembly: GCA_940337035.1. Classification (NCBI taxonomy): domain Eukaryota; kingdom Metazoa; phylum Arthropoda; class Insecta; order Coleoptera; family Elateridae; genus Agriotes; species Agriotes lineatus. The sequence goes on along the minus strand of OW679194.1, from coordinate 237,497,358 downwards.
CGACGTTATAATTTTTTCTACCTCACTTCCAGAACACATTACAAGATTACGTAACGTATTTAATAGAATCAGAGAAAGCAATTTGAAAATTCAGCTAGACAAAAGTGAATTCCTACGTAAAGAAGTAGCATATCTTGGACATATAGTAACACCACAAGGAGTTAAACCAAACCCCGACAAAATAAAAGCCATACAAAATTATCCAATCCCAACAACCCAGAAAGAAATCAAAGGATTCCTTGGACTTTTGGGATATTACCGAAAATTTATAAAGATTTTGCTAAATTGACTAAACCTCTTACAAACTGTCTAAAGAAAGGTAAAAAGGTAGAACACACCCCAGACTTTGTAAAAGCATTTCAAAGTGCACAAAATATACTACTGAATGACCCGATACTCCAATACCCAGATTTTGAGAAGCAATTTATTCTGACAACCGACGCATCCAATGTCGCCCTTGGAGCAATTTTATCTCAAGGTACACCTGGAAAAGACCTACCAGTAGCATACGCATCTAGAACCCTCAACGAAACGGAGCAAAGGTATTCGACCATAGAAAAAGAATTACTCGCTATAATTTGGGCCACCAAATATTTCCGCCCTTATCTTTATGGAAGAAAATTCACCATTGTTACAGATCACAGACCACTCATTTGGTTAAATTCACTTAAAGAACCCAATTCTAAACTAACACGTTGGAGACTCAAACTGGAAGAATATAATTACGATATTATTTACAAAAAAGGAACCAAAAATTCTAATGCTAACGCCCTCTCTCGCATACAAATTAATCCCATTACACATACAACAAATATCTCTATGATAGCAAATGAAGACGAAGAACTCGACCAACTCCTGGACGAAATTGTAAACAGTGAACGCTTAAACACACCTGAACCGCAACCTGTAATAAATCGACCCGCAAGAATACCAACACCAATCGATCTCGAAGAATTAATACCTATAACAAGAATCCAACAACCAGAAGACACAGATTCAAATACACAACATACCCAGGAATCATCGACACCTACAATACCTATTTGTGAGGATGCCCTGGAAACGAAAGAAAACCAAATAATATTTCATATGGTTCACGACGAGCCATCGACCCCAAAAATTAAAATGCAAGAAGGACACAAGATTTTGAATGTGGAAATAAATACAACGAATCCTCTGCCTACCCTACGAAAAATATTTTTAGAATTTTGCAAACCCGACACATCATACTACCTGTTCTTTCCAGAAGATGAATTATACAAGATTACATGCCGATTAACAATCGAATTGTTCAGTGTAAACAAACCAAGATTATTTAGATGTTTAAATAGAGTTAAACATATTATCGACAAAGAAGAACAATATGGACAAATAAAACTTTACCACGAAGGAAAAACTAATCACCGTGGAATTCAAGCAACTTTATTAGCGTTAAAGCGTAAATTCTATTGGAAGAACATGGAAAAAAACAATCTTAGACTACATTAATAACTGCAGAATGCAAAAAACAAAAATATGATAGACAACCTACTAAAGCCCCTTATAATGTCACGGACACTCCGGATAAACCGATGCAAGAATGCCACATAGACATATTGTATATCGACAATAATATGTTCTTAACAATTATCGATAAACTTTCAAAATTTGCACAAGTATATCACCTGAAAGATCGAAACAACGTAACCATAGTTCGGAAAATAACAAAATTTATATCACAATATGGTACACCAATAAAAATTATAGGAGACGGAGAATTTAACGGAATAATAATACAAGAACTACTTGCTTTTTACAAAATTAATTTGCACATTACAACGCCTGGACATCATGAATCCAACAGTCCCATAGAAAGACTACATTCAACCCTGATAGAGCACTATCGATTATTAAAAAGTCGACATCCTAAGGAAGAACCTAAAACTTTAATGCGATATGCCATAATCGCAGACAATAACACTATTCATACAAGCACCAAAATGACACCCCACGAATTACTTTTCGGACATACTATGTCACAGGATCCCTTTGCAGCTGATTTCGAACAACAACGAGTATGGTATTACAGCTCTAATCACACTGAAAAAATGAAATATTTATATGAACAAATTAAAAGACAGCAACAGCAATTAAAAGAAAATTACATTTTAAAATTGAATGCAAAAGAAAATAGAAAACACTCCTACCAAGTTGGACAACAAGTTTTACTAAAAACCGATTCCCGAAGAGGAAAAGCCAAACCAAAATTTATCGGACCCTACGAAATTATATCTATAACGCCGCATCATGTATGCACACTTAAAAATAATAAAGGAACAAGACAGGCACATGTCAACAATTTACGACCCTTTGTTACAGATTCCTCTGCTTTAGAATCTGCTACCCCGCAGAACCAGGATTCACGAACCTCAAAAACAATCCAGGTCTTTACTTCAACAGGCTTGGTACAGCACAAATAAAAAAGGACCAATGGACCCTCATTAAGACTATCGATTGTTCACCTTTATTAATCGAATATGAAAAACTAAAAGAAAATGTAAATTACCTCAAAAAACCATTAGAATCGGAAAATCATGGACCCATATATAAATTAGAAAGTCATAATTATCTGCTCGTTTTGGAAAGTCTATTAATAGAAATTCAAAAGAAAATTGAACATTTGTTTCCCAATCACGTTCGGAAAGTCAAAAGAGGTGCAATAGACGGTTTAGGAAGCCTAATCAGCTTTATTACCGGTAACCTCGATGCTGAAGACGGAAAAAGAATAGATCAAGCCTTAAATTCCCTTCAAAAGAATCAACATAAATTAGAAGAGATCACAATACGCCAAACGTCATTGATGACCCAAGCTATCGACAAGTACAATCAAACATTATTTAAATTAGAAACTAACCAGAAAATTCTTCAATTTCGACTTCTACAAATTGAATCAGCCATCAAAACTACAGCATTACACGATATCGAAAATTATGCACTAATTAATCTCCATTCGGTACAACTTCAGTTGGCCACTCTATTGAATCTTCTGTTAGAAATTCTGGATACACTTGAAGAAGCAATCACCTTCGCTAAATTAAATATTTTACACCCTTCTATCGTGGAACTTAAGGATCTACGAACTGAACTTGAATTTATCTCAAAACAACATATACTATACAGACTCCCATATGAACCTTCGATTGATCTTAGTGAATACGATCATTTAATCGACGTAAAGGCATATAGAAAAGGAACTAATTTAGTCTTCATACTCGAAATACCTCTGAGTGCTAATGACACTTACGACTACTATCAATTGATTCCCTTACCAATACCAAACAACAACACTTTCCACATGATAATTCCTTCAAAACCATACATCCTATTCAATAATAAATTCAGTGTAACAATTAATAATATGTGCACAAAAGTGAAACAAGGCCTCTATTTCTGTGAAAACGTTGATCAAGATTTAGAAAAAGACGAAAGATGTGCGGTTGACCTTCTTAATTTTAAGGGAACCACAGATTGTAAAATCTATAGATTTAAGTTAAATATTTAATATATTTAATACAATTGCCGAAAGAATGCAAGGTAACCAATCATGAATATACCTTATCGACAAATAATTATAAGAATGAATTCATTAGAAATATTAACCTGCCTTCTTTAAACATAACAATGTATACACTTAAAAATTACTTTCCAGAAACACCTACCATTGAATTAAAACAAATCGGTTTAAATGATTTTCAGTCAATAAAAAATCAATTCACTCAATTATCTAAAGAAATTGTCCACAATGACTATGTACTGCCCACGCATTTCGGAATAAGCTCTTTAACACTTGTAGCTATATTTTTTGTTTGCTTTTGTTATGTTTAGTATAATATTATATTGTAAACGTAACTGCCTCTTAGACAAGTTGACCAACATCATAAATAAATCGAATCCAAAAGAGATTCCTTTAGAACTGCAAAAATTGAAAAATCCTATTCCATAGATGATTTTCCAATCTCGGTCGGGAGGTGTTACGTATTAATTACATGCTTGCATAAACGCATTATCTGTCGACACATGTGAGAACGCTGATAATGAGTTTATCTTGTCTTACGGATGTCCCACGTAATTGTTATCACTAGTTCAGTTGCATCGCAGACTTCGTGCATAAAACATTGTATTTTTGCTTTGTAACCCGTAAGGTAATAAATTGAATAAAAAAGATTTTTTTTATTATCTTTCGTCAATCAATAAACATCTCTCGATCAGTGGATTAAGATTAAGTAATTAGTGGCTTTGACAGAGTCTGTTGCAAAAACTTTTAAAATAAAAGATCCTGAAAATTACAAAATTTCTCTGTTTATAACGTCGCGTGTGTTGAACTGCAAGACAAATTACACTTAATATTTATGAGTTAAAATATAGATCTAAACTTTTGTAGTAATATTAGTGGCATTACAATAATCAAAATTATAAAATGTTATCATGAGAAATGGTTGGTATTGAGAAGTATACTATAAACTGGAATAGGTTTCCTTGTATATGAGAGTACTTCAGACATGACCAGTTTGTAATGCAGTAGCAACGACGCGTGCAATGGTGCAGTGACGTCATAATTCTTCTCAGAATTTCAACATCGCTTGTTACAGCTTATTAATTTCGACATGGTTTTTCTGTGCCTCGTGCAAATTTGAGTCTGGAATTTTGTTGCACTCACAATTATGTGAATTTGGTTGGAATGCAACGTTATTGAAAGATTATTTCCATGTTATGATGACGAATTAGTTTAGCTGCGTACCTGAAAGCCAAAATTCCTATCACCCTTAATTCTATCTATGTGGCAAATCACATAGTCAATTATACTTGCTCTTACGCTTTAGCTTTTGCTTGGCGGAATTTCAGCTATTTTCCTCTATTTCGATAACTTCTGCTTACAGTAATTTGATTATATAACCCGACTTTTCGTGGGACCATGTTGTACTGCGACTTCATCTGAGTCGTTTCGTGGACTCTTAACAATACGTTTGCTGCCCTTCTCATGTGCCTTGACACCACTCTATACTAGTGTCAAGAGCTCTGGGATTTAGTTCGATTGTTTTCTGTGGAAGATCCCGTTGCGCAGCCGTTATAGTGCATTCAGCCTCTGTGGGTGCTCTGCGAATATTTGCCCGAGATAATCTAGCCTTTTAGCTTTTGAGACAAGTTCGATTGCTGTTAGTTGTAAACAACTTTGCCATGTGATCACAGTAAAGGAGATTCGCTAGATATTGGCAATTTTACTAAGCAATATTGCTTAGGATATCCAATCTCCTTCGAGATTTTATTAGCTTGTGTGAACGTCATTTACCGTTTATTTTCGTCCATTTCCACGTTGACCGTGTTGTCGGTCGACTATGTCTGCTTTATAGTAGTATTAATTTAGAGTTAACGTTTTTATGCCAGGTGCACTCTACTGTCTCAATATTTGCGATTCTTATAGGGTAAATTATAAGTATGGCTATTAAATTTAAGGGTAGTTAGAGGTAGGGATGGGCGCATGACGTGAAAATAGTTGGGTCACGGCGGGCCCCGTCGTGAACGTGAGTAATATTTAAAAATCGGGTCGTGAACGCGAGTGAATGTGAGTGAAAATTTTCAAGGCGTGATTCACGTTTCACGTTAATTTCACGTTAAATATTTAGTAACGAATAAAAGACTGCAGGGTGCCCAGCCCCTCCGCTGCCCACCCATGTGGAAGATCTAGAGCTTGAGTCATTGTACTTCTGTGTGACAGCCTGCAGCGACGGAGCTTCGTACCTGTGTTGTGTTGTAAATGTTCTGTCTACAGTCAATCGCGTGTCTGCGTCTATAGGCGGCCAAGTAGAACTTACTTTTAATTCTTCGGACGTAAAAGTACTTTTAAACCCAGGAATTAAAAGTGTTGCTTAGCAACATATATCTTTTTGTACTCGTATCAGTAAGGGAAACGTCATTTCCAATGACAGCGTTTGGTATTAAAAGTAATTACTTGGAAGACGGTTGCAAGAAATGTTTTTGAGAGAAATTAGTATTTATCACTCGTTGTAAGCTATTGTGGTCAATTTTCATTTATTTCTTTTTGTGTCTACTATTCTGATTGCAAAATATCACATACATTATTCTTTTGTGGGTCCTTTATTGGTTTTAAATTTGAACATTTTGCTCTATCTGAATTTGAATTTTTAAATAAAAGCTGCGGGTCACGTCGTCAGTGGAAGCGAATGCCGTGAACGTGAGTGAACGTGAGCGTGCGTGAACGTAAGTGAATACCTACTCAGGAGCGCATTTCTAGTTAGACGACATCAAATAGAAGAACTTTGTATTATATACGTCAAAAATTAATAACCCAACAAAAATTAAAACATTATACAACTACCGACTCTATTTTCGAAATATGATTTCTCTTCATTATCATTGGAATATTTGTTGCATTAAAAACTCTTTGGCGCCCTTTTGTAATTTTATTTTATTTAAGCTTTTGTGGGAGAACCCACGCATTCTCCAGTGAAGTAGTCGGCCCTCAGATATGCCCATGTAGTGACGATAACTGCAGCATCAAACTATATGATCAGAATAAACTTTAATGTTCGCAAGTTGCATCTTTAGAGGGATATTTCACATCACACGTCAGCATAGCTGCCATTTTGCAAGAACAGCTGTTCTAAATCTATATAAACACAGTATATGTATCGGCAGAAAGCACTGGACTTCATTGGTTGAATATCGGTCAGTGAACACTTGGGTAAACGATTCCCAAATAATTAATCACGATATTCAGTACAAAACACTTTTTTGTAAACCCATCTCATAAATTATCTGCGTATATTGCAATGCAGTCAGTCGAGTTTTAACATTACAGAAACTTACCACCTTGTCCAATGATGGGAGTCACCAACGCTGAGAGTGATATGGAGAAGACTAAGAAGTTAACAGCACATGTTGTTTTGGATTTGGTTGCTTGTGTGGTCATTGCTCGGCCAGCCTAACGTTTTACAGCGTTTCTTTGACATCCACCATCAAGTTGCTTTTATTACTGGATAACTGCAAAAAAGCGAAAATATATGTTTTATGAAAGAACTTTTTCAACGGTTTTGTTGTTTTCTTAAATCTGTTCCCTATAAGCAGAGTGTATTAAGTTCAAATTTTGCAAAAATGAGATTTTGATGAATTTTAATGTCCTGCTTTTTTTTTCAATGGTATTTTTCTCTCCCACTTCTTTTTGGCTCTTTGGCTTTGTTGTAATGTCTAAATAATAGTATTAAGTCCAAAATGCCAGTAATAAGTCACCCATCGTTGAGAGCAACAAAATATTATTTCTACTTTGAACTTTTTGGTTGTGCAGTCCATGTCAGTTAGGTCAAGCGTTATTTTGTTGTTAAACAGTGCATTTCAGTTTTTTATTCACGTGAACCATACTTTAAAAAAAAATAAAATTTAATGTAACTTACAATATTTTGAAAAATATTAACAATAAATAATACTAATACCAAACGATGTTTTAATGATAATACTGATATATGTAGCAACTACGAAATTGAAATAACTTTAAACGTTAAATGGCTCACCTGTAAAATTCAGATTTTCTGAGTTAATTCATTCTGGTGTCAAGCCTCAGTTATACATATTTTGTTATTTATAGTTTCTATGGGTAGCTAAATAGTCCAGTCAAATGGTAGAAAATAGAGGAAAGTTTTGGTGGAGTTTTAATATTTGGTTCGCATATGTTTTTCGGGTTGCTGTACACGAATATCAGGTTTGCCAACAAGAATTTTGACCGAAAAGCAAAAACTGTGTAACAAACCGATTGTTTTTTAGTTTTTCTAAAATTACTCGAAAACTATTCAATTTCGTAAATATTGAACCTATATGAAATAAAAGAGGATAACATTTCCTACATTTTTATGTATAAGAGGTTTTTTTCCGATTAATCGTTCAGCCGCGAGAGCGCCTCGAAGTTATGTGTTAAAAGCAAAAAAAAAGGGAATTGTCCCAGTTTATTTCAAAGTAACGCGAAAACTATCCATTTTTCGGTAAATCAAAAATGGTATATGAAATGAATCTTCATAAATGAAATGTTGGCGACCCAAAAAAACATATAGGAACTAAAACTCCAAGGCTTTCCACTATTTTCTACCATTTGACTGGACTATAATTTTGCGGTGCTCTCGCGGCTGGACAATTGATCGAGAAAAAAACCTTAAGTATATAAAATGTAGGAAATTTGATCCTCTTTCATTTCATATAGGTTCAACATTTACGAAATTTTATAGTTTTCGAGTAATTTTAGAAAAACTAAAAAAAATTCGTTTTTCACACCGTTTTTGCTTAAAAAACGTGTTTTCGGTAAAAATTCTTGTTGGAAAACCTGATATGCGTGTATAGCGACCCAAAAAACATATAGGAACCATATATCAAAACTCCATCAAAACTTTCCCCTATTTTCTACTATTTGACTCGACTATAACTTCGCGACGCTCTCGCGGCTGTACGATTGGTCGGAGAAGAAAACCTCAAGTACATTAAATGTAGGACATTTTATCTTCTTTCATTTCATATAGGTTCAACATTTACGAAAAATTGACACCTTTGTGTAATTTAAAAAAAAAATCGAGTTTTTACGCCGTTTTTCCTTAAAAAACTGTTTCCGGTCAAAATTCTTGTTGGCAAACCTGATATTCGTGTACAGCGACCCAAAAAACATATAGGAACCAAATATCAATACTCTACCAAAAGTTCCCCCTATTCGCCCTTTTTGAGCACCATTTGACTGGACTATAAAGATCCTTGTATAATATGCATGTACGCGGGACGCCTTCAAAATTATTATGACCCGTTTCTTCTTTATTAATGTAAGATTTTAAAAATAAAAACGTAGGTATAGTATATGTTTAATTAGTATCCTGTCTAAAATTTGGAATGAGTTGCAAAATCTGAAAGCCAATTCGTATAAAGCAGTTTCCAATAGGACCTTTGCTATGGTCCTTCTAAGGTCTATTCGTGATTCACAAGTTTTAGTAACAAAATACCATTTTTACCGTTTGCTATAATAACGGTAATTGTGTAGATCAGCTAAACGCTTTTTGCAAAATTGTATTTTCGTATGCTGGCAGAATTTTACGATTTCTCGCCAGTGTGGATGTTTGTTAGCTTCGTATTTTGTAAACGATATCTCTAAATATAATACCAATAATGCCGAAAATGTTTGAGAGTTAAACTGCGTTTGGAAACACTGAAACTCCATAAATCTTATTAGGGAACTTTACAAATTTTATTCTAAATTTTTCAATTATAACGATAAAAGAAAAATCTAGCTATTTTCTCTAGTAAATAAATATGTATTAACGGAAGCGCCCGAAATTAACGTGCTAAAATCATATGCTTCACTTGAAATAGTATTTATTCGCAATCACATTGTAATGTGTCAATTTCATGACATGTCAACAGCTGGGAACTAGATGATTACTTGAAACTAGCCAGGAAATTATTACATACCCCGAAAAATATTACATACCTGAAGAGTGGGGTGTTTCCATGGTAACAAAACATTAAGTCCGTTGTTTTCATGGTAACAAAAATATTAGTTACATCAAGATATCTATTATTCAGAATTCAATTGTAGTTATTTTTAAAATTAGATGATTGCAAATAAAATAGTATACATACCACGGTGGAAAGTTTCATCCCTGTCTCGAGATAAAGTTAACCTCGACGCTGCGCGTCTCGGTAAACTACCTAATCTCTCGACAGTAATGAAACACTTACCACCTCGGTATGTAATATACTATTCCTTATGTTGGACGAAATTGTTATGGTTTTCGCCAATGTGATTCATTGAATTTTAAAACACACGTTAGTTTGTTTTGGAATATACGATATATTTTCCCATACATTTTATTAGATTTTTAACAAATGGTTTAAACATAATATTCAAATGTAATAGTATTCGAAGCCGCATTTACAATATTTAACATTTTCTGAATTGCACGACTATTAATAAAGTTGATATATATTCTAAATTATTCAGATTTCTCCTATCTATAAGGTCACTAGATTAATACACTAAGTATAACGTAACGCCATTCCATTCATCGCGTGATAATGCGAGAAAATTGTGAGATAAAGATAACAAATACAAATTTCTCAAGTGCAATAGAGAGGACTAGTTTTTGGGGATTTTCTTTTTGGTGTAATGGCACTGCTGTAAAGTCGAATTATGGTTAGATTGTGTTTTTTATTCCCAGAAAGAGAAAATTGCTCGAGAAAGATAGTTATAAAAATCACTAAATGCGGTACCTCACACTTTAGTGTCTTGATCTAGTGACCTTAGCTATCGAAGCTGAATCACCCCATCTCGAGTTTAATTTCAGAACAAACGATTCAAACAACATTATATATATATTTATATGCGGGATTGGTAGTGCACATGCAAACCGTAGTTTCGTCCTTAATTTCAATAGACATGCTCTGAAATTAGGACATAAATGGAATAACTGTGCAAGTAGCACTTTTCCTTGGAAACTCTCGTAATAAAGGAAATGCGTACATATTTGCAATAACCCAATGACAAATATAATAAGGAGGGGAAAGCGTCTGAGAATACATTTTATATTGTCGTATATTGCTACTGCTATGTGCTTTGCCCTAAAACTTCAAAGAGACGGATGCCACATAGGTTAGGTTACGTTTTAACTCGCCGTAATTAAAGTTCGGGTCTACCAATGTAAACGAGAATGAGGAAGAACGATTTCGCTTCGCGTTGGTTTACTTGAAACCATTTTGAAAAGCATTAGTTACGTCATTCTGTTATATAAAGTATTTCAACTATCGAATTTCCTGATTTCTGATCAATAAGCTCTCTTCCAATAACAGAATTGTTACTAGTTTCTGCAGTTACAAGTACAAACCAGTACGACTATAAAAAATATATCAATGCAAACACTATATCCAATATTCCATGTTATCAACTATAGTTCATTCAGATTCAAGATAGAGCAAAATCTGCAACCCAAGTTACAAATATCAGCAGTAAGTTGATTACTAATATGATTTTATTAAAATTTAGATCAGAGAGACATGGCCTTGCGGCTGTCTTGATGAGTGTCAAAATCAATGTGTCATGTTTTTAATATGAATCTTTGCTTGAGGAGGCCATTTGCAACGTTTTTTAGTGGGTAAATTTATTCTCAATTTCAAGCTTTGCAAATTTGACAAAAACTATAACCTCTATATTATGTTACGTACATCCCATGATCTACATTTTAATATAATCAAATTAGTAATCAACTGGCTGTTGATATTTGTAACTTGGGTTGCAGATTTTGCTCTATCTTGAATTTGAATAGTCAAGCAATAGCAACAGATACCATGAACGTATGAATGTATGTGCTTAGCAAGGGAGCCCAAGTTTGAGCAGTATTCAATTATAAGCTGTAGCAAAATTACTCCAAGTATCTTCTGAAATTTTCGGAAAGAAAAAAATTAAATCGTAAACGCTCTAAGTCAAATAAAACGTAACAAGGCAACACGCGAGGATAAGATTTTTGTGGAAATACTGCAACTCGGAATAACAGATGCATAACAAAAAATTATATTCCTAATGGATGAGAAAATGCTATGACAGTGCTTATTTACAAAAAAAGGAAAACTTAAAAAATATGAAGAATTATAGACCAATAATCATACTGAATCGCAAAGTCGAGCCATATCAATCAAGAGATGCAGGCAGGTTTTCGAAACGATTCAGTACTATTGAACACCTCCATGTAGTACCAGTTACTGTTGACATGGTCACCGACGATGTTTTCTCTTCAAAGTTGTTTAATATATTAGTATTCGAAGACCTATTCAAGCATCTTGCTGGAACAACAAAGGAAAGAAAATCAAGGATCTGGAATATGGGGGCAGGATAATTAGAACAGCAAAGAATTAACAAAACTGATTACGAGAAAGCGGTTAAAGTGGGACTACAACTTAACTTCTCCAAGTTCGCTGCAAAGCAAGAGACTGGAAGCGAAAATGTTCTTACTGATTTTCACAAAGTAGAAAGAGTAAGTACAGTGGTATGTTGTAACTGTCAATAAATAAATCAGGAACTTAAAATCAATAGCAGAATACATCTTGAATGAAGGCCCAAATTTATAACCAGTATATTTTTCCGGTAACCACACATGGGGCAGAGACCTGGGTATTTACGAAAAGAAAAACGAAGGATAAAATGTGTAAGTACGTCAACAACAGTGAAGCACAGAAAACCCAAAGGTTATATGCAGCGAAACACAAAAGTAGACAACGTAGTCAGGCTGATAATAACACTGAAATGAAAGTGTGTGATTTATGTGGCTAGGTCAGCAACAAAATAGAATTAGAAAACTAATAAACGGAGACCTTGAAGTGAAAGGCGGAGTGCAGGATGAGCACTACAAAGATGACTTGACAAAAATTGCAGGTTTAAACTGATACAACGTAGCAAAAGATTGGTATCGGCAAGGCATGAGAGAGAGCTATATCTGTAATTGTATATATAAGCGCCTGTTACAGGCTGAATCGGTATTTACGACACTGAAACCAGGCCGGACGTAGAGGCTGCTTTAATCTGTAAAGTCAGAAAGACAATTTGACGATACATATGCTACAACAGTCCCTGTAATAGGAAGTTTGCCAGCTACTCGACGGGAGGGAGAGTTTGATTCGATAACACGTGAATTAAGGGGATATACGTCAAAAGATCGCAGTCAAAATGTCGCACGACAAATGATCGCATGCGACAAAAGATCGCGGTCAAAATGTCGCGCGACAAATGATCGCATGAGAAAATAACATTACAATTACAGAAAAAAAATTTCTACAGTGTGGAAATAAAGTAACGGATAAATTCATTAACTTTTTTTATATTAATTTTTATGAAAAATCTTGAAGGGCTATAGCGATTTTAATTTTTGGACATACACCACCTTTATGTTGTTATGTTATTTATTTTAAAGTTACGATGTCATCGACTTTTTTTAAATGACAACCTGTGTTTTTTATTACTGATTTTGGTATTACTTTTTATGTTGTTTTCAGTTATATGTATAAAATTGTCAATATGTTACATCTGAAAAAAAATCGAGAAAAATGATCTTAAAGTGTAAATATTAAAAACCAATTAATTGAGCAACATAAATCTAGTTACCTACGTTTGACGGAAAGTCATTGACGGCACATTCGTTTTTATTGAAATTTAAAAAAACAATTGAAAAATACAACTAGAAATTTATTATCAACTGCATTCAAAGTTAATAATGGGGATGACTGTGTCTTGCTTAATTGTACCATTTTTATTAATAAAATAGTTTGCTAAAACTATAAATTCTAATTTAGAAAAAGCAAACGACTCTTATTTTGTTGCTGAAAATCAGCTGAAAATATTCCTCATGGTCAAAATCGCTACCCCCTTCGAGATTTTTTCATAAAAATGAATATCAACAAAGTTAATAAATTTATCCGTTACTTTATTTCCACACTGTAGAAATTTTTTTCTGTAATGGTAATGTTGTTATTTTCGTATGCAATATTTTGTCGCATGCGATCATTTGTCGTGCGACACTTTGACTGCGATCTTTTGACATGATACCGAATTAAGGCGGTATTCTGTTGAATTAATTATTGAAAGTGGTAAAAACAAAGGTGGGGGGGGGGGGGGGGCGCCACAAATTTATAAATTTTTTTAAAAACTTTTTCTTGAAAGTTTGAAATGAGAAACAGTAGTTTGGTTTGGTGACAGCTGTGTACGACGTCTACACTCGTCCATCCACAAACTTACCTTGTTATTCACTTCTTATAGGCCTCTGGCACTCCTTACACAAATAAATAATAAAACAATGGGACGTCGCATGCTAACACCATAAAAGAAAAGCAAAGATTAAGTTAACCTAATTATATTGAATTTGAATATAGGCATATGTAATCAACACCAACTGAACAGTAAGAAAAAGAGTATACCTATGCCTATCTAAAATAAGGGGGGGGGTATACGCTGCTACAAGACAACAGTTAATGACTCGCAAACATTTAACCGTGAGTTATTCGTGCAGGACTAAAATTAAGAACAAGTTACGTAATTATATAATGTTCTTTCGGAAAGCGTCACTGGCTGTTTATTTGGTCGCAACACCGTAAACTATAGCACCAAAATTAGCGAACTATAACAAAATAGCTTTGTTAAAGTCCTACCGACGCCCTTACTGGGTTATGGGAGCACGTGCCGGTCCATCGCACACCAAAATAACCTCTGTTGGATGGTGTGCTGATCAAGTTGGGAGCTGGTTAAAACGGCGTAATGATGAAACTTCCACAAATGGCTTCAACAACGACTGGGGTGATTCCCAAGAATGGCTGCGGCTTAGAGCTGGACAAAAATAATATCGAAATATCGATGGATAATTATATTTTTGCAGGTTTTTTTACATATCGATATATATCACTACGTATCGATAGATTGTTACGTATCTATAGATTTATATATATATCTATAGATCGATTCATATCGGTATGCAAAACATCTGGAAAAATGTAACTAAACGACGGTATATAGATATTTAAAAAGGAGACATGAAAAAACCGTTCGAACTGGGCTTTCAACATTTTTTCATACCTTTGCAAATACTTTTATTTTATTTAAAACATCAAAAAATGTTTAACGAAATTGTTAATTTATTGTTTATCGATATATATTTTCTACCACGTGTACATTGATATCTATGCATACTGTATGCTAGTGTCGTTAATTATCGATATACATTCATATTTATCGAAATGTATCGATTTGTATCGGTAATTATCGATATTTTTTGGAAATTATAGATAACTACCGATATGTATCGATATTTAGATATATTGATATACAGGGTGTTTCATAATTGCACAGAACAAATATAAGGGTGTTATTCTCCAGCAAGAAATGATGAACAGATCTAATAAACATATGTCCTAAAATTATTCATTTAAAAGATACCATTGATCAAAGAATTAAAAACAGCAATTCATTTTTAAAACGTTTAGATTTAGTAGGCTGGTGTTTTGTTTTCATTATATGTTTGCTTTACTTACAACTACTAAAATTATTATGAGTGACTCAGAAAGATGATTACTTCAGTTGCTATAAGTTTTATTTAAAGAAAACTGATATAAATTTGTTTTGGAACGCATGCTTATTATTTACTATAGAATAACGCCCACATATTGTATGTAAACAACAAACATGTGTTGGAACAGAAAACCAGCCTACTAAATCTTAAAGGTTTGAAAAACGAATTGCTATGTTTAATTCTTTAATCAAGGACATCTTTGAACTTAATGATTTTAGGACATATGTTTAATAAAGTATTTCTTGTTGATGCAAAATAACGCTCTTATATTTGTTCTGTGCAATTTTGAAACACCCTGTATATCGATATTTCTGAGTTATTGACAATTCATATGAAAACTGCTGGTATCAGATCTTCAAAAATAAGAAATGAGGGAGGTAGACACTACGACGACAACTTGGCCACCCTGTCAACTGGGCACGATTGAGCCTTCAAATTCTAATACGCACAAAGTGTTTAAGAAGGACAACTTTCAACAAGAAGGCTTACACCACCTATCCTCGTTTTACTCTTAAAAAGGTTATTACCTCTACCCCGAAAACAAGAATATTCGGCCTGACAAGCAACTAGTGCTCACCTCAATACGCTTCGAGTAAGTTAACGAAAAGTAATTAAAACTAACAACGCTACTATGAAAAGTGGACACGGAATTCCGGCACAAAAAATTCAGCGGGTCCTCGACAGCTCGAAAGTTACTGAGGGTCATTACTGCAATATGTTTGAGCCCTTCGAGTGTGTTCTTTTAACTGACCCAGGAGCCCGGTAAACTAATGCATGCCCCGCATCTGCAGCCATCTCTTTCTCCTACATGTGTGTTACACTCATTGCCCAAGATTGCACCACATTTCGCAGGAAGACATACGCCCAAAAATGCAAGTGGGCCTCAAGACAAACTGAGCCTTGCCGCTAAAGTGCAACAGCGTGACACCAGAAACTCGTTAAGAAAGTGACATCAATCACTTTGCTTAAACCTTCAAAACGTGATCCAGGGCGACGTCTATTGTTTAGCAGCCAAATCAACTAAGCACAACTGGCGCAGAGTAGAAACGGTAAGATAGAGCACTCGTTTGCAGAACTTTGCAATATTATCATGAAGAAGTAGCAGATGTCGCTAGTTACTTTGTAAATGGGTTGAATTTTACGAAAAGAGCTAAAATTTAAAAATTATTCTAAAGCGCTAAGCGAAGAGAAAGACCTTGAAAATGAAGAAAAAATAGACCAATTATTTAGTTATTTGTATGATGCAGATAAAATTATGGGCAAAGAAATAAAACTGGAGGCAATAATACAACAATAGTAAAATCGGCTTATAACCCAATCACTTGCTGCAACTATGGTCTTCAATTGGTTGTAGTAAAAGATGAAGTTTACACTTCAGTTTCCTGATCAACATTCTACGGTTGTAGTATATGAGAATGCTGTGCTAAAATCAGTATTTTACTACAAGTAACAGGTTACTGGAAGTATCAAAGGAAAACGGAAAATACTAAAGGTTACAGAAAAAGGCAACCAAAAGGTGATCCGCTGGTAGAACGAAGACGTCAAAGGAAAAGTAAAAAGTAAAGGAAAGTGAAGAGAATATGTATTCAAATTAGAAGAGAAAACCACAGACTGAACTATATAACTAAAAGAAACGAAGTCAAAGAAGTCACCAGAAGGGCAAAACAAGACTCACACGAAGAGTTCGATCAAATTGAACGAGGACAACGGACAAACATTCTGGAAAACATATCGTTAAGAGTAGTCAATATGACCATCATAACAGTCATGTGCATATAAGCAACAGCAACTTGTTCTTTTCTGGTGTAATTATTGTATGGGTGCTAAAGATGCTAAACCAACCATGAGTGCTTTAATCAAATCCCATTGTATATCTTCTGTCAATAAGAGAAAGGTATGGAAGAGAATATTATGGGGAATGGGGTAAAAGCAACATAAAAATAGAAGAGGAAAAATCATGGAGAAAAATAGCAACTTAAGAAAAACAGAAGAGTACCAGTCTCGGAAAAAGAGGAGGAGAAAGAAATTGAGATAGAAGAGGTAGAGTAAGCTATAAAACAAGTTAAACCAGGAAAGGCAGCCAGTAGGGACGGTATAACACTAGAATTGATAAAGTATGGAGGGGAATGATTTTTTTTATTAACTCCTGTACAAGTTCACAATCTGCCCAAAAGCAATAAGTGACTGATTTTACAGTGGGTGTCATGTAATTAAATTACTAAGCAAGCATTCGGTTAGCGCCTTACATTAAAGGCCTAGCATTAGAGTAACTTAACCTATGTTAGTGTTATAACAAACTAAAAATTAAAATAAACTAAAATAGCACAATCTTATATTCTATTAATTAAGTTTAATGGGTTAAGTCGTTTTAGGCGGTATAATGTTTGGCTGTTATCTAAGAGATTGACAGCTAGAGGATTTTGATGAAGTTCAAGTCGCGAAAGGTATTTAGGACTCGCGCAATTGGCTTCTTGTAACACATAGGGAACTTTTAAGTCGTGATGAAGCGTATAATTGGAAACAAACCACGGCGCATCTGTTATTGTTCTAAGTATTTTAGATTGAAATCTTTGCAGAATTTCAATATTCGAAGCACTCGCGGTACCCCACAACTGAACTCCGTAGCTCCACACCGGTTTCAGAAGGGAATGATTTAAGTCAGAAGATATTTGTTGATTGGAAGGAGAATATCATAGTACTAATACAGAAGAAAGATTACACGAATGAGTGCAGTACCTGTAGGACAATATGCTCATCATCTGTAGTACAAAAAACGTACATACTTCAGAATCCCATAAAGAAGTATGAACAGAGACGTGGAACCATAAAACAAATTTAACCAGGAAAGGCAGCCCGTAGGAATGGTATAGCTCCAGAATTGATAAAGTATCGAGGAGAAAGAGTTGAGTCAGAAGATACCTGTTGATTAGAAGGAGAATATTATAGTACCAATACAGAAGAAAATCGACGCTAATGACTGCAGTACCGGTAGGATGATACACTTATCAACTATAGTCCAAAACAGAATCCCATTAAAAACGAATAAATGAGATATAAATTAGTAATATAAATTAGTGGAAAAACAAGTTGCATACAGGCCATTTAGGCAAACACAAGATCACATATGTGTTAAGAATGGTAATGAAAACAACACTGTATACTTGGCATTTATAATCATCCAAGCTGAATTTGATACGATGTTATGCTATACAATCGCATTTAACGCTAATATTCATATTTCACGCGTCGTGTTATCTACTCGCCTGGAGGATTATGGTTTTGAGCGTGACTTTGGTGTTTGTGCGTCTCGAGGCTCTTGGCCATTTCCTCTCGTGCTGTAATACAGTACGGATCGCTGCGGTTGTCGCTTCACAGAGCCTTAAGTGGTCTGACTTATTTTCTCCAGTTAGAGTAGAAGATGGTATATTAGTCTACGCCGGTAAGCGAATATTGGCGAATATTGGGAGTAAGAGCAAAGTAATGTCAATAACATAGAACGAAATCCAAGAAGACACACAAATTACATGCAGTGGTGAAGAACTGGAGTAGCTTAACAAGTAGGAGTAGGTACTTAGTGTAATACGTAATAAATAGACCTGAAACTTCAGAGCAAGAAATCCTCAACAGAACGGACAACACGAGCAATGTTTATTATGAACTAAACAAATCAACAATTGCGGAGAAGAAAATAAGCAGACAGATAAAGTTAGGAGGATACAACAATATACACTAATCAATGTACGGATCTGAGAGCTGGACGATTCAGGATATAATCAGGAGCAATATACCTGTGAAAAAATGAAACATCTGAGAAGATTGGTTGGCAGAACTAAAAGAGACCGCACAAGAAACATAATTACTAGGGGAGAAATAGGCGTAAAACCATTAATCCATAAAGTAGACAATCAACAGCTGAAATAATGTGAGCACTCAGTGAGAATGATTGAGAATAGGAACCTTAGAAAAGCGCTAGAATCAAGACCGGAAGTAAAAAGCGAAGTAGAAGCAGATCGCGAGGAAGATAGGAGAAAATCCCGAAGAAAAATGTAGAGCGAAGAAGTAGACCTAAGAGAGTGAAAAGAATGGGTGCCGACAGTAACCAGTTCCGATAACAGATAGAGGACCCAACATGCTGAAGGGCAAAAGGAAAAGAAAAGAAAAAGTAAACGGGTGCGACAAGGGGATATACTAAGCCCTCTCCTGTCCATTATGGTTGATGGTGGAGATAGTGAAGAAATCAAGCGTGAATAGCAGGATAGTGAAAAGAATATCAGCCGGACGTTTATCTACAATAATTGTCAAAGGGTAACTTTATGCTGCTTACTTAATACTGATAGTAGCAACTTAAAAACAAACTACAAACGACAATTTACAACTGGAAACGTACACAGGAGAAATATGGAATAAAAATAAATGAAACGAACAACTTCTGGGAGTGGAATAGAAGCACTGAAAGAGAAAGAGATTGATTCACCATTACATTGTCCAACCTTGGAAGTTGTTGATTACGCAATGGCGATGTCGTAATAGCCTCCGAAATCAATGAATTAGGTTACACAGGTTACAACAGAAACTTCTGTGTTATGTTATAGACAGCAAGGCAAAAACTGGACGTAACATAAAAAATCTGTAAAGGAAAGTGGAAGTTTTTAAACTAAAACTCCAAAATATACTCATCTTCATCAAAGTGA
Source organism: Agriotes lineatus (assembly GCA_940337035.1). NCBI lineage: Eukaryota > Metazoa > Arthropoda > Insecta > Coleoptera > Elateridae > Agriotes > Agriotes lineatus. The sequence continues at coordinate 237,477,545 of OW679194.1, read as the reverse complement.
AAATCTGAGCTATGTGCAAAATGTTGCTTTTATTTAACTAATAGTTATCGAATTTAAGCAAAAATAGGCAAAATTTAATTTTTTAAGGTGCTCGCCCTGTATATCTTCAACCGATATATATTTTTTTATTTTATACCAGGTAGATATTTAATCCCAATGCAAAATATCGTTTTCACCAACAAATAATTTTTGAGTTTTACCACCAAAAGACAGATAGACGGACAGACAGACAGGCAGACGGAATTGAGGAAACCTGTTTTTCGACATCTAGGAACGCTCAAACATGAAGATCTGAGGAAACGTCAAAAGGTGATTTTTTTGCGATTGCCATACTTTCATCAATTTTAGGCGAGGGAAGTAGAAACAAGGATTTAATTTTTTAAGGTATTACCTCTGTATATGTTGAACGCCCATTTTCGTCTAGTGTAAAAACTTTTAACTAATAGTTTTCGAGTTAAAGCAAAAATTGACAGAAACCCAGTATATAATTTGTGGAAGTATATTCAGTTTCGAGCCAGAAAAACTTAATGTCTTCCTGGCTCGAAACCGCATGAAAAATATCGTCTTCTTCCAACAAATTGTTTTTGAGCAATACCGCCAACAGGCAAACAGACAGACGGACGGACAGGCGGAATTGAAAAAAAACATGTTTTTAGTCAGCTAGGCCATTTAGAGACTCTGAAATATAAAAATATGAAGAAATATCGGAAGACGATTTTTACTTGTCCCGTTTAAAGGTCGAAAGAAGTATTGTAATTGCAAAAAAATCACTTTCCGAGATTTCTTCACGTTTCAGGGTCCCCACAATTCCGCGATATTTGAATGCCATAAAGAAAACATGTTTTGCCTACCATGTGCTACATCACTATCCAACCACACGCCATTGCTGTCAGGTGTGGAATCGGTTATTCAGCCTTGAATTTTGCATTTAAAATGGCCGTTGCTGGTGAATCTGAGTTACGTTTGATGATCTATCAGCTTGAATATGCCACGTCCTAAGGCATCCAGCAACCACGAAGACTCGCTTACAATTCGTGCCAGGTGTTTAACTTTCATTGTTTTTCACTTGCTGGCGCATACCCATATTTTTGAAATAAAAGTAATAGTGCTTTTCCAACTGGTTTATTTTAACTTTTTTAAATTATAACGGGTGTTCATAAACAGTCGTCATCCCAGTAGGTTTTGACTTCAGAAACGTATGTCTATTAAAATTGAGAAAAAATGCGCTATGACAGAACTCAATGACGTTTCACTGTGTTGCACGAATTAATCAAAGACATAACATTTTGTTTTTCAAAGCAACTGGGATGACGACTGTTTATGAACACCCGTTATTTACTACAATCTGTCTTAAAGCGACATTCAGTAGTTGGTTTAACATACATAATAACAAATAAACTGCTCAACTACAGGTCTAAAGAGTAGCTTCAGAATGTGTAGTTCAAAACGTGACCACCGAACTTCTGTAGATGGCGCCAAGTGGACAAGCCGCCACTGTGCTACAATGCTTGGAAATTTTGCAAAGTGGAAAATCGCCACTTTCGCCAAAACCAAATAGCGCATGAAGGTGCTCGGGACCTTAGCAACAACTTTGCCCCCTTTCAAAATTTCGATATCTGTAGCCGTTCGAAAGTTACAGGCGATCCAGACGGACGGACGGACGGACGGACGGACGGACAAAACGTTCGCATAAGTACGCTGAAGCTACTAATAAATGGAGATCGTGAAGGATATGTAGCCAATGATATCACTCTTATATTAACTTAAACTAGTTTTGCATACTAGTAATTTAATTTAAGCCTTATATCACTGTTGTCCAAATCTGTGTGGTAGTTCAAGCGGTTTAAACCTTTTTAATCGCGGTTGCTCAATGTCGTTTTCTGTTAAGCACTCCACTAGTATATTGAGATGAGTACTGATACGGTCACTATAACACGCACTAAATTTTTGTATTTTCTCGTTGACGGTAGGAATTGCGAGGTCGATTGCTATTGTTTCATTTGGGACGTACCATGGTGCGTTTACTATGGCTCTGAGTACGTACTTGTGATTGGAAGCGTCTGACGATTTCAATGTTGAATGTACTGGCTGTACCCCATAGCTGAATGCCGTAGGACCATACGGGTTTTAGAGTAGTTTTATAAAGGAGTATCTTGATTTCAAGAGAAATCTGTGATCTACGCCCTATCAGCCAGTACATTTTTTGCAGTTTCAGCCCCATTTGTTTAGGCTTTGTTCATATGTGAGTTTTTCAGGTCAAATTTTTGTCTAAGTCAGTGGTTCCCAAACTTATTTGGCTTACCGCCCCCTTTTCAGAAGAAAAATTACTCAGCGCCCCCTGGAAACCTACATTCTTTAAGCGAATAAACAGAAAGATATTGTAGTGGTAGCTTCTTGAGACTGATAATTATCTATAAGAGTATTTCTAGGTAGGAAATTATTTTGAAAGAATAGATTAATTCGCAATTAAAAAGTACAAGGAAGGATTTATACATTAAAAGTACAACATAAATATTTGAGAATTGTTTATATTTATGATACATTAGATACATTTACTGTTAAATTGTGAATAGTTTATTAAAAAGGTTCGAGCATATAAGTTGATTTAGTTGGGATAGTTGTTTGGTAACATCAGAGCTTAGATTTTAATTTGTAGGTATTAACTGACAATCGGAATAACTAAAGTGAAAGCCAAGCTCAAATGATTATCTGAAAAAGTCAAGTATGAAATGTTATAATAAAATATACCATATAGAAATTTTGTATAAATTATTATTGCTAGAGAAAATTATATTTTTAAAATAAACAAATCTTTTCTGAATCTCTAACCTGTATTTTGAGTAAAAGCACATGTGAGCAATAAATGGTGTTTACTTTCTGGATGGTGTATTAAAGGGTGTGATAAAGTAAAATTAAAGAAACGGAGAATAAACAGACTGAATAAATAAGGTAACAAATTGTATGAAGAAAAATAAGAACATTTAATAATGGTAAATAGTCTTCATGGAATAAATAAATCTGTAATTTGCATTTTGTTTGTTTATTTGAAAAATAATGTTACACTTTGTTACACAATAGATGAACTATGTACGAATGGTTTTTCTAAATCTCCTTATCTTCTCTTACTTCTTTAAGCTTTCACCGCCCCCTTATTTTTATTCACCACCCCCCAAATGCACCCGAAGCTGCTATCGCCCCCCTGGATCTTTCCAGCGCCCCCCAAGGGGCGGTATCGCCCACTTTGGGAATCACTGGTCTAAGTGGATACAGAGGTACTTTGAGCTGTCAGGTTAGGGGATTCGTTGATTGTTAAATGTCACCGGAGGGCAAGCGCCTCTTCTTAAGGTGTATGTGACGTGCACTGACTTGCTTTCATTTATTTGAATGTGCCACTTTTTGCACCAGTGCTGTATCTCGTCAAGGTGTATTTGTAGTTGCTGAGATGCAATGGTTGGATCAGCGTTTGATGTGAGTATCGCCGTGTCGTCAGCAAAACTGGCGACCATGTTGCCTGGTATTATCGGGAGATCCGACGTAAATATAAGATATAATATTGGGCCCAACACACTGCCCTGGGGAACCCCTGAGTTGACAGGGTATGGGTTTGTTGTCGCGCTGCCGTAACGGATGATAAATTGCCTATCAGTTAAGTATGATTGTAGGATTTCGAAGTAGTCAGTAGGTAAAGTTTTCTTGATTTTATAGAGTAGCCTCACGTGCCAAGCCTTATCGAAAGCTTGTTTAACGTCAAGGAATGCTGCAGCACAGTATTTGAGCTCCTCGAGGTTTTTAGTAATTTTGGCTACCACCCTGTGAATTTGTTCTGTTGTTGTATGGTGTTTTCGAAAGCCGAATTGGTGATCTGGTAGTATGTGATTGTCCAGTAGAATTGGATATAGCTTCTCTAGTAGTAATTTTTCAAACACTTTCGACAAAATTGCTATCAAGCAGATTAGTCGGTATGATGCTGGTTGATCTGTAGGTTTCCCTGGCTTTGGGATGAGGATTATTACGGCGACTTTTCATTGCTCAGGAAAGTGCCGAAGTCTTAGAATTCCATTGAAAAGAACGGTTATAAATTGGTAACCTTTTTGTGGAAGTTCTTTGAGGATGTTGCCTGCAATTAAGTCCTGACCTGGGGCTTTGTGTGGGTTCACGTTTTTTTGAATGATGGTTTCTATTTGGGTGAGTTTGAATGTTTTAATTGGCGGGCTCATTTGATAAGGCATTTCTAGTAGTTGTTGTATTTCTTCTGCATTGTCTTCATCCGTCGGAAATGGTGTGAACACGTTAACTAGATGTTGTGCGAAGGTGCTCAACTTCTCGCTGTCGCTTTTTGCCCAGGTGTTGTTGAAAGTGCGGATTGGTGCTTTGTGCTGTAGTGGTTGTTTTAAGTATCTGGTTGCTTTCCAAAGTGAATAGTCATCTGTTTCGAGCGGGGACAGGTGTCTTAAATATTTTTGTACATTTTGATTTCTAATGTCGAATAGGAGCTGTTTAAGCTCAGCGGTCGCCCGATTTAGGTTTCTTTTGTCATTTGGGTGCCTTGTGCGTTTTTCTGCGATTTTTTGCTTGATTATAATTGGGCAGTTTATTGAGTTGATGCGTTTGACGAGTTCCGGTGTGGCCTGATGAGCTGCGCTTGGAATGACCCGGTTAAAGTGTAACACTGCATCTTCTAAGTCCTTTGTCGATTTTAGGGGAGTGTCAGTAAGTACGGTTTCATGAACTATTTCGCGGAAGAAGTTTATGAGTTTGTTGGCGAGTGTAGGTGCCTTCTACTTGAGTATTATATTGGTACCCAATGTTACCAGTATAGGTGAATGGTCTGTGGGGAGGTCAAGACAAGAGCTAATATTAAGACGATTTGAGTTTATATTTTTTACAAAGCAAAGATCGAGCAAGTCTGGTTGTTTATTGGGGTCTGTGGGCCAATATGTGGGTTCACCAGTAGCCAGGGGCTGTAATCCCAAGTTATTTATAGCTTTAAGCATTTTTCTGCCTTTTGTAGTGGTTATTCTGGAGCCCCTCTGGACATGCTTCGCGTTGTAATCGCCTCCGGAAATGAATCTATTGCCTAGTGTACGGAAATGATGTTCATAGTTTTGTTGTTTGTTGTTGTGTCTTGGTGGACAGTATACTGCTGATAAAGTAAGTGGTCCTAACCAGTCTTCAACAACTATAGTTGTGGCTTGTAGGTGTGGTTTATTATATTTGAGGAGTTCGTGGTGCTTGATCGTGTTTTTAATGATTATGGCAGTGCCCGCGTGGGCAATGCCGTCAGGGTGTTGTGTTACGTAGAGTGAAAAGCCTGATATTCTGAGGTAGCTTCGTTCGGTAAAGTGCGCTTCAGAAATCAGCACTATGTCAAGACAGTGGATATCAATGAAAGCAGTAAGTTCTTCTTTATGGTTTATCAGCCCGTTGGCGTTCCATACAGCTATTTTAAAGTGTTGAGCATTATGGGTTCTAGTAACGATTGTGGTTAGCAGGTTCAGCATTGTGGTCATCTGTTCCTTTAATTGTTTCATCATCTGTTTTAGGTTAGCTATGTCTGTTGAGTGGTGTGGCGGTCCCGAATTTGGTAGTTTGGTGGAGGTGTTGTCGTTGTGTTGGGTATTGTTGGTGGACACTTGGGCATAAGAAAAACCTGGTTGGTATAGTCTTGAGGTTGGTCCTAGCGAAGGGAACATTTTTCGATATTGTTCTTTGTAGACAGGACATCCTTTATAACTTGCGGGATGGTTCCCTTTGCAATTTACACAAGTAACATCTTTGTACTTAGTTGTATGTTCACATTGTGAAGTGGGGTTAATCCCAGTGCATTTGACGCATCTAGGTGTGCGATAGCAAAAGTTTTTCGTGTGTTCGTGTTTCTGGCATCTCGAAAATTGAGGTATGGTTTTTTTTAGGACGTGGTGGTTGGAATTTTACTATAGAGTGCATAAGTTTGTCTATCTTATATACGTCTTTATTATTATCTGATGGCTTTAAGTCTATGACGTAATTCTATTTTTGTGGAGGCTTGTTTCACATTCCATATGTTGGTTACAGAATGGCCAAGCTTTTTTAATTCCTCTTTTATTTCATTTGTATTGGGGGATGGGTGTAAGTTTCTGAGAAAGATGCGGAAACCACGTTCCTGTTTAACCTTGTAGGTGTGGAATTCCGTGTTTTTTTCTTTCAAGCGTTTAGTTATTTGCGTGTATGTTTCTGATGTTTTTGAGAGTATTTTAATTTCATCATTAGACAGGGCCTTTAATGTATACTTGTCTTTAGCTGTGGTTTCCAGGAATTCGATTAAAGGTTTGATTGTTGACGCCATAAACAAAAATTGGTGTGGTTTCACTTCGGTTTTTTTGGAGGAGTCTGTTTCTGGTTTGTTTGAGTTTTCCGTATCAAGTGAAGTATAACGGTTGGTGGGGTTTAACCAGTAGCTCGTCGTTTTGGGCTGTTTATTCTGGTCCATTTGTTTATCTATATTATCTAGACGACAGCCTTTTTTGTTGGTGACTAATTGCCAATCTGAATTTTGGGATGTTGATACACTATGTTGTTGGAATGCTGGTTGAGAATGAAATGTTGCAGTATACGGAAGTTGACGTGTGTCTTGAATGGTAAATTGCGAGAATGTGTCATTAGTATTTGGTAGGACATGTTGGTAATTTTGTTGTGAGAATTGTATTTGTTGAGCCTGGTCTATTTGCATGGGAGTGAGCTGCTGGGCTCCCGGTGCCGGTGGGGCTAAGTTGTGGTAGTAATAGGCCATTTTGGCTTTTTTTATTTATTGCCAATAATTCGAACAATAGGTTCAACAGAACAGGTAAATTGAATTAATAAATAAATGCAGTAATGTCAGGGTACGCGACCGCTGGGTCACGCGCGTATCTTCTTGTCGCCTGATTCTAGTCGTGGTCGATTACAACATTGCACTTAGAAAGTTAAACGACAACTTTGGTTTAATTGACACAAAATTATGTTGATTTAAACACTAGTATATTTATTATTTTATCGGTTGCAGGATATTAATTTTATTAAATGTTTGTACAGCTGTGATATTTGGGAGTAAAAAATTTTTTAGGATGCAAATCGAAACAAAAAATCTGTTGAGATTACATTCCTAAAAATTTTAGAAGATTTTTCAGCTAATTTTTGATTTTAAAAAGTTCATTAATTACTAATGGTTTTTTAAAATAAAAACCATCAGTTGTGTCAAAATTACAATTTAGTGATTGAAAATAAAAGGTCAATTTAATGTTACGTACGTTTCGCTATTTATTATAGCTTCTTCATGACATTTTAATTAGTTGATACATTTTAAAAATTATGGGACACACACATAAAATATAAAACAAATAATTTTTAATCTAGAAATAATCATTCAAAGGTTAGATTTGTGAAATTAATAAACCTCCAATTATTTTACCTTTAGTATTGTTTTTTTTTATTACTTTTGGTTTTGGTTTTATTTTGATTGTGAAACTTGGATAAGATCCAATGGTTATTTATGTAAAATTGGATTCCAAAACATTTAGTATGTATTGGTTGTTTGTAATTATCTAAAACAAAATTATTTTGTATTAATATTGGATAGATGTTTTAAAATAGAATTTTTAATTAACTTACATTGGTCGGTTGTTTGATTTGTTTTCAAGAATTTGTTTTAAAATATTTCTTTCTCATTAATAAATTTTTGTTTTTGAAGTTTAGTGGGATGGTATGTTTGTATTTTTATCTAATTCAAAAGTATTTAAGGGTTTTCCATTTGGGCCTCGAGATCCTACTTCTACAATATGTGTTTAGAATTCCATGGTAATTTCCATTTTGTGATATTTTCATTTCTTAGCTTAATGTGGATTATTTTTCGGGATACTTAAAAATGGATAATGATCTATGTAGTTAGATGGTTGTCTTGTGTGTATTTAGTTTTTGTTAGAAGCTGGAAATTTTTTATATTATTGTATAATTATTTATTTTATGATTTGTTAATTACACTAACTGTATAAGAAACAATGGCAAGTTTCTTGGTTTAGTAATTAATTTTTTTTATGAAATTTTTGATGGTTTTAGTTTATTTACTTTGAAGGATCGTTGGTTAGGAATAGCCATTTTTGTTTGTCTGTAGCCTGGTCTCTTATTATTTTTATTTTTTGGTGTTTGGCTCGTTGGGATTTTTTCTCGCTTTAAAATGCTGTAATTAAAATTTAGAACAAGTTTTAGTATTAAATTAATGTTTTTATTTTATGCTTACTTGCTTTTTGTCGTTTTTATTGTTAATTTAAAATGGAAATTGACAAGGAGCTGATATTTCTTACTTGGCCATATTGCTTTCTGGGGGTTCTGACGTATGTTGGCCTTGTTATTTCATTAGTTAAATTTAGTTCCCATTAGTTAAAGTGCCAGTGATTAAAATAACAAAGGCATTATTAAGAAATTTCTTAAAATTGATTCAATAATTTGTTTATGAAGAAAATTGTTAGCTTTCAAAAATTTAAAAATAAAATAGTGAGCTTAAAGAAGGTATGTTGATGAAAATGAAGGGATAATTATATTTTTATTTTTAATTAACATTGAAGATACTGTCGTAAGTATTGTGTAAATTTTCTGTGTCTGTTTTATAGTTTCTTGCATTTGGCGATTTTTTTATTTCGATACTTTCCAAAAGTAATCTTTTTTTTAAATGGTTTTCACTGTGTAAAATTTTGGGGTTTTCTAAGTTGAAATTGTGTAGTTTATTTATTGCATGATCAGCGAGGGCAGTACTATTTTTATTTGGTGTTAGCATTTTCTCTTTTATTGATTGCTTATGTTGATAAATTCTTTTTTTGAGATATTGTTTTGTTTGTCCTATATAGGTTGCATTGCAATTGTTACAGTCAATTTGGTATATGAGATGTGATTTTAAGTTTTTGTCTGTTTTATCTTTTAGGTTTTTTATAAAAAAATTTTTGGAGTGTATTATGATTTTTAAAGGCTGTGTTAATATTATTTTTTTAAAATTCTTTTTAAAATTTTTCTGATAAACAGGGGATATAAGGTATTGTAATGTAATTTTTTTTCCTTTTCTTCTTCTATGTTATTGAATTCGTTGTTCAAAAAATTTGGTTGTAAATTGATAGAGTTATTTTGATTGTTTCTTTTTTGTAAAATTTTTAATCTAGTATTGATTGTTTTATTTATTAAGTTAATTGGGTAGTTATTAAGAAGTAGTATATTTGTAATTTTTTCTAAATTGGATTTGTGATGTTTTTTATTAGATAAAATTATTGCTCGGTCTACTAAACCGTTAATTACATTTTTTAATATTTTAAAGTAGTATATGAATTGAAATTTAGATATCTATCTGTTTTGGTTTGTTTTCTATACCAATTTGTACTGATGCAACCGTTGTTTTCTCTTGTTAAAGTCAAATCATAACTAATCTGTACGGTAATAGTCCATTACCGTACATGGCAACCATAACCATACAGCAACCGATAAACTATTGAACAAATCACGGATGTTATGAATCATAACAGCCTCAGATGTTTTAAAATCCTCGCTCTGCGAGCTCGGATTTCAATACAACATCTGCGGCAGTTATGATACTCATAACATTTCTAGATATGTTAATAGCTATATTTAGCGTATGGCTTGTTTTGGCCGGGAGTCCTGGATCTGCCACCCGAGATGTTCGGCCGCCAACTGTATGATATATATATGATATCATATCATGTGTATATTGTATGTGGTCAGGTTACTCTTTTCCATAGACCAGTCTTCCGGGAAGAGCGCCGTTAATTCTATCCCAACGGCGAATGGTGACCGGGTCCGATACCGATGGATTCGAACCGAGGATTTGCTTAGTGCAAGCCTGATGCTCTACCACTGCGCCACGCGGTCGTTTAACACTAGTATATACAAGGTTTAACTTTAATTATATTTACTTTGAACATTAATGACTGCAGAATTTTGTAAAATATAAACCGACATAATGTTTGCGTTAAGAAATTCAAAGTTACACGAACATAGTTCTTACATTATTGTTTTCGAAGTTAAACAAAGGGAAGTAGAGATGAAAATTACAACAATTTTCAAATAGAAAGAGCATTACCGGCTGTGAGATTTGAACTTTAACCCCTGCGATTGCGATTTTATTTTTAAGGTGTATACCGATGGGGCCAAAATTATATATAACAGCAGTGGGATAACATGAACAAGAAAATTGTATTGCTTGAGTAAGAAAGAGATAAACATAGTAGCAAATATTCAAGTAGGTTTGACATTCATTTTAATTATGACAGATGTCAACCAAACGTGCCTCGAAAATAATTGTTTTGTATTGTCATCTCGTTTCTTACTCAAGCATTCTATTTTGTTGTTCATGTTATCTCATTGCTGTTATATACGGATGGGGCCATAATTATATGTATATAACAGCAATAAGATAACATGAACAACAAAATAGAATGCTTGAGTAAGAAAGAGATGACCATACAACAAAATTATTCTAGTAGGCACAATTAGTTGACATATGTCATAATTAAAGTGAGCGTTAAGCCTACTCGTATATTTGCTACTATGTTGTTCTCTTTCTTACTCAAGCAATATGTGTTATTTTCTTCTTCATGTTGTCTCATTGTTGTTATATATAAATGTGGCCCCATCGGTATAAATATCCGTATCTCTCCTCCTCAGTTTTCATCCCTCAAACTGGTTTGTCGCAGCAATCCACTCTTCTCTATTCGAAACTTTCCTTTTCATTCCTTGGTAGTTTCCGTTTCCGGTGTCTTCAATTATGTGTTTTATATATTGCAGCCGGGGTCTTTCCCTTGGGATTTTTCCTTCTACTTTTCCCTCTATAATTGTTTTGAGCAATCCTTCTCTTCGTAGTACAAGTCCTATCATTTGGTCTCTCCTTGTTTACTTCCTTTTACAATAAAGGAAGTATTGGATTCGCCCCAAAAATTCGAATATAAGTTTTCAATAGATCTTCACGTTTTAGAGTCCCCTGAACCCAAAAAACATTTTTTTTTTCATTGGTCTGTGTGTCTGTCTGTCTGTGTGTCTGTCTGTCTGTGAACAGAATATCTCAAAAACGAGAAGAGGTATGGCGTTAAAACTTTATATATAAGTTTTGTGTACTATGTAGATGCGACAGCAAGCTTTTGGAGAAAATCGCATAACCGGAAGTAAATGTTTACTCTTGTAATTTTTCAGTTTTTTTCGATTTTTTCAAAAACGGCTCTAACGATTTTTTTCAAACTTCACATTTTTATTACATTTTTAATGGGTATTGAAGTGAGATAGGTGATTTTCCAGTTCAATACTTCTAAAATGGGTTTCTTTTGTTTTTTTTTCTATTTTCTTTATTAACTCCTATTTTAAATAGAACACCCGGTATATTATAACATTTTTGAATTCAGCTTAAAATTCTACAGAAAATTTGTCTCTTTACCTAACGCTCTATTTTGTACCGTTTTTGTAGAATTTGTAATTTTTGACAAATGCTTAAAAATTTTAAATCAAATTTTTGGCTAATTATAAGATCACTGTAAAAGGAAGTTGTGTGAGTGTATCACACCAGATTTTTTAATCTGTTTCCACATTTTTCTTTCTTCTCCCACTATTGCTAGAACTTCTTCATTGGTTTTTCTCTCCATCCAGCTGATTTTTAAAGCCCTCCTATAGCACCACATTTCAAACGCCTCTAGCTTTCTTTGATCGATTTTGCTTATTGTCCAAGTTTCACATCAGTATAGTGCTGTACTCCATATATATATGTTTGAATAAAGTGTTTGTTAGTCTTTAAGGAGATGTTACTGGATGTGAATAATTGTTTTTTATTATAAAAAGCATGTTGTGCTATATTTATCCTGTTGTTTATTTCTTTTTTGCTTCTTCCGTCCTTCGTAATTATGCTACCAAGATATGGGAATTCGTTGACTTCTTTGATCGTCTCGTTGTCTATGCTAATATTATTTATATTTTGTTAATTTTTTCCGCATACCATTACTTTTGTTTTCTTCCTCTCTAAATAGCTTGTCCATATCTCTCACGGATTGTGTCAGTTGTTCTTCTGATTCATCTAGTAAGGCTATGTCATCTGCGTACCTAATCGAGTCAATTTTGTTACCATGTATTTCTTTCCTGCGCTTCTCCCTTTTCTCAGTTCGTCTATTGCTTTTTGTATGTACACATTGAACAGTAAAGGTGATAGCGGACAACCTTGTCTAACCCCTTGTCTAATTCTCGCTTCTTCCCGTTCCCCCTAGTACTCTAGAACCGCCGTTTGCTCTCTATATATATTGTGTATAATTCTTCTTTCATTTTCTTCTATTCCTATTTCTTGTAGTATTTCGACATTTTTCTCCAGTTTACTCTATCGAAGGCCTTTTCAGCGTCAACAAAATCAATGTATATTTGTTTATTTTTCTCAATCATTTGTTCTATTATTCCTCTTAGCGCCAGGATTGTTTCTCTGGTTCCTGTGTTTCTTCTGAACCCAAATTGGTCCTCCGCCAAATTCTCTACTATCCCTTTTTCTATTCTGCGTTGTAAAATTTTTATTAGGATTTTCGATGCGTGTGTTATGAGGCTTATTGTTCTGTACTTCTCACATTTACTTGCTGTGCTTTTTATCGGTAGAGTCACTATCAGGCTTTTTGTAAATGTTTTTGGGATTTGTCCTGTATCGTATATATCTCGTATACTTCTGAAGATTATCTAGTATATTTTGATCTAGACTTTTGATTATTTTGCTAGGAATGTCGTCGACTCCTACTCTTTTGTTTTTGCTAAGTTCCTTTAGAGCTTTATCAAATTCTGATCTTAATATTGGCCTATCGTCTTCTTCTCTTTCGTTCCCATTTATTTCTAGTTCGTTAAGGGGGTTCTCTTCGTCCTTTTCATATAATTCTTCTAAGTATCTCTTCCACCTTTTTACTATTTCTTTATTGTGTGTTATTATTTCTCCACACTCGTTCAGTTATTTCATCATTTATGTACCCTGAAAAGTGAAGATCTGAAGAAATCTCGAAAGTTGATTTTTTTGCTATTATAATACTTTCTTGGTCTTTTAGACGAGGTTCAAAACGAAGTGCAGAATTAATCTCGACACCTAACGGTATAAGATGTCACGGATAAGTAAAGTTGTAATGCCTCATATTACGTTTTTAAAAACAATTTAATGACCTCAGAAGGTAAAGTTTGCCATTCTCCTGTGTAAACAGTTTAGTTGCAAACTTGTAATACTTGAAACAGTAAAATAAATTTAAGAGTACAAGATAAGGTAGCGCCGTGTTTTTTCTACCGCCTTCAAGCTATTTTTGTTTGACAAACTTCTGTATTCCCCTTGGCCTAAAGATTTTTTTTTAACGAATGCCCTATTCAGCTTTGATTTCCGAAATGCCGTTTCCACACACTCGGCAATTGTATATATTCACCTTTCCTAAACATCGACTCTACTCCTATTCAAATTTTAGTAAGTCATCAGGTTCGGCGGAAAAACGTGAAGTAGACGTTAATCTAATTTAAGTCGACCGCTTTGAGTATTTGGAGCTTCAGCAAAAAGCACGACAAGCGGAAGCGTCTTTGTCATGTTTCGTTAGTCGGCGCTCACTTAGTTGATGAAGTGCAAATCGTTAAAGCGACTTCAGCAGGAAGGAGAAAATCCGTGAGCGAGGATCGGTGGGCAAATTCGGTCAAAGCCGAAACTGCCTACGGGACTCGAGGTGATGTGTGGATTAATTTCTATTCGACCAAATCGGGCTGCTCGGGTCGCAGTTATTTATGGTTATTTCGAAGGTGTAATACTTTTGTTTTTTGAATTACTGTTGGCAGGAACGCATGTCGCTCATGATTCATTATTTTATAGGTACTCCGAAATTAATGTAATAAATGCATTCAAATTTAAAGTAATTAGAAAACAAAATATACAAAATATTCTTCTCAAAGCGATCTTTGATTTGTGTAAAAAATGGTATGTAGTAAAAAATTCAAAATTCCGTTAACACAAGCTTATGTCAAGATTGCAATTTGAAATTATAATGATTTGACGACATATGTACGCTTCGTGGCAATTTCGTTGCAGTTAATTAAATGACTATTCAATAATTAGGTGGTAACAAAAAAAGAAAATCTTCTACAACTATCAAATTTGGTACAACGCTATTTCTTTATTTTTGAATAAATTGTTCACATATAGTTTTTTCATATTTTTTAGAGAAAAAGCAGTTTACCCGAATTCACTAGAGTACTTACAACAGCTACAAACCAAGTCCTTAAAATATCAAAACGAATGCTGTGATGCGAGATACTTACAGCGGTTTGCGTATCTTTTGGTGTAATAGAAACTTGACCTAGTTCGCCTGAGTGAGCGTTCGTACTTTTTATTAAGAAACTTCTAGAGTAAATAAGTGTCGTCATAGAGGCTTGTTAACATCACGGATAGTTCTCAAGTCCTGTTGACATTGTTATTTGGCGACTCAGGCCGACTTCAGGACTCAGACAAGGAAGATTTCTATGGAATCTTCCCTGCCACATTAAATAAAGTAGATAAGTCAGGCATAATAGTCCGTATGTGCGAAGTGAAAGCAAAAGTGAGCATTGACAGCTCAACTGTAGAAGATACCACTGGCAGTTGGTGTTTGTTCAATAGAAATGAAAACGGTTAATTGTTTTGTGCCCCAACTTTTTTCGTAATCCTTATTCGGTCCAGTTTTGAACATAGGACTACTTCATTGCTTACGATTGTTCTGGGCCTCCCATGTCTATAATAGACTTGCAGTGTATTTTATATCGTCTGTCCAGTACTTAGGTGTTCATCCTCTGAATCGTTTTCCTTGGTATGATCTCAATTTGAGTTCGCCTATTGCTGTTATGTTAGATATACGAGTATTCCGATCATTTGTTTTTCCATAATCGTCTGTGTTGTTCGGAGCATTTTCATTGATTTTTTAATAATCTTCCAGGTTTCAGTGCTACAGTGATCAAATAGACGAGTTTTGAGATATATTGGAATATTTTTGTCCTTTATAGTCTTCCAAGAACTGCCCATGTCATTGTTTTCTGTCGGTTTATTTCTAGTGTTTGATTTTTCTTCCCAATGATAGTGTGTGACCCAGATAGACATAATTTCACATATTTTCTATCAACCGCTTTCTAATGATCTGAAGGTCTTCTTTACACATGACTTTCGTATATTCGATGTTCATATGGAGTCACTTTTCTTCTAATTCCATTAACATTGGTTAGCAATTTTCTTTATGTTCAGATATTAAAACATCTGCGTATTGAAGATGATTCAGCTTTTTTCCAATCATTAACATCCCTTTATCTTGCCAATCCAGTTGCTTGATGAACAGTCTTATACCTTGTTTGATGTCGACAGGCTTCGTGTTGTTATTAGGTTTAGTGGAAGTGCCTTTTTTATATTTAATCTTTCTTCTTGCGTTAGCTAGTAATCCAATAATTGCCCAACGTTCAAGAGTATCAAACGCTTTTTGGGAGTCAAAGAATACCAAGTAGATGGTCAGATTGCATTCTATTAATTTTTCAGTTCGACTTCTTATTGTTAGAAGGTCGTCTGACACATGTACTATATTTTATTCTAAATTTGGCTGGCAATAGTTCTCGCTTATGTAGCGGTTTAATGCTACCCTGATGCTATTTAGAGAAAAATTCAGCTCACGTCAACCCTTGACGGATTTTGGTTGCAAGCTGTCGAAATTCATTTGACACGTGGCTCAGATGTTAGATTAAGTCGATTGAAGCTTCTATCATATCGCGTTTTTAGACGTTTTGAATTCTATCTTGGGCATTCGTTATAGCTGCAAGTTAGGAGCAATATCCCTCGGCTGTTAATGTAAAGGTCACACAGTTCCAAGTGTTCCGTAGTTGCTGCCTTAATGCAACATTCTGCTATTGAGCGATCGGTATGTGCCTTGGCTTGTCCTCCGTTCCTTCTGCATTAACTATACCTTGTCCGTCCGAGTGGGTCCAGCAGGTCAACGAAAGGGTTTCTGTAACGTGCATAGTTTTCCTTTTTTTCAACACCATTTGAATGCTGTGTATAGTGAATTGGTACCTTGAGTACTTTCTTAACTGCATTGCTGCATGTCTTGCCTGGATTTCCTCAGAATCCCGTGGGTGTTATTTTGATTATTCAACTTTTGTTGTCAATTACAGTTCACCTAACTATATCCATGGGTACCCTCCAGGGTCCATTTGAACGTGTAAACTAGTACCTTTAATAATTTTCATCCTCGGAGCCTAGTTTAGTCGCCGTTACACTTTTAATATGTTGTTGGTTGTACTTAATTTAGATTTTATGTGTACATTTTAAAATGTTAACTCACTCGCAATTTTAGTCGAGTTTTTGTGTTTTGAGGTGCACCTTTTTTGCATATACTTATAGAATAATCACCTGCTGTACTGGCCTGTGTGCTATTAATCTGTGATCTGGATTTGTGTGCTTTCTTTCAGAATATTGCTACTTTTGAGTTTACGAATTCTCTGGATGCGCTAGTGGTTATTCAAAGATTCGTTGGCGCCTGTTTTTTGCATTATAATTAACATTAGTACTTTTAATAAGCTGCAGTCGTCTCTATTGAGGTAGTCTGGCTGGAAATGGTATCAACGTAGTCATTTGATTTTGAGAGAATTCGCTGACGAATCATAATCTGGTATCACGTCTCCTGGTACTGTGTTCAGAGCATGTATGCTCGTCTTCTGTAATTTCTGGGAGGTCTTTGATACTTTATTTTTACACAAAAACATCCACAGAAGCACATGGTGCCCCAGATCACACAACCAGTAATCAAACAGACCACATAACAATTACCAAAAAGTGAAAAAAACCACTGCTTTGATGCACATAGCTTTAAATCATATCGAAAATAGCCTTAAATTTTAACAGAACCTAAGGTTTGCGCAAAAGGGCATATGCCTGCTCATACACTCTCTAAATATTATAAAGCAGGAAATCCAAAGACTAGAAACAGAACTCAAAATTAACAATAGTAAAATTCGAAACGTCGGCCTCTTGTATATGCACAATACGGCAATTGAAAGAATCACATAAGCCAGATTATCCCCGATTAAACTGCCCTAGAATGAAACCCGTAGGGTATCAGTGAAAGGGATGGGCCCAGAAGCACCTGGAAGGTGAGAGTGCTGAAGGATGTTACTGTTATGTTTTGTGTGAGTGTTACTGAAGTTTTTGTGCCTTCACTTTTATTTTTACAAGAGTTAAGGTATGTAAACAATATGCTAGTTAATGTTCTGGAATAATTTAGCAGCGCTGCACAATCCAATGGGTGGAAAATGTTTTATTACAGCCGAAAGCTAAGGTAGATTTCCAAGGCGCAGAGAGGTATGTATATTATTCCATTCACAACACTTTATTCCAAACAATAATTTCAGTTTGCTGTGAGAGAGAGACTTAGTCACTTTTGTTAAGGATTCTTCGCCACAGTCTGATTTTGTGAAACTTATCATCAGCGAACAAGGACAAATTCTTCACAAAAATATCAGCAGAGTGGAAATTGTCAACAACGGATTTCCTTGTACTGACAGCTATCTGCATAACACATATAGTTTTCCTGATAATGACTTCTTCCATCTATGATCACATATTCACAAATCTACTGTGCATACTCAAACTGTGACTAATCAAACTAGTAAATTATCAATAGTAATATAACAAGGGCGAGACATACTTATCGATAATTTTGCATAAGCCAAGAGTCGAGTGCTGGTTGCAATGAAAACTGTCCCGAGAGTTGGCCGAGGGCAGTTTTCTAAGGGCAACCAGCACGATGACTCTTGGCACCGGCAAAATTATATGTAAGTGTGTTGCCCGCGTTTATATTTTGAAGATTATTACACAAAACACGTATACGAATTATGATTTAAAATTGATCTAATAATGCCAAAAAAATCACATTGCTTGTTTCTTGCATTTCTATTTCTAATTATCACACTATCCACGGGGTCGATAATCATCCCTAGGGAGCTTATTGCTTGGTAAGCAGCCCACGGGTGCTTATCAGCTAATCGCGATCAGCGATTTTAAAAAAATTCATGATTCTCGTTGGATGATATCAGTCATGTGACAGTTGTGTGTAATAATCACAACCTTCTGCTGCAGATCATGCTGTTGAAAAGAACCTCCAACAATCAACTTCCAACTCAGGTCGGAATGTTGCTGTCTAGACTAAATGGCGCATCTCATCAAATGGTCGTACCTACTTCTTCGAAAGCAGTTGAAGATATCAAAAAGGTTGCGCCGATAGTATCTCTACTACCATAGAACAATAAGAGAAAGCAAAGTTCGAAAACAAAGAGTGGTCAATTAAGATTGTTATTTAGTGGGTTGTTTACAAAAGCATTTCAAAGTTTGGATGCATAATTAGTTTTGAAAACAAATGATTTTATTATGTTTTCATATTCAAGATTACACGACGAGAAAAACTTCCGTAAGAGTTCCTTTCAGAACTGTTTTGAACAGGGAAAGTTGCATCTAAGCGTATCGTAGCTCAAGAGGAATAGTTTGAAGGTGGATAGAATAGAATAGTCGTCGGTTTGTAAATATGTGGATAAAAAATTTGAGTTCATTTCGAGAGTTGTCAGAACTCATATATTTTACAAGTAAAAACTGACTGAAACTCTTTCGTGCTCGCGTTACTAAGCTCGTGAAGGGGTACGTAAATACGAATTTATTACTAACGGTTCTATTAAATAGATTCAATTTCTAAATTAAGGCTATTCGGTTTTCGCAATATTTGCTAAACTTGATTTTCTCAGCGTATTTATACGCGATCTCTTGGCCTACTACTTTCGGAAAGTAATTTATCTACAGGTACAGCAGTTATTTATAAAGGTTTTTAGGCAGATCTTGACCTTTCCAACGCGAGGTGTTGGAAATTCGCCACCCTTAGCGGCTTCATCGACTATTAGTTGTCAACAGCGACCTTTGACGTCGATCAAGTTGGCGCGGAAAATTGAGTTTGGGCACTTCCCCGTCGTGATGTAGTCACTTAGTCTTAAGCAACTAATGAACATGTGGTATTCTAATATAATCACATTAAATCGTAGGCTCTGTTAGAGACATTAGTCGTAAATTGAATGCTGCGATTGCATACCAGGACAGCCTTTTTCAAACGTCTCAAATCGGAGCAGATACTTTGCTAATAAATTTATGGGCCGTAATTGGCTCTGACAGGTTCATAATGTGTGCGTTCAGACGACGCACTTGTCGCCTTAAGAGAATGGTTTGTTAATGCTCAAAACGGCTTCGTTTGCTTTTTCTAAATTACGCCTACTGCTATGAAACATGCAAACTTAAACATATTACGCTCGGATATGAGGGGATATGCTGTCTTTGAAAATTTGCTGCTATTCAGGAAAAATGTACTGCTTTTAGTAGCGACGACCTTTTTATTGCATTTAGGGAATTACTTCCTTATTTATATATCACAAGCAGGATTTTGTGCTCAACAGACAGTAAAGCGAGATTCCTATGCATGCAGTTCTAAATTATCAAATTTGATAACGCCCCTTAAAATTAATTATAACATGAAGACGAATGCAACCTTTTTCCTGTAACTTGAAGCAGCCAAAGATATTACTTTTATAAAATGTTTTTTCTTTTTAAGTTTATTACTACACATGTTATATAGAAGAGTATTACACACGTCTTGAATTAACATTTCTCGTTATTGATATATGAAAGCCAAAGCAAGCTCGTTACTAGCTTTGTGCACGTTTGTTATAAAATTATTATAAAAATGCCTGTTACTTTCCCCCAGCAAACCTTAAATTAAAACTCAAGCTCAAAGTTGATACACACGAAAGGAATTGATAGCACTTATTTCAGATGCTGATGAACGTTTAACAAATTAACGAGATGTACTACAGAAAATAACACTCATATTAATTTATACTCGAGCTGCAAATTCCTCCGACGTGGGTATATAACCTTTTTTGCTTAAAATTATATCTGTTATTGCATCCTAGACTATTGATCATTGAAAATGTTTGTTTGTGTTTCCATGGGACATATGTGATGATCTACTATTATGTTCAGTAGAAACATGCATTTCTAGATGAAAACACATGCCTGTATTTGAAAGAAGTCTGAAAAACATGGGTTACAGTGAAATGCTTTCAAGTAGAAGTGGAAGGATACTAAAGATGTACTGATCCTCAGCAATTGCCATAAGGCTACTTTGATTACTATCTTCAGAAAGAATAAACGAGGAAACCGGAAAGAGATTTCTTGCCCTGAAGCTGTGAGGTGAATTTAGCCGATCAATTTGTAAACTTGCATGTCATAGACGGAAAGTCTCTAAAATATGTACCCTTTTCAAGCATTCAAACTTTCAGGTGGTTCACCTTCACGGTTAGCTTACTTCTCGGTAGCAAAATTAATAAAAATAAATGTGGGATTTTCTTTCACTTTATCTTAAGGGTTGGAGGTTGAACGTATAGAAAACAGATCCGGGCGCCAGCAATTTGATAAACTGCGAAGAACAGTTAACAGCATACATATAACATTAGCATTCAAAACAATGCGAAAAATTAATAACAGATACAAAAAAAGAATTATATATTAGTCAGTAAATGAAATAATTATGTGACATAGTGTAGAATTGTTGATTAAAGACATAAAGTAAGTTAAATATCTATGCGAGACGTCAAGAACTCAGTATGTGGATTTTCTAGGAATATTGAGGCCGGTAAACTACTGATTACAATATATGCAACAGCTGCTATACCGACGGTGGTCCTCAGTTGAAATACTTACAACGCAGCTAGAACTAACATGTGAGCAAATAAAAATAAAATCAAGCTTGGCTTTGAAATGTTTGTTTTATTAATGATATGTTGGTAACACTGTAAGTCTATGTCAAATCTGAGGTTAGCAGGTTAGGTTTTGCGTCAGTCTGTGCCAAAACTGAAGCAAAACCTAACCTGCTAACCCCCAATTTGACATAGACTTACAGTGTCACCAACATATTATTCATAAAACAAACATTCCAAAGCCAAGCTTGATTTCATTTTCATTTGCTCACATATTACACCAAGTAACCAGGATTTTGCTCTCGGTAGCATAGGGTGTCTTATTATTTGTCGATTCTTATGCGGGTTTGACCTATTGATACGACATATTCCGCGTCTGGTATCTACATAGCTAAGTAATGGCTTTCCGATTCTGACTGCTTGCGGAAGGCAAGCGATATATTCAGAAAAATATTAAATAGAAGCCCACACGGTAAGAATTGAATTAGTTAAAGTGGAACTTACATACCAGAAAAATTAGAGCTACCTTTCGAACGATTAATTATAAACCATATGGTTGTGCAAAATTCCACAAAATACTTCATATTTACGCAATATGTATTTAATTATCTATATAGACTAGAATTCGTGGCCAGCCTACGTCTGGCCCTGCCAGCGTAAAGAAACTGTTAACAATAAAAATGCTTGCTTAGGCTGGTGGCCAGCCGACGTCCGGCCTTGTCAGCGTTAACAATACAAATGCGGTCTCGCCATTTGTGCGCGCGCGTCACTTGCTAGTATGCAGGCCGTTCATGCTGCGTGTGCGCGCGTCTGCTTACGTCTGGACGGCCGGCGGCCGGCGACCGGCGGCATCGGCTCTTATAATATAAGATATAGATTGGAAATAACAGATCAAAGATCTAAAAGAAGAAGAAGAAAAAGAAGAAGTATTTAATTATAAGTAAATTCTAAATTCTGCCAGTCATGATCGGAAAACGGGCATCAGGGGCCGGTAATACTTATTTACGTGGCAAGCTTAGTAAATTAGCCCTTATGGGCGAGCCGGATAATTTTCAAGGAGAGCGACGTAGCAGCGAACCCTGTAATCCGGTGAGCCCCAATAAAGGCTAATTTCCTAAAAATTAATATTAGTGATTAATGAAGGATGTGATTATTAGAAAACAAGGTGCTTGTAAAGTCGAGATGGCAGCATTTTACAGGCACCTGGCCTGTAAAAACTCTTTTATAGGCCAGTTCAGACGACAATAACACTTTACAGGCACCTGGCCTGTAAAGACTCATTTACCGAGTCAGTTCAGACGACAGTAACGACCGTTTAACAAGTCAAGAGGATATAAAAGCTTTTGCCGGTCCCTGATGCCTTCGTTACTACGGGTTCAAGTGTGTGTTATTGTTTGGATAAGTCAAATAATAGATACTAACGACATACTTTTTTGAGTTTTTGAAAGTGAATTCGCAAGTTTGAAAGTATGGACTCGGATGTCGTAAAAGATATTGTACGATACACGACTGGAAAGTGTTTTCAGGTCTCCCCAAGCTTCCACTTGGCTCGACCTGCAAAACCCTACATCCCGGTCTTATGACGTAAATTACTATTACCTATGTTTTCCAGGATGAATGCAGAATTTCTTGAAAATTCTCAGAGCATCAAAGTGAACAAAATAAACCAAGCAGTTATTTTTTATAATATTAAAAATATCCCTGATGCATATTTAATTGGAAATTTTCCATAGCAACGGCGATTATTAATGTCTGGACTTTTACCGGAAAATTTACTGACTGTAGTTTTCACAAAAAAACCGTACAATTTTAGTATTGAAATATTTGTTTCGTTATTGATTTTAATTAAAATGTTTTTGCTGTGTTTTCCATACGTGCAGGCCTCCATTAAAAAATCCATCCTCTTCGGAATTGCGATTTTTTTTCAGTTAGCATGCAATCATACGTTTAATAAAAAATAGCGGAATTTTTCCAAATATTTCCGGAAAATTCTCAAGCACTGTTATATTTCTACTAACAATTTCATAAAGTTATCAACCTTTTAAGAAATCTAATTTCTGGCCAATTACCAAAATGAGTAGTTAAACCTTGGAACTTAGATGTTAGACGAGTTGCCTATCTATGATTTTAAAGTGTAAGATGTTGCATGTAAATCAGGGGCCAATATAAAGTAATTGCTTGTAGTTCATTATTGATTAGTTAATAAAACAAAACATCAAAACAATTTTGTATGGTGACAACAGTCGGTCTACTGAACATTGTTTTAATATGTTGTCAATGCATGGAAATTCCTTTGTTGAAAATTTATGTGTCATTGGCTGAGCAACTTCTTGACTTGTAACGTTTCGCGTGCCTCCAAATTATTTTAGAACTTTGTAATTGCCGTTACCAATTTGTAGGCGCTATCACTGTCACACGAATGTGTGGGAGGCGAAGATTTGGGGCCTCGTGGAGGGTAAGAAAAACCGAAATAATTCCGTCAAAAGATCCTGCTGATAGTACGATAAAAGTTCATGTGTAAAACGAATCGACAAGTTGCGCAAACTTTCCCGCGTTGATCAATCCACGCATCCTTACTTTCCGTTGCACTGAAGTATCACGTTTAGTCCTATTTAGATTTAAGAGTAATACCAGCTCAGTCCACACACTAATCTAGCCCGTTCTGAATCCAAACCAGAACCTGAGCTTTAACCGGGAATTAACTTGGGCCATTGGCCTCAAGGGGCTACACCAGTTATTACCAATCCAGATACCTGTCTATTAAAACCAAAATCCTGTCCCAAACTACCTGACCAGAAACCTCCTTTGCCTAGGTTGGTAAAACTGACGAAATAATCCTGTTTATAACACACCCTGTCCTGTTAATCTTGGAGCGCATTAGAACAACATTGTGCCACTCACATTAACTCTAGACCTACCATATTCGGTTAATCTTAGAGCGCATTGGAACAACATCGTGCTGCTCAAATTAGTCGCAGACCTACCTTTACCTGTTAATCTTACAGCGCATGGGAATAACATCGGCTGCTTAGATTTGTTTATCTTTCCGGTCCAGTAGCCCGTAAAGCCACCCTGCTAATATATAATTTATTCCGACAGCTTGCGATGGACGTCCACCAAACCGAGGTTCAAGTGAAATCATGAACGGCCGAATTTCAGTTCAAATCCGCGAGCTCGAGCTTAATATTCGAATTGCAAATCGAGTGCGCACCGGGCCGCTTCAATTTTGCCGACAATTCATAACGAAACACCAGGCGGGAAGGTCACGGGCGGGCTAAAGAATCTTTAAATTCATTTAACTAGCGTGACGAGCGTTTTCGTTTGCCAGGCTGTTAACTGCTCCAGAATCATTTCGGATTTTGTTTTATGAACCTTAAAATTTGGAGAAAAAATTCGTCTCTTTCACTTATTTCCAAATTCAAGGCCAGTTATTTAAACAAATCTCTGCTGCGGCAATGGGTTTTCCTCTTTTACCTATTGTTGCCAATATCTTTATGAAAGCTTTCGAATCTTCAGTATTGAAACCCAAGGCTTGGTTCCGAAACGTTGACGGTACCTTTATTATTTAGTCACATAGTAAAGGCACTTTATCCGTCTTATTGAACCATCTCAGTAGTCAATTTTCAGACATTAACTTTACCATAGAGATAGAAAGTAACGGCTCCCTTCCTTTCTTAGATGTCGCAAACCCACTCACACTGATCGCTATCTACATGCCGATTTCCATCATAATTCTATACAAAAACTTTCCGTTTTCAATTCGCTTGTACACCAGACTGTTTCCGTATCTCAACCCGATAATGTCCACGCTGAATTAAACCATATCCGTTGTTCATAAGAACAACGGTTACCGTGCTAGAGATAGACAGTCTGCCATCAATCGCCATCTTCATTAACGGCCACCCAAACCTCCAAAAACCGATCCTACCGCAGCAATAGTATTTCTTCCCTATATCAACCAAGTCACCGATAGCGTAGAAAAGTTTCGTTGAAAAGGAAACATTTAAAACAGAGTATTCAATCACCCGAGACAAATCTCACAGGTTCTTCCTCTACCTAAAGATAAATTAAAAACTGTCATCTGAAGGTGTTTATAGAGCCCCTTGTTCTTGTAATGCTGTATATATTGGTAAAACACGATTTTCAGTAAAAATTTGTATCACTGAACACCAGCGGTGTCTCAAGTCGGGTCTCGTTTTATTATCAGCCATCGCCGAATACCAATGCGATACCGGCCATAAAATCATTTTTGATAAAGCTTCCATTATTTGCAATTCACCATTCTTTTTTAGCATAAATATTCGCGAAGCCATTGAGATGTACAGTCGTGTGCAAATAAATCTGGGACAGTGTTTTTTTCACATGCAGATTCAGTTAAGAATTTGAAGAATATTTCCATGGATTTCCACTTATCAGAGAGAGTTACGGGTTTCAGTACCTGTTAAAGTTTAATGTAACTCTTTCTGATAGCAGGAAATCCATGGAGATATTCTTCAATTCTTAACTGAATCTGCATGTGAAAAAAACACTGTCCCAGATTTATTTGCACACGACTGTACAAACACCCTAATAATTTAATTTACCCTTCCTTCTATGTGGAAAGTGCTAATCTCTAAGCCCCGTTCACCGTCACTCAACTGCGACGGCATTTTCCTATATTCTCGCATTTCTCCTTCCTATCGTTAGAAGAGTTTCGTTTCTGGCGTTTACACGTTGAGTTAACGCGTTATTCTATCTCTTCCCTTGGAAAAGAGTTTCACCTCTGGCGTGGTTTACACGTTGAGTTACCGTGTTCTTTCGCTTTTCCTCCTGATAAAAACCCTCACGAAAGTGGGCGAAACGTTGATTTCTTCGACCTCAGTAATGGCATGGTCCAATCCCGGAAGCGGTTTTGTCACTTAAGTCAACTGAAGTTAGCAAAAACAATGTGTACTTACTACGTGGGTATCTGGAACGGTTCGACTGAAGCCTCCACCATGTGGACCGCGGCTGATGAGGGATACCTGCGGCTCATGGAACGCCGGAAAGGCACCTTCAGAGCTGGAAGTTCAGCGGGCCAAAAATTTCTCACGGGGTCCTCTCTGATAACGTCGTCCAGCAGCGTTCAAAATGCAAATGCACCAAAAATTTTGCAGCGATAAAGATACAGCAAAAAGGCTCAACTATCGATAACGGTGCGAAGTTTATGTGTGCGGCTTAAATCTTACGATCGCACAAGAGGTTGTTTAGCTAAAAGATCGGAGCCGGGGTACACGTGGAAACAAATCCCAGTGGGCCACGAGTGGAATTTCCCGAAGACGACCTCTCGCTTAAAATACTAAGCTGAGAAGAGCTCCCGCGTTTCAAAAATTTGGCAAATTGCGTCTTATCGGGCAGTGAAGGTGTGAGCGGTGTACTAATAAATGAGAGATACGAACGCCAAAGTTCTAAGGGCCCGATGCATTATAGGAACGCCAAAAATACAACAGGGGTAATAGTACCCACTAAAATATGAAAAAGAGGTTTTTTTGAACGGAAATGGATTTAAGGGTGCTGGAGTCTTAAGAAAGGCTGGCAAAAAAATGGTTTCTATTTAATTAAAACTACAACAAAAAAGCAAATGTGATGAAATTTGGCAAACTTACATACCTAACTTTTCACTTAATGTGTTGGTGTTGGAATAAAAATATAGCACAATTCCTAAGGGGTTTTCACAAGGGGGGGGGTTATGATGATTATTTTAATAATAAATAATTGTTTCGCAAATACTACTCACACATTCTTAAAGAACTTAGACTTTTCTGCATAAAAATATAAATTGTTAGGATCAATAGTTCTCGAGAAAACCGATTTTACAAATTGCTCTGTACTTATTTTCGAAAACAACAAAGTTAGCTGATAATTATTACTACTAATTATTCATTCATCAAAAACGATGATAAAGTTCAATACATTTTTGTTTTTCGTTAATGACATGGTCACTGAATTTCGCTGGGATAATCCTCTTCGACAATCTTAAACATTTCTTGTTTATAACCCCGGTTGGCCTTCTCTAAGCTGTTGCAAAAGCTCAGTGTCAACAAATTTGTAAAAGTTTTACAGTAGGTACTATTGCGAAAATATAAAGCGGGACACTAAAATTTGCCTAAGTTAAATTGACTTAATGAATTCCTTGTCGATGCTATCCCAAGCTGCTTATATTGGATTAACCAGTTCTTTTTGGTTTATAGGCAGGTGGTAGATTGAATTTCATAAACAATTAGGAAGGCACAATTGCAATATTCAAATAGTGAAATATTGCCTTACAGGACTTGTCCCGGTTCATATTTCCGCGACTGTACATATAATCAATTAAAATGCCGCTCCTCTGATTTATGGCCTGTGTGCGGTGAACAACTTGCACATGTATTAGTATTTTGAAAGTTACTAGTACTTCATCACAATTCTTCATTTTTCTTATTTAAGATAAAAATCCTTGCTGTTTATTTAATACGTTAATAAATTATGAAATTATGAGCCACAGTTATGTCCTGAGATTTAAAAAGTTAAAGTGATAATAAATAATAGTTTATGTGGGTATATCGGAGCAATAAATTTTAATACAGATCAATTTATTTACTATAATTTATCTGTTTTCAAATTTATCGCACTTGATAAATGTTTTTCTGACTCAAAATGAATTTAAAGAGTTATTTTGTGGAATACTTTTAAATAATTTCAAATAGACTTTGACACATACCTATCAGAGAATCACGAAATGCAGCGAATCTTTTTGAAATAGTGGACAACTGGCCATGACAAAGTAACTATATTTTTAAAGCACATACCAATTCATAAGCGCCAAAATGGTAATACAAAAATTTTACCCGACAGTTTAAATTAAATACTGGATTAGGTCGACGTTGAAAACATAATATTTTTCCCGTTTGATCATTATAATTTTCTGCATGCTTATTATTATCTGCATGTAAACGAAATATCAAACTTCGAAAATATTGTTATAATATACTCTTATTGCAGTGAAAGTAATAATTTAATTTGTTGTTTTTCTACCTTCAAAGTCAATTTTGGCTTTGAAGTGTAATTTATGTTACTGCTACAAGATGTACTCATCTACTTTTAGTTATGTGAAATTAGGCAGGATCTGTATTACCGCGTTTGTGTATAGTTTTACTAAACATATTTATTTTATGATATGTTACCGCTAATCAGAAAATTGGTGGTCCAAATTTATGATTTTATATTTTCTGAGCAAATAAAGTGGTAAATTGTACAGTAAATAGTTAAATTTTTGTTGGGTGTAATTCAACTTTATAAAATTTTACATATTTACGCAGTGAGCACGTGAAAACGCTAAAATCATAAATTTATGAGAAGTTAACAGGTGTCAAATAAATTTGTTTATACTTATTTTTTTATATCAGTTTTTTAGATATAACAAGGCATGACATTAATAACTCTATTACAGATTACTCACGCCAATTGCATTTTAAAGAATGAAATTATTTCATCTTCCTCGAAATGAAATTACTCGACCTTTATACGAAAATACTATAAATGATATTAGTTTTTCTTGTTCTTCTTCTTTCAAGAGTCATGCCACTTTGTAAGCCAATTTGAGGTTAAAAGTTAATAGTAGTTTATTAAAACCTGACAACAATAAATACATTTGAATCTACTTTACCAAGTTCAACATAAATTGCAAATATTAATTCGTAGACATTGTTGGATACAGCCAACACGGGGACTCAGGTCAATTATAGACTTGGTAATTGTCAGAAGAGACCTGATGCTGAAAATAAAAGATATAAAAGCCTTTCGACAACCTGAATTGTGGATTAGACCATCACATGGTGGTAGGAACTTTTGAGTGTACAAGAAAAACAACACATACAAGAAAAAATGAAGATATAAGATCGAACTGTTAAGAGAAGAATCGATTAAGAAGTTATACCAAAACAGATTAGAAATGCAACTTGACGAAAATATAGTAGAAAGAAGCCCAGAGAAAATATACCAACATTTAAAAAGTAGTATCCACACAGCAGCAAATGAGGCTTTGTGAATAGAACAAAAGAGTAAATATAAAAAAGAAACATTCAGTGCAGAACTAGAAGAGAAAATAAAAATAAAAAAGAAAAGATATAATGAATGGTTAACAGACAAAACCCAAAACTCTAGACGAAAGTACGTAGAATATAGAAGGCAAGTAAAAGAACAGGTGAAGCAAGAACAGAATGATTACAAAGCAATTATGTATGCATTCTCGAGGCAAAGCGCAGCGTAACCGGGCGAACGCAAAAATTGCAAGTAATAAAACAATATACTGTTAGCGTGTTTGTGCAAAGAATTTATTGAATTGAATCTTTCATTTCAAAAACCACATAAATCAATTTTTACGAATTTGAGTTTTTACGCTAATCCATTTTTTGAGCGTGACTTACATGGTTTTTAAATATAACATACATGTAGAAACCATATGTAAGTGAGCTTAGTCTTTAACAAAATGTAGCCTTTCAATAGTAATATAACAAGGGCGAGACATACTTACCGATAATTTTGCACACGCCAAGGGTCGAGTGCTGGTTGCAATGAAAACTGTCCCTAGGGCTTTCCCGAGGGCAGTTTTCTAAGGGAAACCAGCACGATGATTCTTGGCAGGGGCAAAACTATATGTAAGTGTGTCGCCCGCGTTTATATTTTGAAGATTATTACACAAAACCCGTATACGAATTATGATTTAAAATTGATCTAATAATGCCAATAAACTCAAATTGCTTGTTTCTTGCATTTTTATTTCTAATTATGACACCATCTACGGGGTCGATAATCATCCCTAGGGCGGTTATAGCTTGATAAGCAGGCCACGGGCGCTTATCAGGTAATCAGTCCGGGATTGGTCGATTTTCAAAAAATTCATGGTCCTCATTGGATGATATCAGTCATGTGACAGTTGTGTGTAATAATCAAGGGTAATACCACAAGTAGTGGATATATTTTGACAAATATTTTGCCGTTTCCATGTAAATTATTGCGTTTAAATTTCACGATACAAAATCACATTAAAAATGTCACGAGCCGAAGGCGAGTGACATTTAAATGTGATTTTGTTGAGTGAAATTTGCAATAATCACTAGGGAAATGGCAAAATATTTTAAAAAATATATCCACTTCGAGTGGTATTTGGGACGACTATTTAACAATATTAATACATAACGGTTAACTTTATTGAAAAATAATCCAACAATTAATACAATTATTCATTCTCAATTAAATTCAGCGGAATACTTCCAAAACACAACATTTTAAAATGTTTAATGCAAGCCAAACTTTGTTCACACAGTTTGTTGGTGTTTAGTTTTACGTAACCTGGCGATATCACTAAGGACAGAACATCGTTGCTAAGCGATATTTCGCAACAAAGCTGTTTAGTTTTTAAGTAGGTACATTGTTTTGTGAATATTTTGCATGGTGCCCAATATTCACTGATATGCTGCTCTTATTGGTTGAAAAAAAGCAAATGTCTGCAATATGATTGGCTTATATGTTATAGTGTTGAATAGTCGCTGTAATACCGTCGTTGTAGTCATCGATCTACGTTGTTTCTGCAAAACTTCGCATATAATACAGTCTACTTGGGAATGAATTCAGCATGGCTGAACCATCTCCTATAATAACTATTCCATTTAGCTGTGGTTACTGTTAATAATTAAGAATGTCTTCAAGTAACAGTGGTAATTAAAAAGAGTCTACAAAGAAAAGGACACACTCAGAGAAATATAAAAAAAAACCATTATAAATCTGCAAAGGTAAAAAATGAAAATTTATACACTGCTTTGAGAATTTTTTCTCAATATCACAGAGTTGTTCTTGTTCTATGACAACTGATTCGCCAGAACAGGAACAACACCCTTATAAAAATTTTATTATTGCTAACAAATACCAAGAGTTTTTTCAAAATCATAAACTATTTTCCGGTGTAATGACATTCATTCTTGCTAAATGATAAAATTTTTGTAGTAAATATCACTCTTTGACATTATATGCAGGGTGTTAATTAAGTACATAGACAAACTTGAAGGGGCGATCCCTTGATCAATTCTAAGACAAAAAGTTTAGGTAAACATGTGTCCGCAACGGCTGCGTTTTCAAGATACAGGGGGTTAAAGTTTATAAATTCCGTATAAGAAATGTATGTCAGTCATTTCAATATTGGTAAGCTGGCCCATTTTGAACACAAAATAATCACCAAATATGCGATTTAGGTACTAAAAATAATGACTTTTATATACAAAGTCAAGTTGTTTAAGAAAACAAATTACTTAAATTATTTTTCAAGGCACACCTTGTTTTATGGGAAACAACCTGTATGTCGAAAATGGAGCCCTTGCGGATCCATTTTGATATAAACTTTTCTTCATAGAATTCATCAAGGAATCACCCCTTGAAGTTTGTCTATGTACTGAATTAACATCCTGTATGTGTTATCTATGGCTTTATATGTTCAACAAACGCATCTTATGTAAAGTATTTAAATTTTAATAACCTTTTCAACCCCGACATTTGCAAAGTAAATATAATATGTGCAGAAACGACGTTAGTCAAAGACAAAATCATTTTTTTAACAACAACCCTGTAATTCAGTTACACCATTTTTGTATGAATTTACTGCGGATGTAACATAATTATTGAATTTGAATGTTATTTACATTTTTCTATCTCCTGTATAATATACTTTCAGTGACTTACGTTGTTTTTGAAAGAACCGATTCAATGCAATGTCATGGTACTGATGATAAACGCTACCATTCAGTTATAGATAAATTGCATATTCAGAGATCTTGTAAGGCCTTCAAAACCAAACCAAATAAACCTGTGGTTCTTAAGAGGGGCCAAGCAGGATTTGTGGGTACCACAGGAGAAATTTGAAAAAATCGAGGCCGTAGCAAATGTTAAATGGGCTTCGGTAAGCTTCAAACTTAAATTAAAAATATTTAACGGACTATAGCGACTAGATTACACGTGTGTTCAAAAAAGCCTGGCACAGTCACTCACACTTGCTGGATTTTTTAAAAGTTATTCTCGGTGCCATTAAATAGTTACTGCGTGATTTGTGTTATGGTATCCGTGTTTCATCCACAAATAGTCCTTTAATAATAGTCAAAAGATCGAATACCATTTCAATCAATTCAAGGGTTCTATTGCTATAAGCAAAATTCAAACGTGACTTGAAAACTTTTGTGTGTTGCATTTCCCATTTAATTCCTTTAATCTAATGGAAAATGGGATCCCCGTACAATTTCTAAAGAAGCAATAAGCTCTTTTACAGGTACATAACACTACTAATTTAAATAAGTGCAGCTAGTTTACAGGCAAAATAATAAAAAAAAAAATTACCTAGGGGCCCAGGGAAGTGTGAAATATCTCGCACCCGAAACCCATGCCAAAGAAGCACTCGCGAGGCCCGCCACGCGATGAACTCACGCACTAATGGTAAGTCGAGGCGTCAAGAACGCCGTTGACTGCGGAAGCATCGCGGAAGACACGCGTTTTTGATGACTTTTTCTAATGCGTGAGCAGATAGTACCATGTGTGGATACTGATTGTGATAACATGCGGGCTCACACATGGGAAACAGTTTTAGCCGAAGACAGTCATTGGATGGAGATGTTACCAGACTTACGTAACTGGATATCAGTTTGTTGACTTCGACGGTTTGATGCTGTCGCGATTTGGGACACGTCGATTGAATTAACGCCAAAAATAAGTGGCCTAATAGTCATTATGCGCTTAGATTGATCTAGCAGACGCTACTGCTAATTACGGGCTTATAGGAAGGCGAGGTTGGATGCCCTATGACAATGTGCAATGCAGTGGCGTGGCAACAATTTTTGAGCCGTAGGTGTATTCGAATATTTTTATCGAATATTCGATAGCGCATACGTTAAGCATATACCTACTAAGAAAAATCTAATGCCTCCAGATTTTTTAAATAACAAGTTTAGCAAATACAAGTAATTGTTTATGGTTGTTTTTGTTTGAATACTAAAAATAAGTCACGAGAATTTTAACATTTTTCTCCTGTGGGCAATGCCTTGTAACACTACGCGTGCAGTAATACAGTAATGTGTATTGTTCAATATTTTATCTTCATCAATAAATTCTGGTTCAATGTTTTGCAAAAAAGAGTGCGGTAATACATATCTATGACCGCACTGAGTGAGGTAATAAAGCTCTTAATAATAATCTATAGCAACACTGATGAAGACAATAGTTATTTACTATACAAGTAGTGTTCTGCAATTATTACCACTAGAGACAAATATTGACCACGAGGCATTAGGCCGTGTGGGCTAATTTTTTCATGTGGGTAATACCTTGTAGCACTACGCGTGCAGTACAACATTGTAGTCACGTCTCTTAATAAACTCAAAAGAACCACCAAACCAAAATTTCTGATTGAAATCTGTTCGTTCGGTCACATCAGAACACTACTCTGTAAACCAAAATCTCACTAGTTGAGTTATGGTAACCAAAATAGCTACGACATTAGGCCGGTAGCAGGGCGAGACACATGAACTAGTGAGGCCACAAACGCGTATACCGGTTGTGTACCGTATAAAACTTTTTTGTATACTGAACATCATCAAGAACCATTTTCACTTTA
This sequence comes from Agriotes lineatus, assembly GCA_940337035.1. NCBI lineage: Eukaryota > Metazoa > Arthropoda > Insecta > Coleoptera > Elateridae > Agriotes > Agriotes lineatus. The sequence continues at coordinate 237,444,115 of OW679194.1, read as the reverse complement.
TTAAACAATTATTCCAAACTACTTTCTTTAAAAATGCTGTTATCCTTGTTATACATTTGGCACACAACTTCCTTTTACAGTGACCTTATAATTATCCAAAAATTTGATTTTATATTTTTAAGCTTTTGAAAAAAATTCAAAAATTACAAATTCTACAGAAACCGCAACAAAATAGAGCGTTAGTTCAAGAGACAAATTTTCTCTAAAATTTTAAGCTGAATTCATATATGTAATAATATACCGGGTGTTCTATTTAAAATAGGGGTTAATAAACAAAATAGGAAAAAAACCCATTTTAGAGGTATTCAACTGAAAAATCACCTATCTTACATCAATACTCATTAGTCATTACAAATGTAATAAAAATTTAAAGTTTGAAAAAATCGTTAGAGCCATTTTTGAAAAATCGAAAAAACTGAAAAATTACAAGAGTAAACATCATACTCCTCTTAATACGATTTTCTTCAAAAGCTTGTTGTCGCATCTAGATAGTACACAAAACTTATATATGAAGTTTCAACGCCATACCTCTTTTCAATTTTGAGATATACTTTTCACAGACACACACACAGACAAACAGACAGACCAATGAACAAAAACATGTTTTTTGGGTTCAGGGGACTCTAACACGTGAAGATCTGTTGAAAACTCAATTTAAATTTTTTGGGGTGAATCCGATACTTCCTTTATCGTAAAAGGAAGTAAAAAAGTGAGAGAAATGCATCACTATTTGCGAGTGAGAATTTTGAATCCCGAGTGCCCCATTACGAGCGATACAATTTCTCACGAGCTTATAATGGCATCTCGCTCACATGTGATATATATCTTACAGTAGCAATTCTTCTGCCTAAATAGTTTGCGCCGTCGGAAGATGTCGTGAAATGGACAATAGATAGTTACAGAAGCACCTATTACCATACGTTATACAACTGTTTTCAGTGACTAAAATAAGGTTTTACTCGCTAGTGAGTGTAAAGGGATTTATACTCACTAGTTAGTCACTGAAAACAGTTGTATAATGTATGGTAAGAAAAAAACATATTAAAACATCTATTTTTGACAGTCCTATATGTAAATGTATTAAGGTATGTTTCTAACATTGTCTTTACGTTAATTTATACCAAAAATTAACGATGTAAATAAGTTGCAGAAGATAAGATACACAACGCAAACATGGAACAGGCGTTCATCGAACTACCCTTAGCTCACGGAGTTCATCTAGATTTCAACCAATTGTGTCCCGTCCTATATAACTCTGAATAGATTCACTGAATAAGCGAAATCAAATCACTGGATACTGTATGCTCGTAAGTAAGGATCATAAAAAATGGCTTTTATAGCCGCTACTAAGTAACAACAACATGAGCGCCAGTTACCATTAGTGTCAACAATAAATCTAATCTAATTCAGTCTGCACAGTGCACATACTCTTACACGAACCTAATATAAAAAATCTGGTGTGATACACTCACACAACTTCCTTTTACAGTGGTCTTATAATTAGCCAAAAATTTGATTTTTAATTTCTAAGCATTTGTAAAAAAATTTAAAAAATTGCAAATTCTACAAAAACGGTACAAAATAGAATTAGTTGAAGAGAAATTTTTTTTCTAGAATTTTAAGCTGAATTCAAAAATGTAATAATATATCGGGTGTTGTATTTAAAATAGGAGTTCATAAAAACAAACGAAACCCATTTTAGAAGTATTCAACTGGAAAATCACCTATCTCACATCAATACACATTAAAAATGTAAGAAAAATATAAAGTTTGAAAAAATCGTTAGAGCCGTTTTGAAAAAATCGAAAAAAATTGAAAAATCACAAGAGTAAACACCTACTTCCGGTTATGCGATTTTCTTCAAAAGCTTGCTGTCTCATCTACATAGTACACAAAACTTATATATGAAGTTTCAATGGCATACCTCTTTTCCATTTTGAGATATTCTGTTCATAGACACACAGACACGCAGACAGACAGATCAATAAAAAAAATATGTTTTTTGGGATCAGGGGACGTGAAGATCTGTTGAAAACTTAATTTCGAATTTTTGGGGTGAATCCAATACTTCCTTTATCGTAAAAGGAAGTAAAAAGAACAGGTATGGGTAAATTGCATGAAAAAAAATTCAGCAGAAATGTAAGTACCAAGGCTTTAATAAAATTAAAATGCATAAGTACATCAAACTAGATTAAATAAAGATTGAAAGTAGTCCTTTAAGCTTTAAATTAAGAATAACACACACGATGCTAGGTTATATGTGCAAAACAACATAGAAAGTTAATGTAAATACATAGGTAATTACGTCGAGTTAATTGATCGCCTGAATCCAAAAAGCGAAATTTTTTCTCAGGCACTCCAAAAGGCTAAGTTCTTAAACATGATTCGCGTACGCTACTCTTATTACAAAGGCATTTGGGCATGAAGCTCATTATCGTACATAAAATCAACGCGTTGTTAAAGAAAAAAATGCCTTCGTTTAACGCTATGGGCCTGAAGATCAAATTATTTCGCATACTACCTTAACATACAATTCTACAAGTCGAATGAATTGCAAAATTAATTAAAGCGACATGCTAAAAGAGCGAGTAAAATCCAAAATTGTAATATGTTAAACTAATAGCAGACAGCAACGGTTGTTGACTAATGA
>OW679194.1:237250805-237441365 GCA_940337035.1 Agriotes lineatus | reverse complement strand
ATTATGAAAAAAGTTCAGCCAAGATACTAAAATTGTACAGAATTTAAAGCAGAATCTTATGTTACTTTCAAACGATCTTTTCATGTAGAGTTCAGTAGTTTTATGACACACCTACTTTTGAGGATATAGCGCAGAGTAGAAGTGTTTAATATGGCAGTCACATGTATTTTTTTATATCATCGTATGTCTGACATGGGGATAGCGAGGGGGATCGAATAACTGTCATCTGCAGTCTCAAACCTCGTGAAAGGTTACGTTTTACGGAAAGTGCAGTGAAAGTAAATAGTGATAAAGTAAAGTGTAAAGTGAAAGAAGAGAGTCATTAGATCATACGAATTGCCAACGGAAACGAATCCTGACGCAGCGCTACATCATGAGCACGCTCACATACGTCACGCCAAAACAACCCACGATTGGTCCATCAGAAAATCCATCCAAAATAAACTAAAGGAGACTATACACGCAGATATAAATACGCCCCAAAAATGGAAAGCGAGGATTTAGGAAGGATACTGCAGAAAGAGCTAGCGAAAATACATATGTTACAAACTGAAATGTAAGAAGAACTACGGAAGAATAAGTGGGAATTACAAAATAGGCTATCAGAATTATACGATCGGAGGGCGGAGATAAGAAAAAGAGAAGAAAGAATAGACAAGGAAAGAAAATAATTATATAAAGAATTGGAAAGATTAACGGTAAAGCTAGAGAATCGCTAACAGCCTGCAGCCAAAAGCAGAATAGTATTCACTGCGGATAAACTTTTGACGCTACAAAATGGAAAACATAGTAAAAAAGAGAAGAGAAGCTGTGCAAAAAGAACCGAAGCACTGAATATCAGTAAAAATAGAAAGAAAATTGATCAAAAAACGGAGAAGAAACAAATACTACACTTTGCAACATGGGATTAATAAAGCAGGAGCTATAAAAAATCTTCGAAGATCGAAGAAAGAAGAAAGTCTAAATTAGAATATCTAAGAAAAATAGTAAAGAGAATAAAGAAAAGTATCAACAGGATAGAAGATCGACCAAAAATGTAATAAGAAAGAAAAAAAGGCAGTATCAGAATAATCAGTTGGAAGCAATGGAGGAAAACTTGAATCAAAACTAAGGTGGTTTTACGCAAAAATGAGAGAAATGAAAAAGAATCAACATATAGAAATATCCATGGAAAAGGAAAAAAAATAGGAAACAAACAGGAAATTAAAGAGCTATGGGCAGACTACTATGAGTAAATGTTTAAAGACATAGAACAATGAGAGAAAGAAAAAGTAGATGCAATTGAAGATAATAGTGATATCGAACCACCTACACTGGAGGAAAAACAAAAAATAATCAAAGATCTGAAAAACAATAAAGCAGCAGATAGTGATAGTATATAACAAATGAGCAAATGAAAACGAAATAAAGCTTGGCTTTGAAATATTTGTTGTACGAATATGTTGGCGGCACTGTAAGTCTATGTCAAATTTGAGGTTATCAGGTTAGGTTTTGCGTCAGTTTTGTCATAGACTGACGCAAAACCTAACCTGATAACCTCGAATTTGACATAGACTTAAAGTGCCGCCAACATATTATTCCTACAACAAATATTTCAAAGCCAAGCTTTATTTCGTTTTCATTTGTTCACATGTTATAATGAATTTTTGAAATACAGGGGACTAACTTTAATTGAAAAAGTTCATAAATTAGTAATCAAGACCTGGGAAAAAAAGAAATGCCTGAAGTACGGAAAGAATCAGTTATAATTCCTATTTACAAAAAAGGTGAGAAGGGAAAATGCGTAAACTACAGACCTATAAGGATCTATTCACACATATCAGTGCCGTGTCAGTTCCGTGTTAGCTCCGTGTCAATGACATCCGTGACGTACCAGTGACGCGTATTCACACATATCTGTACTGTTTGGTAAGTTTCCAGTCAGTAATTTTCCCAATGGCAATGTGGACGGATATGGAATTGGCAATGATTGCTATAATTTTGGATGAAGAGGAAGTGCATCAGGCGAAGAAGCAAAAAGGGTAAATGAGACATGGAAGAAAAGAGAAAGTAAAGGAGAGTTTACTACCATATTCAAGGCATTAGTTGATAATGCAAAGAAATATTTTGAGTATTTTAGAATGTCTGAAAACTGTTTTAACATATATATATATATATATTGTTTCTTTAAAAAAGCAAGATAGTCGCTGGAGAAAAGCTATTACACTGAAGGAACGGTTAGGAATTTGTTTGAGATAAGTAAAGTAATAAAAGTATTTGGTGTATTTATTTATTAATATTTAAACTTAACTATTAAATTTAATTATTTAGAAAACCTAAATCATAAATAAATCATAAAGAACACGATAATTCCGAACCAGTTTTATCAGTTGTTCACATTTATTCGCAAATATGCAAAAATGATCGACCAAATACACCAAAACACGTCCGTGAAATGGCAAAAATATCGTCGGCGACGATATTTAAAATTACGGTACGGTCACTGCACTGACACTGAGGGGTAAAATACAGCACGGTGCCGGACATGTGTAGATGTGCGTCGGTTTAAATTCAAAGCAAAGATATTATTTTCACGGAACTGAGCAGACGCGGCACTGACACTGCACTGATTTGTGTGAATAGATCTTAAGCTTGCAAAACGTAGTTTATAAAGTGCTATAAAAATTAATAGATCAGAAGTTGAAAAACGCAACTAATCCACTATTAGGAGATTATCAATGTGGCTTCCGTGCTACTAGACCAACAATTGATAATATTTTCACCATAAAACAATTTCGAGAAAAATTTTGGAGGAAAAATAAAAAGATGTATGCATTCTTTAGCGACTTCAGACAAGCATACAATACGATAAAGAGGAACGAAATAGTAAGAACCTTAAAACAATTTAACTGTATTAGCAAGCTACGGAGATTAGTAAAGATGACATTAAAAGAATCCTTCAGTAAAGTAAGAGTAGATAGAGAAGAATCAAAGAAGTTCCCAACAAGTAGAGGACTGAAAGAAGGAGACCCACTGTCAAGTACTCTATTTAATTTAGTACTTGAATGCATAATTAGGAAAAGCAATATCAAAAGAAATAGTAATATACATAAAGGTCCACACCAATGTCTAGTGATGTAAATTACCTGGGTATTTATTTTTAGGGGTAAATACACAAGGTATTTACCAGGGTAAATATTAAAACGAGTATTTATAACCTCATTTACAAATATTATTTAGCTAATCTATTTATATTTGAATTTTATAGAAATGTAGAATAAAAAAAAATAGCTGGACTGAGACTGCTCAAAATACCGATGGGGCCATAACTATAGTGGTTGCCTAAAATTGTACGGAACATGGCAATTCCATGAGTTGGAAAAGGTTCAAATACTATTTGCCATAAGAGTAAAAATGCAATAATTACTTTGGTTACTCTTATGACATTATGACAAATAGTATTTCAGCCTTTTCCAACTCATGGAATTGCCATGTTCCGTACAACTTTAGGCAACCTGTATATGACAGCAATGAGATAACATGAATAAAAATCTGGTGTGATACACTCACACAACTTCCTTTTACAGTGATCTTATAATTAGTTAAATATTTAATTTTTAATTTTTAAGCATTTGTCAAAAATTTTCAAAAATTACGAATTCTACAAAAACGGTACAAAATAGAGCGTTAGTTGAAGAGACAAATTTTCTCTAAAATCTTAAGCAGAATTCAAAAATGTAATAATATACCGGGTGTTCTATTTAAAATAGGAGTTAATAAAAAAAATAGAAAAAAAAAACAAAAGAAACCCACTTTAGAAGTATTCAACTGGAAAATCACCTATCTCACGTTAATGCACATTAAAAATGTAATAAAAATGTAAAGTCTGAAAAAAATCGTTAGAGCCGTTTTTGAAAAAATCGAAAAAAACTAAAAAATCACAAGAGTAAACACCTACTTCCGGTTATGCGATTTTTTTAAAAAGCTTGCTGTCTCATCTACATAGTACACAAAACTTATATATGAAGTTTCAACGCCATACCTCTTTTCGTTTTTGAGATATTCTGTTCACAGACACACAGACAGACAGACACACAGACAGACAGACAGACAGACAGACAGACACACAGACCAATGAAAAAAAATATGTTTTTTGGGATCAGAGGACTCTAAAACGTGAAGATCTGTTGAAAACTCAATTTCGAATTTTTGGGGTGAATCCAATACTTCCTTTACGGTAAAAGGAAGTAAAAACAGAATTCAATGCTTGAATAAGAAAGAGATGAACATGGAAATAAATATTTGAGTAGACTTGACCCTCATTTTAATTATGTCATATGTCAACTAAATATGCCTACTAAAATACTCTTACTCAAGTATTATGTGCTTTTGTTCATGTTATCTCATTGCTGTTATACATAATAATGGTCCCATCAGAATACAACGTTGTTTATATAATTTTATCTAGTTTGATATCACAATATGGTTATTAAACCATCGAAAACAGTGCTACAATGACACTGTATTGGAGGTGGGAGAGTAAAGTGTGTTGAGAAAGTGGCTCTGTAAACATTTTGAAAATTAACTGAATTCAAAAGAATTAAAAAGTTTGTTTTGTTAAAGTGATAAAGAAAGGTGCTGGCCAGCCCGGAGACTAAAAACTCAAGGAGGTAGTCAACAGATAAGTAAGAATTATTAAGTTTCAATTTAAATACTTAACGCAATAAAACTCAATAAATTTAGAAGCACAAATAAAAGTCAAGGTCCGACGGGTCGACCGGCCTGTGGCTTTTTACGCAGGTGCTGCAAGATAAAAATAAAACTGATATAAAATACGTTTATCTTGCTCATAAGTTGTTTATGGTGTTGGTTTATGTTATTTTAAAATATAGGTCAGTTTTTAAAATAAACAGATACGAACGTTAAGAATTAAAGGACTTCAAGGAACAGTAGCGTCACACAAAAAAGGCAGTAAGGAAAACAAACTAAACGTAGAAATGGACGAGCTACTTCAAAAAATAAATAATAAAGTTGAAACTATGGAACAGAGAAATTCCAGAATAGAACTAAAAATAGACGGCTTAATGAATGAATTACACGATATAAGATCAGAGCAAGTAAGACTAAATGAAGAAATTGAAGAGCTGAAAAGAGGCAAAAACAGCTTAATGAAAAGAGTCGAATGGCTTGAAAGAAACCACGAAGATCAAGAAAAAATGGAAAAAAGAAGAAATATAAAGATAACCGGCGTATATCTCAAGAAGAAAAATAAAGAGGAGGAAGTAGAGGAACTTTTAAAAGAAAAACTAGACATCGACACCAAAATTGATAAGGTAGCCATAATTAAAACTAGAAATAACACATCATTCATCATTGCAAAACTTCAAAATGAAGAATACAAGAAACAAGTAATGAAGAAGAAAAGTAAACTTAAAGGAACTAAAATTTATGTAGACGATGACTTAACAAGAAACGAACGCAGGATTCAAGCCATTATAAAAACCAAAGCGGTAGAAGAAAGAAAAAATGGCAATGAAGTTAGAATCGGTTTTAAAAAAATGTGGATCGACAAACGATTATGGGCATGGGATAATTCCAAAAGTGAATTGACAGAATCAAAAAACTAGCACAAAATTTAAAGGAAAAGAATAATGAGGACACAACTGCGATGGACATGGAAAATGATTATGGCAAAAACGTAAAGAAAGATAGAATAAGAAATAAAAGGAGAAAAAGGAAAAAGGACATAAGAGTAGGTACATGGAATATGAAAACGATGTTAGCAGTAGGAAAGATGGAAGAAGCAGCAAAAGTAATGAAAGACTATAAGATTAAGATTCTTGCGTTGCAAGAATTAAGATGGAAAGATGAAGGTGAAATTAATAAAGAAGAATATACATTATACTACTCGGGAGAGAAAGTGCAAGGAAGAAATGGGACTGGTTTCATGATTGCCAAAGACATGAGAAAAGATATAATACAATTTAAAGCACTAGGAGGAAGACTATCCTATTTACAGCTTAAAACTGAGAACATGAGTGTTTCCATAATAAATGTTTATGCCCCTACGGAAACAGCTGAAGATAAGGAAAAGCAAGATTTCTATGAGAAAGTAGAAAAGCTCTGTGGAAGCATACCCAACAAAGATACGCTTATTATTATAGGCGATCTGAACGCACAGATTGGAAAGGAAGACTACTTTAAAGAAGTGGCCGGTAAACAAACATTGCATGAAGTTACAAATAATAATGGGATTCGGCTCTGCAATTTTGCAGCAGAACATAATATGTATATAATTAGCACTAAATTCATACATAAGCCTGAACATAAAGTTACGTGGTTGATACCAGGAAGGAATACAGGAAACCAAATTGATCATATGTTGATACAAAAAAAGAGAATGAAACTGGTAAAAGATGTTAGATCGTATAGAGGGGCAAATATGGATACTGACCATATACTAGTGATAGCTAAATTAAACGTAGAACTGAGAAGAACGAAAACAATAAACAATAGACGTCGGAAATGGAATGTCAAAGCGCTCAAAGAACATAAAATCAAGGAAAGATTTCAGATTGGAATATCAAAATCACTACAGCAAAGGGTTGAAGTACCAAGCATTGATGAGGAATGGAATCAATTAAAAAGATGTATGATAGATACAGCAGAAAAAGTCATACCTCCTGAGAGAAGTGTAAAAATGAATGGATGGTTTGATGAAGAATGCGAGCAAGTAGCCAATAGAAAAAAAGTTGCAAGAATTAAATGGCTAAACTCAAACAAGGAAGATGATTATAATGTATACAAAGAATTAAGAAAAGACGCCACAAAACTCCTAAAAACAAAAAAAGAACAATGGATTGATGAAATAATGGATAAAATAGAAAGAAACAATAAAGATAATAACAAGCTATTTGCACACCTAAGAAGACAGAAAAGAAAAAGCATAACAGCAAAAATTGATAAAACGGAATGGGAAAATCACTTTAAGTGTTTATTGAGTAAAGACGAAGAAAACATTAACAAAGATACAGAAGAACCTAGATCGACCAACGAGGAAGAGAATACTCCGACCATTAATGAATGCACGACTGCTATAGAAACAATAAAAGACAATAAAGCTGCTGGAATAGATGAAATAAGTAGTGAACTGATCAAAAATGGAGGAGAGATGTTAAAAGATAGGATTCACGAAATAATCACTAGAATATGGGAGACAGAAGTAATGCCAAAGGACTGGAATCTTGGATTGATCATACCGATATTCAAAAAAGGTGACCGTATGAATTGTTCTAATTACAGAGGAATATCGTTATTAAATACCGCATATAAAATCTTAACAATAATAATATACAAAAGATTAGAAAAATATCTACCGACAGTAATAGGAGAGTACCAATTTGGATTTGTAAAAGGAAAATCGACCATTGATCCGATACATATCATGAATCAAATAATAGAGAAAAGCCATGAACACAATTTAGACCTACAAATATTGCTTATTGATTTTAAACAGGCCTTTGATAGCATTATTAGAGAAAGACTGTATATAGACATGACAAAAATGGGAATACCCACAAAATTAGTTAGACTGATAAAAATGACCATGGATGGATCTAAAGGAGCAGTAATGACACATGATGGGGTTACTAAAGATTTTCAAATTAATAGAGGAGTAAGGCAAGGGGACTCACTTTCAGCAGCACTCTTCAATGTATCTTTGGAGGCAGTCATCAGAAAACAAATAAGTCCATACAGTTGATAGCCTACGCCGATGATTTGGTCATAATTGCAAGAGAAAATAAAAGCCTAGTGAAGGTATTTAATAAATTAGTTACTGAAGCGAATAGAAGAGGACTTAAAATTAATGAAAATAAAACCAAACTATTGAGATGCACAAGACAGAAAAGAACAGACGCGAAAAACATAAGACTAGGAGAATTCAATTTTGAGATAGTTAATAGTTTTAAATATCTTGGAGTAATGATAAACGGAACAAATGATAGAAGTATGGAAATAATACAACGCATACAAGCAGGACATAAGGCATATTACATGTACAAACGTCTTATCAATAATAAAAAGATCAGCCGTAAAACAAAAATGAAAGTCTATAGAACCGCCATTAGACCAGTTGTGATATACGGAGCAAAAGTAATGACTCTAACAAAAAAGGAAGAAGAACGTTTACGAATTTTTGAAAGAAAAATTGTTAGAAGGATATACGGCCCCGTTAAACTAGAAAATGGAGACAAAAGAAACCTAATGAACTTTGAAATTAGAAACAAGATGAAAGGAGAGGACATAGTAAAGACCATCAAAGCCCATAGACTGAGATGGTATGGACATATATTCAGGAAGGAGAGAGAAGATAAAGTGAGGAGTATTACCGAATGGATACCAACGGAAGGAAGACCAAAAGGTCGACCGAAGATAAAATGGAAGGAGCAAGTCATAAATGACCTGAACAATATGAGAATTACAGGATACAGAGAAAAGCTGAAGGACAAGAAAAAATGGAGAGATATTGTTAAGGTTGCTAAAACCCCCCCCAAGCTATGAACTCATTCATACGTCTTAATATGGAGTGATTCACCATGTCAATCGAATCAATGAAACTCCGGAAGAGGAGTGGCTCTATTCCAATTGGAATGTCAGCCTACTATTATTATTATATAATTTTATCTAGTTTGATATCACAATATGGTTATTATACCATCGAAAACAGTGCTACAATGACACTGTTTTTGGTAACTATTTGTTTTATAAGATTGGCGACATTTGTTTTCACATACTCATAACTAAAGACCGGATTCTAAGCACTTTTGCTTACGTTCAATTTTAAAAGCAGCAACAAACTGTTTTGAAATCTTCACAAATCTCATAAAAAGAAGCAATTTGAGTCATATTTGTTCCTGCTTTTTTTGCTTATTTGCTGTTTCCAATGCTTATTTTTCAATTTAGTGCTTATTTCGGACTTATTTGTGAGTCACTTGAATTTTCTAAACAAACTGTATGGAAATAGGTAGTTTTTCATGAAATAACGCGTTATGCTACACCACTACATGACTGCTGCATTTTGCAATTTTGCATTAAGGCATTGCCTTGAGACTGTATCGTATTGCGGAGGCGATAAGGATGCAGTTTCCATTAGTTAATAAATTAATAAGTAAACGTAAAAAATATTTATCAAAGCTCCCTTGCGAGTGAAGATGTTTAAAGAGAAATTGCCAAATGTTTCGCTGCCCCCCGAACCTATTTTGACTAGATGGGGAACTTGGCTAGACGCTAATAATTTAAACTTTAAACAATTAGTTTGTGAGTATCCAGAAAACACAAGTAAATCAATACAAGACTGCCAAAATGTTCTTAAACAACATGAACTACAAAATCATTTGGCATATATTAAAAGCAATTTGAATTTTTTAAGCGAAACCATGAAATCGCTGGAGAAGCAACAAATTCCGTTATTTGAATCAATTAAAATTATTTATAATTTTAAGAATGCCATTTAGGATGTTCCAGAAACTATTGGAGAGTTAATTAAAACAAAAATGTAACAGATTCTTTCAAAGAATACGGGATACCAAAAACTACAAAACATTTCTTCTATTTTGAGTGGTGAAAATGTTCCTGATTTGAACATGGATCCCGCTAATATAGCTGCATTTAAATACGCACATATTACTAGTGTGGACGTAGAGAGAAGTTTTTCCACATACAAGCACATTTTAAACGATCGAAGACACAATTTAACAATGAAACATTTGGAACAATATTTAATTGTCAATTCTTTTCGTCATGAATAGAGCTGTTTAATATTTTGATTCTTTTATTTTAAATATCACATTTATTATATTTTTATATCTGAATATAAATTAAGTTGGATTTGTATTTTTATTATAAAATAATACGTGTTATCGTATAAAGATTGCCTGTTTATTTCTTCTAATTTTTTTCATGTTGATTTTAAGTTGTATTTTTACTGTAATTATATAAAGTTGCATAAAAATTTCTGTCTACTTCTTTCAATTACTGCTTTTTTGGAGCTTTTTTTGGAATAAATTGAGCTTTTTTTCGTAAAATATTTTTTTAACTTAAAGGGTGCTTATTTATCCGGTCTTTACTCATAACACAACAAACGTCAGATGTCGAATACATAACCACAATCTCTGAACTGTATTTATTAAATTTATTCTAATCAAATATAACTTTAACTCTAGTTGCTTTTTAACGGGTTAATTAAACACAATTAATGTTCTAGGTAAAGTACTATTTGAACAGCACATGAACCAAAAAGCTTGCACCAAATTTAAACTAATTCAAATGTCACTGCAGCAAAATTGATACTTTGTCCAATAGATGGCGATTGTCAAATGTCACTTGACAATGTCACCATCGTTACTCTCAAAAATTCCTAGATTGCAATGCAATAAGTTCAGTTCAGCCGTTTTAATAAGAGGCAATGTGGCACCTGTTCCATTGGAGCACTCCTCGCTGCGCTCGTCGTGCCCCAAACCCACGCGTGCAACAATGGGCCCTCTTATGAAACTCGCTCGTATAATAATATACTATTGTGATTTTCTTTGCCTTATTAAGATTGCTTCTTAATAGATATATAAATATGTATTATTATTAATGTTAATATAAGTATTGTTTCTTCAAGTTAATGTTAAGTTCATTTTTCAAAAATGAAAACAAGTTAGCAAATAATGAACAAACAATATAAATCATCCCAATCTGCGGAGTCAGAGCCATCACAATTATTTTTTTGTAAATTCTGACAGGCGCAATTTATTGTGTCTAACTGTTTATTTACATAAACTTCAGCATCCAATGTTTTTTTCCGATAAATAATTAAATTACCTTGGTGAATGCTTATTCAGTGTTACATTTAAATTGTTATTTTACATAAAATATTCCACTGCATTTATGTATGTAGTGTATTTATTAATATATCATTATTATGCGAGTAAAAGTTAGTTCAGCTTTAAAATATTACAAATTTGATAAATACCCAGTTTTTAGGCAGGGGTAAATACCCATTTATAAATACCCTACCCGCTGGGTATTTACCCGACCCACATCACTACCAATGTCTAGCTTTTGCTGACGAATAAAAAATGCAGATTCTTTTCGCCGAAATTCAATTCGCCGGAATTCGATCCATCAGAAGTCTTTTGCATTTCGCCGGATATCAAGATCGAGAACAGTATGCTGATTGTGGGGACAACACTGGCCGTGGTAGTGAAAAAAAAATATCAAAGGCTGCAACTAACAACATGCTAGAACAAGACACAGTACTTTGCTGAATTTCGTTATATGACGCACCTTACAATCTGGCGAAACGGAATCCGGCGAATGGGAAGGCCACAGCCAAAATGTCTGTTTATATATGACTGTAGAATCTTAATCATGCAATGTATTTTCTTGCACAGAATTATAATCACAATTTCTGTGTGAATTCACAAATCTAACATATCTAAAACACGAAGAGCAATATAATTACCTGCAATCTTTTGGATATGCCAAGCCCATCGTCTGTAGTTGAAGAATTAGGTAAAATTGCACCCGAGTATACTAATATGTCGATGAGAGCTCCTTGACTGGAAAAAAAACACATTTTGTAAGTACCACTTGCACAAATTTGTATGCTAGAATAAATTAAATGGGATAAACTATGATCAACTCATTGGCGCAACTATACGCAATATTTTCGTAAGTCTAAATGCTACAAAATGATGTTTTTTCCACGACCGGGAGTAGAAGTCGGTTTCTATAGCATCAAAATTGTGACAGAAGTAACACATTTCCTCCCTAGAGACTAAATAAGACAAAAATGTCCCTAAGGAGTTTTCATTATGACTGACAGAACAATTATGTCCAATTTGAGGTTATCAGGTTTTGCATCAGTTTTGACACAAACTAACGCAAAACCTAACCTGCTAACCTCGAATTTGACATAATTGTGAGCTCTTGTCATAATGACTTACAGTGCCGCCAACTTTAAAATTTACCATAGGCTACTAATTTTAAAATAATTGTAACTAAAATGTCAATAAATGACGTTTAAAAATAATGGGTTTTTGTTTTAAATCCTCCTGCAACGTGAAAAAAAATAGTATATGCAACTCGGAGAGAATGCTATTCTGCTTCAGTGCGAAGCCCTCGAGTCAGAAATTGTACTTCAGCAAAATAACGCATTTCTCTCCCTCATTGCATAATCTACTATTACATTCAGCTTTATTTTTATCTTATTTCTTGCTTATATAAAGAATTGGATACTATGATCATTTTTACACTTAACGTTCAGCGTCTGATTATAATAGCTTTCTCGTAATATTCTCTGTAATTTCCAAAATATAGCTAGCATATAAATATCATGAAATTACATCATAGGAATTACAGTTTTGATATTCACATCTTTCTATTCATTTCAACATTATGATTATTCTTAAAATTAGGTTTAATGTACCAATTTGTTTCTGATATTGATTCAAATACACATAACTTACCAGAAGCATTTCAATGAATGAATAGAAAACAACCGAAAAAGAAGAAAAACAGTTATAATAGAGAAGATACAAACCTACAGATTAAAAATACCAAAAATAAGAAAAAATATAGAGACTAGGGGAAAAGTTTAAAGGCGAAGAACTAGGCAGAAGAGTAGCAGAAAAATTGACTGAATTATTCTAGATCAAACCTATATAACTCTACGGAAGTGAAAGCTGGACATTAACAAAACGCATGGAAAGTAAAATTCAAGCAATGGAAATGAGATTCTTAAGAGGAGTCACAGGAATAACCCGGAGAGACAGAATAAAGAATAGTAAAATAAGGGAAGAACTGGAAGTGGAACCGGTAATGGATGACATCAAACGACGACAATTAAGATGGTTTGGCCACCTAGTAAGCATGGGAGAAGAGAGAACAGTAAAGAAGGTATGGCAAGCAAGATCACAGCAGAGGAGAACAAGAGGCAGACCGAAGAAGACATGGGACAGTCAAATGGTAGACACATTAAGAGACAAGGGAATGACATGGAACGAGGTCCACGGTGAATCTACGGAACTGAATAAAATAGATTAGAATAAAATTTAAATGAAATATGTTTCGACCTGTTGTACTGTAACATGTAAATATTACGTTAGAAATGTATATAGCTCACCCTAACACCTAACGGTAGATAGGGTTATGATAATATATAGTGTGTCCCAGGATTGATATTACAAGAGGTGAGATGGACTAAAAATTTTTGAATTTTATTTTAAGGTTCTGGGATTCGGTCCTGCTTGGTTTGAAAAGAATTTTAAGAATGTTTTCAGTTTTTGAAAAACAAGTAGGCCTTGACAGGGAAGCGATAACTATTTTATTTTCAGGTAAACTACCATTTTTGTTTATGATACGGCAAAATTTTATTAAGAAAAGTTGTTCAGAATGATAAATTATGGCCTTATACAAAATTTCAGAAAGATCTGTCTACTTAGAAAAAACCGTTATTTTTTAGAAAATTGTATTTTATTGTCAGGTAAACTACCCTTTTTGTTCATGATACGGCAAAATTTTATTAAGAAAAGTTGTTCAGAATGATAAATTATGGCCTTATACAAAATTTCAGAAAGATCTGTCGACTTAGATTAAACCGTCATTTTTAATACTGCAATTTGTGTAATCTAAAAATAACGGTTTTTTCTAAGTCGACAGATCTTTGTGAAATTTTGTATAGGGCCATAATTTATCATTTTGAACAACTTTTCTTAATAAAATCTTGCCGTATCATGAACAAAAAGGGTAGTTTACCTGACAATAAAATACAATTTTCTAAAAAATAACGGTTTTTTCTAAGTACACAGATCTTTCTGAAATTTTGTATAAGGCCATAATTTATCATTCTGAACAACTTTTCTTAATAAAATTTTGTCGTATCACAAACAAAAATGGTAGTTTACCTGAAAATAAAATAGTTTTCGCTTCCCTGTCAAGGCCTACTTGTTTTTCAAAAACTGAAAACATTCTTAAAATTCTTTTCAAACCAAGCAGGACCGAATCCCAGAACCTTAAAATAAAATTCAAAAATTTTTAGTCCATCTCACCTCTTGTAACATCAATCCTGGGACACACTGTATATATTCTAGATCAGTGCTTCTCAAACTATTTAATGTGGCAGACCGGTATTATTTTTACTAATGTATGACGGACCTCTGCATTTATTAACAAATGAACCAATAATGAAATATAAGTAAGTTATTCATAAACTTTAAAACATGTAAGAACATTTTTAATTTGTTTGAACATACGGCTAATTTAGCATTATTTTCTCGATTCTGAATTACGATCCCACCTGTATATAAGTATCTCGAATTTTGTGCTTACATTCAGTTGTTTTCTAGCGGCACACATCTGTGTTATCGATCCAGTCTGCGTGCCCACCATGCACGTGTTTCTTATCGATCCATTGATCAGATGCGAATTTGTCGAATAAGCGCCTACATTTTGAGCCAGAATAAAAGACAGAGAAAGCGAGTACAAAATTATTTATCGCTTGCTAAGCTCTTCGCAGGTTTTCTAGACAGAATTGACCTGACGTGACGAGAAGCAATAAGTGATTTGGAAGTTGTTGTCTCGCCACGCACCCTTCAGGATGGCGTAGGTGAAGCTTTACGTTTGTTTATTGTGTAAATAACGGCTAACGGTTTGTTCTTTTGGTGTGTGTTTGTGTACCGCCTGTTGTGTTCCATTATTTGAACTCCCGTCAATCCAACGCAAGTGTTGTGCATTTCGTATTTCATGGACTCGAACTACACTTGGTAGCGGTGGCTGTTAGGCAAACTTAGAGTTCCTATATGTACTAAGAGTTCAGCCATTGGATCCACAAATCAAGGACCATGTGATGTAGCAAAGAAATATTTCATTTGTTTTAGTTGAAAGGAGTACGCATAAAGTTTAAAATCTGAAAAATCAGGTACTCCATGATTTCTGGATCCAAAACAAGTCAATCTACATGTCCCAACTCTTTTATGTACAGGAACTCTAGGCGAACTTAACATTGTTGTTTATCAATGTGAGCCTTGAGGTTTTCGTTATCGTCGTTTGGCGGACTCTCTGTGAAAACCTGGTATCGGCTTACTATTTTTCGTGAAACTCCCGCTTTTCGTTCTGTCAATTTCCGTGTGGGCTTCGATTTTGCCCTTGTTAGGGGGATTATCCCAGGTTCCGCCCCATCGGCCATTTACTGTTGTTTTGATGCAGTTTCACCAGATGTTAGAGCAATGGTCTGGAACGGCAGTCATTTGCAGCAACGTAGGACATCGATTGCAGCTAAGCCAAGCCTCTTAAAGGTACCATTTTTATTGTAGTAGCTTTACAGTGCCGAATTATAAGTGGACCGAGTGTTTCACTGAAGTGCCAGACAGTATCAGTAACGTTGCGGGCATTGTAACATTTATTGTTTGCACCATTGCATTTGTTAAATCTTTTATTGTTGATTACCTGTCAGTTTAATTCATTACCGTCAGATTACATGATCCTGTTCAACTTTACGTAGTGGCAGATGAAGGATGTGTCGCATTTGTACCATGTTTAGTTGATTACCGCCTTTTATTGCTGTTTAATTGGGTCAAGTCAAGTTTACCACGTATTTACTAGATTAAGGCGTTACGCAAATTACAGTTCAACCAGCTTTATTATTATTATTATTCTTGCTAGAAGACAGGCAGCATTAAGCTGTTGACGTCTTCTTTCAACAAAAGGTACAAAGTAAGCATGTTTTAAACAATATCACCGTAAACTAAAATTAAATAAAAGATAATATCACAAATAAAATAAAAATGAGATTATTCTAATTGACACAAAATATCTAAGAAATAACACAAAAAAAACACATTTATATAGTGTGTTTGAAATTAGAATGGCAAAAGATTAAATTAATAAATAAAATTGATTCAAATGGCACAAGATATATGTGACAGAAAATAAAACATTTTTATATAGTACAAAATGGAAAAAACAAAATTATCTGGCGGCAACTGACACTTTCACTATTATTTAGCACTGGCAATTAAAACTGTAGTTAACATTAGCTATCTATTTTATTCTTGAAGTGATCAATGGTGGTAGAGTTAATGGTTTCTTCAGTCAAATTGTTCCAGTCTTCCACAACGCGATTACTAATAAAGTTCTTCCTCGGATTTAAGGAATATTGTCCCTTCCTTAACTTAAGTCATTTCCACAAGTGTAGTGGTCCATTGTGAGAATTTTGAAGGTTTCTATTAGGTCACCCCTTTGTACAATGCATTAAACTACCCCTTGAAATTGAACATCCCTTGTAAAAATATGTTCGTTATGGATAATATTTGATGCCCCAAACATGCAGTTTCTGATACACCCTGCATTTAGGCTGATTATATCAAGATAATGTCATATTCTTTAATTTTCTTATTAATTTTCCTTGCATATTTATTTTGCCATAAAATTCTAGAGCTAAATTAAAAATATACATAATCTGGTAATTGTTAAACATCAGTATCAAGAAGTACTTTGATGACTATTTAATTTTGTTTTAATAACAGTGACATTTATAATCCATTCACAATGTTTCCTCCTCCCAGCAGGCTCTATTAAAGTGAAATTTTTGTTGGTACGCATACAAAATAACTAGACATGACCATGGTGTAAAGAATACAAGGTGAAACGTTCGCGGAGATGCGCAATCGTTCAGAAAGTAGAGGGGAGATGTCAACCAATCCCCCATGCACCTAGACAGGAAATCCATCATGACCGCGATCATGGTGTAACCATGGCCGCGATTGTATATTGTTGCTGGCACTGTCATCCGATGTCAAATTCGAGGACTGACGCAAAACCTAACTTCGAATTTGACATTGACAGCGTCTTCAACAATACCATATATCTAATACTTACTATATTGCTAGCGGCTATGAGTGGGAAACTCACCAAGGAAGTGAGACAGACAACCAACTCTTCAATGTATAATGATGAGCTGTGTGCAAGCGCGACGGCGTCGTCCGGCCAATGGGGAAGTGGGCAAGTTTAAAATTCGCTTCTAAAGGCGGAGTTCGAATTTTCACGCATGCGCACGAGACGCGTTATACTCTAAGTGAGACTATGTCGGCGCCGTAATGTTTTCTGACGTTTCCAGGCCCTACTAGCAATATATGTGTATTATATATATGAACAATACACTTCAGTACTACCATTCGTTCCCTTTGTAGACCTAATCCTTATTGGTTGAATTTGAGGCTACGCCCACAATGCATCCATTCTGCGAAACGTTACACCTAGTATTCTATGATGACATGACACAATTGAATTATGCTGTTTTCAATTTGTGGTTATGATTTTTAAGGCTTGCACCAGGCTTGTTACCAGTTAAATGTTGGTCTCCTTGCGTAAAATCTTCGGAATTTTGATTTTTAAAATTGCAACAATGCCGATAAAGTCGTTATGTCATAGCTTTTACATGTCGCAGTTTGACTTCTATCACAATTAATGCATGCAACCTAATAAAAGCATATAACAGCCTACTGGAAGGAAGAAATATTGTGAATGGATTATACATAAAATAACTTTCGATCACAAAAATGCGAAACATTCAGAAGTCTAGTTAGCCATAAACATAGTACTTACAAAAATGAGAAGAACACGACTGCTTTGATACATAAAAACTTTGGTAGAGGCTTCATTGGTCTAAGCTCAGCAGCTGTAGCTTTATAAAACAAGACTAGACAGTACATCGCTGCGAACTGTGATAAATTATTGACAGCCAACAGATACGGAAACGCGACATTTCCTTTAAATTCGCCTTCTCCATACACGTTGGAGACCTTGCAAATACTGCAAAAAAAAATTACCATACAAACATTCAAACAACAAAGGAACTTACAAAGATATAGCTGTGCTTATAGGTCGGACTACAGTGTACTGTAGAATACCATGTTTACACACATGCACAAATTCCCTGCCCATTTCCCAATCTGGTAGGCAGCACAGGGGAAATATATGCTTGACCTGCGGTTTCAGCTCTAAACTTGCCTCCAAATCCATTTCCATATTCAAATAGTTCAATAAAAACTTCATAAAATTATATATTACATAGGCTTCGTAGCATTCACGAGCACTGTCCATGTAAACTGAGTGCTTAGGGTAAAGTAACACCAGCCACTGGAATGACATTATTTTTTTAAAATGTAGGTAAATCTAATTGTTTATTTACTTACAGCATTTATGGCATAAATAGGCACCATCCATAAAATTCTGAAATGAAAATGTTAGCTTTGATATCAATTAAAATAATATTTATATATGGTACCTAATAATGTGTTTCTGCAACTTTGGTTGTGTGTAATGAATAACATGTTGTATAATTTCCCACAGCGATATGGGAATTGCTAGCCATACGAAAATGCCCGCAATAAGAATTTCTTGTTCTCTCTTGTTAAATCCATCTTGAAGCGATTTGACTAGAAATAAGGGCACAAACACTAGTACCGCTAAAGCATACAGTAAGACGGCCAAAGGTCTAATCCACAGTCTCCACTTTGATAAAAAGTTTATAAAACAGTTTTCTGGCATTGTTAGCAAACACCAGTTTCAGCATAACACTACGTAATTATTTCATAATAAAGCACTAATAGAGAATTCTCGTTCATTTACGTGATGTTTAAGAACAAACACTAAAATTCTATATATTATTCACAAGAAAATATTGGGATTTTAAGTACGAAACATTCATATCCGACAGATCTGACATTTGTAGTTATCAAGGTTACAGTTGTCAACATAATCTGTTACTGCCAGAAATGCCAACATCTAAAAATAATTATATACGATCTAAAGCTTGTTATACACTGTCTGCTACAATTAATATTCCTATGATATTATGACAAATTCTTTTATAAAATATTAAATTAGTATCGATTAAATTATTATTTGCTTAGAATAACACTACTAAATTGTAATAGAGTAAATTAAAGCAGTAATTACATAGTAAACATGAAACTCAATTCCATTCCATATTGCCTTTTATGAGTATTTTACAATTAAATTAGTTTACATATAATTAATTTATTTATTAGATACTTATTAAATCAAGGCAACATTATTAAAATTGTTTTTGTATGAGAACAGATTTTGTTTAATTACATGGAGTTAAAAAAAGTGAATGCATTCGAGCACGGCCTCCTGGATTAATTTTAATCTAAAAAGTCCCGCCTACGTTACAGATAATTTATCAAAAACCCAACAGATAGCGCCAAAGTACGTTGGCCTCAGAATCACAAAAATTATGCAAATGTGGCGGGCCGCGTAGAGACGTCAGTCACGTACTAATCCAGGAGGTCGTGCATTCGAGTTTGTATTAGCAAACTTCAGACAAAAATTTCTGATTATAAAGACAAAATGATAGTAACTAACTATATTGTTTATGGTAAATGATAAGGTTAAGACATGCAATTGAAAATCCGAAACAACCCTTGTCCAAAAAATTATATATCGTGCATTTGCAATTTATGCTATTTTCAATATTTTAAATGATCATTTATCTACGACAGTGTGTAAAATTGACTTTTAATTGGCAGTTTTAGATTTATAAAATGACTGTTTAATAACATGATTTCATTACTTACGTCGTCAGTAGTAACGTGGTTAAAATTTTTAATCACACAAAATTAAGACCGGTTGCTAGGGTGACGTTTTTCTTATCAAGGCAAACCTGTTATTTAATTCAGTAATTCTAATTTACATTTAATAGCTATTTATTTATTACGGAAGATATGAATATGTTTTTTCCCTGAGGTTGACACGGTGACAGACCGAGGGTCACTGTCCTGTAAGTCATCCGAAGATAAAAACCATGAATATCTCCTGTGGTGCATACAATAATGTTTTATGTACTAGCATATTATTAGTAAAAATAGTTTGAAATTCCAAAATGTTATTAAGTACATTTAAAATAAGAATATGTAAGTAATATAAAGGATTGCCTGATTGTATCGTTGCTAAGATGTTATTTGTAATTGCATGGTTACCATGAGGATGAGGGAGAAATAATTTGAAAAATCCTTTGGGAGTTATGAGTAGCTTTTCATATTTTGTATGTACAATATCACGTTGCTAGTAAATAAAATAATTGTTTATATTTATCGTGTTTTCTAGATTTTATCGTAGATAAAATATGGTACGATACACATGTGTAAAGTTGCTCAGGGGCTTAAAACGTTCGTTACACTTGTGTTTTAACTCTGCCCCGCTCATGACTAAAGACTAGCTTTACGCACTTGTATCATAAATAACTATTTTCATCTGCAGCAAATTAGTTACAAATTTACGAAATTAGTTAAAATGTATGCATGTGAGCAACATATAGCCCATTTTAAAACTAGGAGTGATGACCAATTTTTGTAAAAAGAAATGCCAAAATGCACAAGTAAATAAGTACTTGCTGAATCAAGTGAACACACTTAACAAAGCAAATTCAAACGAGAAAACTTACAACTAATAATTATGTGGAGTAGAGCAAGATCTAATTTGTTACTTATATTATGAATCATGCAAATAGTAGCCTTTATTACCTTACCTGTACCTACTTGTAGTAATTGTATCTCAACTAGGTACCTTCATGGTATTAAGTTTTTTTTATTTAAATAACCATGTGCTTTACATCGTAATTTAATCAAAACATTAAAATTACAAGTTACGTATCAGATCTATATCTATGTTACAATAAATAATTGACATGACTAATGGTTAATAAATATAAAAATGATCATGAAATTGAATGTATCATTTAAAACAATTCAATTAAACGATTCGATTTCTGCTTCATCCTTTCTGTTTATTGGGTCTCCTTTCAGAAGGGAAACAATCATGCTGTAAACATAAGTTCAGTATACTGTTTGGAACTTCAAGTGTTTGCTTACCAGTATAGATAAATAAAAAAGAAAATCAGGTAATATCCCAAGTATATCATGCAGTCCCTCATATGCCTTTTCAGTTGCCCTCGATTATGAATTTCGGTCGGGTCAAAAACACCCAAATTTCCTTTAGGTATGTTGATTATTTCATACGCTAGCCACAGTATCATTGGCACATTGCACAACATCAGCAACCAGTGACCGTGCAGTACTAAAAACGAAGCTAAGAATACGTGAGCAATCAGTTTCGGTGTTACCCATTGGTTAAGCTTGCTACAGCACTGCTGAGCATTTAAATAATCGCATTCTAGATCTGATAATGTTATTATCTGTGAAAAAAGTTAAGAAAATACCGATGTAGACCTACAACGTTCAACACAAGCTTGTTAAGGATACAAAGTATACCAACAGGAAGAGAATTCCACCTGTATCTAGCAAGGCTATTGCAAATAATAATGGGTCTGGGAGGATCATAGATGTTGCTTTATATTTCAATTTTTCAATTCATACAAAATTCTAACCTACAAAAACATTGCACTAGGGAATTATCACAGGGAATTACTTTTCTATCACTTAATATTGGTTATGCTGCTGCGTTAGTGTTGGTAGAAATGTTTAGAGATTTATCAGTGTCGGACTGGCACTTACAGTGCCACCGAGCATAGAAAAACCCCGAGTAGGGGAGACTGGGGCTGGCTCCGTTTGATAGCTGCACTCCGCAAAAAATTATAAACATTCGTAGATGCAGGAAATTTAAACTTTTATTTTAAAAACAGTGTTTAAGTTACTAAAACACTACATATTAAGTAAATGTAATGAAGATAATAGTAAATAGAACAACCGCTAATGCAATACATATTTTAATAATAATAAATTATAACAACACTAAGAGATTATACAAAATAAGTATTATAGTAGATCGCCTAATTATCAATTATCCTGAAGGTTGATGTGTATGTTTTTGTAGATAACGTCCACTGAGACATACAGTAGGTGAGTATACATTTACTCTACCTGCTGTGGTACCTCAATTGCATGAGGTCACACACAACTACCTGCGTCTCCGTCGTAAATGAAGAAAATTTGTAAAAAGACCAGTCAGAGGACTGGTGTTCGCATTCTTACCATGTTTATTTTATATTCCCCTCCTTAAGGGAAGGGACACCTATCACCCAACCTTCTCCTAGAGCTGTGCACAGAAGCACAAGCTCTGTTGGTAGTTGTGATCGGATGGGCACATGTTTCGTCTCTTGGTGTTAAGACTCATCAGGGTACCGACATGCGCTCATATTTAGTTAGGATGTGAGGGCAGAACTGTAGACAGTCAACTTACACAATTGTGTCCACAGTTCAGAACTGACTGGTCTTCTTACAAATTTACTTCATCCTGAAGGTTAATGCAAAACACTACGAAATTCTAAGCAAAGCAAAACGACATTAAGATCACTTTTGCAAACGCCTGGCTTATCATCTGACTCCCAGCATTTTCGTACTCCGTAATTTGGATGAATATATATTTCGTCTTGAAGCGTTACAAGTTTTTTATTCGAACCTAGGTCTTCGTTTTCGTTTATTTTCCGCAAAATTTTGAAATCAAAATCATCGAGTTTCGATTTTCTTCGTCTTCCTTCAGTTTCTTCTTCTTGGGATATGTTAATGGAGTAGCAGCTACCTGGAAAAAGTAAGGACTAAAGTATTACAAAAATTATGTTTTTAATGACAATGTTCGAAAACAATATCTAAGTATATTTCTTAAATATTACCTGCTCTAGCATACTCCTTGCGAAATTTGTGTATTAAAGAGATTGATTTCCCTGTTGCTCTGGCTGCTAATCCTGTAACTTTGTAATTTGCAATCATACTTTTTGCTTTTGAATGCACACGTTTTTCTTTCTTTACAGCTCATTGAAACCCTATATAAGACGGAATTTGGTGTTGCACAAATTATGCTTACAAAGTATTATTGTATGTATGTATTATCAATAACCTCATTTTACAAGGCTGGTGCATTATGCGCTTGCATCTGGATTCGGGATACAAAGTTGGAACGCGCCTTTTGTGCTTGCGCAGCAACCATTGTGTAATGCGTGTGCCATGATGATGTATTGACCTTGTTACTCTATCTCTTAGGTCTGTGAATATATAAATACTGCAACTTAAAGTAAGGTTTTTGAAAACATTTTATACTTACGATTTCAGGTTATACCACTAGCCGCCCAAAATTAAAAGACAAGTAAATAAACAATAACAAATCTAACTAACAACGAAGATCAATACTAACACCAATTGACAAACAACAACAAAACTGACAACAGCACTTGAAAACCTGGAAGTTAGACTCTTATAGGCTCTCCGTCCACTGACCCGATGCGACTGCGATGCGATTACGATGCAATTACGACATACCTACGATGCGATCGCGACGGCAACTTGTGTTATGCAGATCAGAGCAATTTGTTCGCAGTCTGGTGCAAAATGTTTTGGAATGATGATGATAATGACATGGTTGTAGCTCACTGATACATACGAAATAAGGACAGGAAACCGAAATGGAAGAAGGCCACGTCCACCCCTGTTTACTAATGAATGATACGTGTTATACGTTTGGCAGTACTGCAGTGTATTGTCAATCTATGTCAAATTCGAGATTTGCAGGTTAAGCTTTACGTTAGTTTGTGTCAAACAACAAACAAAACCTAACCTTTTAATATCGAATTTAACATATGCTGACAATACACTTCAGTACTGCCAAACGTATAACACATATCAAGGCCTGCTCAGAATCATTTTTTTAATCTCATGGTACATAAACCCATAAGCCAATCGCTACGCGATTGTCGCTTATGAGTTTCTTGACAGTTGTGTCTCAGTGAGCGGACGGTCTTACATCGGAAAGAATAGCGAAGTAACATTTGCGTTTTTTGCTAGAATATACTCCTCCTCGAAGTTTGCGTTTTATTTGTTCTTTAGTTCCCCTTATTTAAAATTTAGATTTAGTTCACATATTTTCCGCGTTATCTGTGTGCTTGGTGGTACTCTTAAGTCACTAAATCACGTTAGCTACGCGAAGTCAATGTGATTTAGTGACCTTCGGTACTGTACATTCAAAATCGGGCAATACACTTTGCCTCGCTAGAGCAACAAAAATAGTCTGCAGTAAAATACGCATTACTTTTAATAAATATTATACACCAAGTGAATTAAACATATATTATGTTCATTCACGAAAAGATGTTGAGCTCACGAACACGTAGTGCGAGTGAGATCATATCTTTGAGTTAATAAATGTTTAATTAACGTGGCGTATATATGTTTTTATTCAATTTCGACGAAATTTTGAAAAAAAAATATTCAAATCAAAATATAAATTTGCCATTCATTGTCGATTTGATCTAAATTTTAGTAACTATATATTATTCACTACAAATAGAAAGAGTAATTGAATGTAAATATTTGTAGAAATAATAAAAATATGTTCTTCATTGAAACTTTTTTAATTCACTAGTGAATTAAAACGCTTTTATTTCACTTGTGAATAATCGACTGTTTATGAAGGTTGTTATGGATTTAATAATGTCACTTTAAACTGTCAAAATTGAATCAAAATTATGATTTCATATTATTGTAGTAAGCTTTCTTATTTATTATTTGTTATTATTTTTTGTCATGTTGTTATTGATATATTTATATCAATTAAAATACTTGTATTATAATAACATCTTGTGTAACAAATGCGTGAAGCTGTTTACTTTACATGAATATTGAGTTGAGCAACATGAGTATAAAAAAGGCTTCACCCATTTGTTGCACACTATATTTTTTCTATGAACTTACATATACAAAATTTATTAAGAAAGCAATGGTTATGGTTTAATTTGCTTTCTTGTAATAATGATTAAAATTATTATTAACGGTAGTATTACAATTTTCCAGTTTAAAATTTAGTTAGGTATTCAGAAAAAATCGACAAAGATTTAAATGTTGGACCACTTTACACACTGAGCCGATAAAGTATTACTTTACGCACTGTTTAGACTGTGTGAACCTACTGCTTCAAGCATAGGAGTAGAAGTATTTGTACAAGTAGTTTTGAAAGTCATACGTTTTTCCTGAATTTGCAGTTTGATTAACAAGGGCGAAGCCCGAGTTAATAAAGCAAATTAGTGAAAAACAGGACTTTCAAAACGTGTTGTACACGTAGTTTTTCTGCATAGTGACCCTTGCATATCGAAAGTGAAAATGTCAGTCATTGACATTTCACGATTTTGCTGTCACTCAACAATCCGGCAACCCGAAAAACAGTGTTGCGCTCTCGCGGAAATAATGTAAATATTGTTAAAATAAAATGGTTTAAAAAAGTAAGAATAGTGAAAAAAGTGGTATTTTCTATACAAAAATAGCTATTAAGACAACTAGTGTTTTACAGAGGGTTTAAAAATCGAGGTCGATCATGTTAAAATTCGAACGAAGCGAGAATTTTATGATCGACAGAGATTTTTAAACTGTAAAACACGAGTTGGCTTCAATATTTTTTCTACAGCCGTGATTTTAAACTGTTTCCAAGGGTTTTATAAACTCTTAAAGTACTCCGTGCTTTAAATGGAATGGCGTGTTTTATAGACAACATAAAGCACGCTGCATATGACCTTTGGAACAGTTTAAAATCACGTCTGTAGAAAAATAGTATTTTAGCATATTGCTTGATGATGCTACACCCTCAGTATATAAAATGATACACGTTATGGAAAACAACAATACTTATTTTTATTTGAAAAGAGAATCAATTCACCAACACGAGATTACGCATATATGTAGGAAGAATTACAATTATATATGCAGGGTGTTATTATAACACTATAAACTACCAGTTACGTGAAAAATTCGAAATCAACGCACGGGGTCCGGTCCACCAAACTTGGAAACACGAGCGACTGGGTGTCAAGGGCCGAATGCATAAGTAAGCGAATGGATCCAATGAATGAGTGAGTATGAGTGTTGGTGCTTGTTCGTCTCCTGGTAAAATAGCTCCGCAAGCGGTGGGGTGGTTTATAGCTATTCGGCTGTCGGAAAAATCTTTCGTCTCCACAAGATTACAATAAACCATCGTGCCTGCTTTGGAGGCGGATCTCCTACAGCTCGCGGATGGCCTAATCCCTCTGATCTTTTGTTTTCCAGATAGTTTGTGCAAGTACTTAATGTGACGTCCCGGATTCTCTGGAGGTTACAGATGATATAGTTTTTCCGAAATGCATGCTTTGAATAGCTTGCTTTTTCTAAAGTGGCGAAAGCAATCTGTCACATCCCTACGAACTTAACTCAGTTTACGACCTTTAGACACTAAAGCTGAGCATCGCGTATAGTTCTAATTTGAACACCCGTTGATTAGGCCGTAAAACTGTTACACGGATTTTTTACTTTTATTGGTGCCTTTGTATGTGTGTTGGTTGCTCCGCTACACTTACATACGCCGAACTTTAAATAAATAAATTTTAGCGTTATAAGCAAATACAGGGACCACGAAAAAGATTGAAGACCACTTGGCCACGTACTATAGGCAACCCATTTAACAATATTGGCAACTATGTTTACAAAATCTGACAATAGCAGTGGCGTTCCGCATATCAAAGAATTAAGAAACATATCATAGCAACCCACTTATACACAACTATTCAAAAGTAATGAATTTAACTCCGTCTTATTGTTGCAAAGGAAATAAAGTGTCGTAAGTTAGAAAATGAACACAACACGGAAATTCAGAGCTACACGACTAACGTCAGTGCATAAAAATGTCAAATCGGTACTTACATGCAAAGTTAGAACATTAAATTCATGTAATCCCTAAATGTCACTGGTCATGCAGTCTTTAATCATGTATGAGGTCTCTGTATACCACTTTTTACTGGAATCTTAAGAAAACTAACAGCTTAAACATACTATACTCTAAGGAATATATTCTTCACAAATCGTTAATCGTTCTGCAAAAGCAAAACATTATAAACGTTGGCCAACAAAACATTGTCGTCGTGGTCATTCTTATTATTAATATCCTACTGGAGGGACATAATACACTTCTCTATTAGGAGGCGCTAGACAATACGATTCCAGGCCGAATTGAGAAATTGCAGTGGAATCAGCACTACATTTTGTAGTCGTTAACGCATACTGACAGAGGGAATAACATTGCGTTCACCTCTTTGCGAGGAGCTCTGCAGTCCAGTTCTAGGTCTCAAAGTAGACGGTTGTCCGGAGATCGGGCGAATTTACTCTTTACTCACGTCGCCGGCTAATAATGTTCGTTCTAAATAGGCTGGAAATAGGTAATGCTGTCAGACATGTGATAGTGGACCAATCCCGATTACGTAGTTTTACGCAATGCGATGGTGGTTGAAGTGATATTTTTCTTTGCTCGTGGAAGCTTGTCGGTGTTTCGTCAGATAGTCACAATTTTTAAACCGTTTATAGACGTTGGAGGGCGCCGTTGTCGCTAATTAAGTCTCGTCCAACTCCAACGATCGATTGAGTTCCGATTCGATTCTCGCATTTGCTTAAAATTTAAATACTTTGCCTTAGAGTTTCTTTGGTTCCGTTGAATTGCCATCTTTGTAGGTGAACTTTAATCGCCTTAGAGTTCCTTTGGTTCCGTTGAATTGCCATCTTTGTAGGTCAACTTTAATCGCCAGGTTAGAGCGTGTCTTTATCCAAGCGACCTTCGTCGTGGACCAGTTCTTGCATGTCTGCCATTTGGGATCTGAAGCACCCCAAACGTTGCTACATCTAGCTGAAAGCTCGTTTTGCCTTTCTCTATACAACTTGCATATCATTTGTATCCTGCTATAAATATTATTAATGCGTCGGCTG
Source organism: Agriotes lineatus (assembly GCA_940337035.1). Taxonomy (NCBI): domain Eukaryota; kingdom Metazoa; phylum Arthropoda; class Insecta; order Coleoptera; family Elateridae; genus Agriotes; species Agriotes lineatus. The sequence goes on along the minus strand of OW679194.1, from coordinate 237,413,595 downwards.
GATTGTGACCAGCCTAATAGGATTCAGTAATCACACCATGTAAAGTAAGGTACTATATTTATACGAGCAAGCTTGTCCGTCATTTTGAGTTACTGAAAGTGGCAGTACTTACCTTAGTTCAAACAACAGTAACGAGTGACATAACTCCACAGAACTGACAGATACAGTTGACAGCACAGAACAATACCTACACACTGTATGTAGATTTAAATAGCCACACTTCGATGAAGACTGTAATTATAATTAGCATCGTAATGGAATGCACGAAGATTTAAATCAGCATGCAGTATTCGTCTGGATCGAGCAGTGCGTACTCTAACGGCTTCCAGTCTTGGTTGGTTGACGGACGACAGAACGCACGGTTACCGGTCAGCGCAGCCAACGGCTTGGCACTAAAGTCCCTGTGACACAAAATCTAGTAGGATAAGCTTGCGTGGTCTATAAAGTACTCTAATGTAAGGTGTGTTTTGTGACATATGGCCAGTTACGATTAACTGTAATAACTAATAAGTAACTTAAGTGTAACCCTGGGAGATAATAATTAAAATAAGGTATGTGGCTATATGCTAAGCGAGGATTTATGACTGCCGCCATCCCTCTCATTTCAGCCTCCTCACTTTCCTATCCTGCCATTTGCCTTCCTACAGGATCTAACGCTGTATGACTTTATCAAATTAATAATAATAATAAATGGCTTTATTTTGCTCTTTCTTATTTCTTTTCTCCGGGTGGAACCATTTCCATACTCGTTTGGGCCATCTCTCTTGGTCTATTCTCTGCATATTGCCGTACCATCGTAACTTTTTCACTTCGATTGTTTCTATAGGTACAGTTTTTTGACAGAATTTTCAAAATGCGAAAAGAAGTGCTACTGCTGACACTGACAATTCTAATAAATAAATGTCTTCAAAAGTCATTGTTTAGATCTGAATAATGACTTTTGATGACATTTATTAATTAGAATTGTCAGTATCAGCCATTGTTTTCGCATTTTGAGAGTTAGTTAAAAAAATGTCCCGTTTTTTATGTCCGCGACTGTATGTTTGCTTCTATTCTCTCTCTTATATCTTGGTTGCAAACTATGTCCTGTTGTGTTAACTTGCAACAGCGCCACTAATAGTATAGCTCCATTATTGTCAGTTTTCCTTTATTTTTATTCCTTATAGATCCATTCCCCAATTATTGTTTTGTATTTCTGACGCTTTGTGTTTTTTGAATATTTTTCTTTATTTTTATTGTGTTTTGGCCCACTTGAAATCTTTTCCAGCGCCTCTCCCCCATGCGTCTACATTTTCTTCTCCATCCAAGCATAACTGTATTCACGTAAATACTGAAAAGGGTGGGGGTATTTAAGGCCCTTTCTTAATTCGAACGGTCTCTCATACAAGGTCTTGTAAGGCTCTAATAAGGGATGTCTCAATATGGATTTTCTCCATAGTTTGATATAGTTTTTTAATGGTACGCTGTCGTAAGCTTTTTAAGGGCTTATTCGAGCTACTCTTTTTTCATGGTCGTCCTACTTGAAACCCCGTATATTCTTCAATTTCTTCGTATTGGTCTTCGATTCTGGTTTTGGGTATTTTTCCGTAGTGTTTTTGTATATGTTACTTATTTGTGCTAATAGTTTTCATTCAGCTGAGATCTCGTCACTTCTTAAACATTTATTGAAAAGCTGAGCCGGTAACTAAATTTCTCGTCCATAGTTTAGGAGCTATACCGGGTGCTGACTTGCGCGACGCACCATAGGAATTTGCATAGTAAATTCTTTATGTTCAATTATTTGCTCCCCTAATTATTTTAGAGCTAAATTGTAAATACAGTTTTTGTAGAGAAAAAAATACTGCATCCATTCATACTATTGCTAACAATTTTTCATTTTCCGGAACCGAAGAAATGCAAAAAATCAAACTAGCATTTTTACAAAAATCAGTTATGCCATGGAAATATTGAAACAAGCCAGTGCCAATGCAAGTGCGTGCGGGGCGATAATCCAGTCACTGCCGTCAAAAGATTGAATTTATTGTCGTTTTTCTTGTTTTGATGTAAGTTCTGAACCTCATTATTACACCTACAATTATTTAATATGGTGCCTGTAGTCTTAAACTTAAAATAAATCAGTCTTTTAATGGTTGTACTGTTTGGAATTTGCCGATACGGATATTTTACAATAAACAAGAAGCTTAGTTAACGAACGTCCACCATACTCGTAAAACCATTTTTGTTATGGACAAGGTCTAGGTACAGCTGCGGAAATATAAAGCGGGACACTAAAATTTGCCTAAGTTAAATTGTCTGAATGAATTCATTGTTGGTGCTATCCCAAGTTGCTTATATTGCATCAACAAGTTCTTTTTGGTTCATTGGTATGTGGTAGATAGGATTTCATGAACAATTAGGAAGGCAAAATTGCAATATTCAAATTGTGAAAAATTGGCTTACATGACTTGTCCCGGTTTATGTTTCCGCGACTCTACCTTAGAGACATTAAGCTGAACATAATTAATAATGAAACATCAATGACAAACAAACAAACAACACATATTGTCGCTCCGCACGCATTTGCGTTGGCATTGGCTTGTTTCAATAATTCCATGGCATCACTGATTTTTGTGAAAATGCTAGTTTGTTTTTTGCATTCCTTCAGTTCCGGAAAATGAAAAATTGTTAGCAACAGTATGAATGGATGCAGTATTTTTTTCTCTACAAAAAATGTATTTACACTTTAGCTCTAAAATAATTAGGGGAGCAAATAATTGAACATAAAGAATTTACTATGCAAATTCCTATGGTGCGTCGCGCAAGTCAGCACCCGGTATATTTACTCCTCCAGGACCTGGAACTGTATCATTTTTCATGGCCCTCAATGCATCTGTTTTGATCGGTATTGATATATAGTACCTGTCTATGTATCGTCGCCCTCCGTCGTTTCCATCACCTTAAACTTTTCTCTATTTTCGCAATGCTCTTTCAGTTTGTGTATTCCCACCAGTTGTAAGCAGTTACTCTCTTTCTTGTTACTACTTCTCAGTGATTTAAGTGTTTTCCACGATTGTCGATTGTCGAGATTTGGTACTACCATAATACATGTCAATTTCTTCACATTTTCTTACCAAGGCCTGTTTTTCAATGCCACAATTTCATTCTTTTAAATTAACTACTGGCCTGTTGTTTATCCGCAGAATTCCAATATCGTATTTCAATTTTTCGTTATTGATTTGCTCGAAAGAAACAAATTTGTGTTTAACGAATTTATTTACACGAACTAAGAAATATCGCTTTCTCTAATACACGGCAACTGTCTTTTAAATTCTCGCTTTGAAACGTACAAAAAGACACGTCGCCAGACGGATTGATAATCCACATGGGCTTTTCTAGCGCGTCAATAGGCCCGAAACAGAATAACACAGAATGAGTGAGTTTAAAACTGCTAGTTGCAAGCGCACTAATCGAGATGCTTAAATACATGCGTAATCGAAAATTCGGGATCGAGAAAAGAATGCTAATTAGCCGTATGTTCATACAAACTAAAAATGTCCTTACAAAAGGTTTTTTGATAATACAAATATTATTTATTAACTATATGAAACAGAAAAATAAAATAAATCAATGTAAAAACATTACCATCATATGCAAAACGAACAAATAAAGGAAACTTACAAAAAGGTATTTTCGTATTGTTTCATGACTGTTTTAAATTATATGATGTATTTTTACCTTTGTTTAAAAATAATTAATTTCTTTAAAACTCAATGTATTATTGGAAATATATTTTAGCTTAGCAGTCCTTGTTGTGGATGACTCCATAATATCAAATTCTAACAGAATCCAGAGCATTTGCTTAGTGGGCAAGTCCGGCACTGGATTTATTACTCTTCACAGTTCACAGGATTGTCATGTTTTCACTTCCTGGTATTGTGATAAATTGTGAAAAGAGTTTTGCCATGTGTAAACAAACAAGAACCTCAAATAGAAATGAGATTGTGAAACATTAACCATGACCATACCAATAGCAAAATAAATTTCATATATAATTTAATAATAATTTTAACAATAATCTGAATGTCGACATGTTCGTTAAGGACCCATGCGGTATAATATGTGTCCTAGTAACGTACGGTGCTGTACTTTATGCCGATTATGTTGTGGTACGTTGGATCGTACTCCAAACCATGCTGAACAGGTAAGTATACAAAATGCAAGTCGTCTTTATAAAAACTAATTTCGTATGTACACAGCCTCTGGGGGCCCTTTAATGCAGTAGCTTTTAATACTGTCGTGTTCCTTTTGGCCATGGCACATCTTAGAGCAGTTTTCTCCGATCCAGGGGTAGTACCGTTACCTCAAAATCGAGTCGATTTTTCAGATATACATTCCGCTGAAACAGGTACACAATAATGTAAGGTAAAGATAATTTCATAACAGTGTGTTTACATGTAAGGCTGTGAACATGTTGACTGGACGGTTTGCACTCGGTGCGAGATGTACCGACCTCCTCGTGCACATCACTGTCGCATTTGCAAACGCTGCATTCGACGTATGGATCATCACTGTCCATGGATCAATAATTGCGTAGGGGAGAGAAACCAGAAATTTTTTATCCAGTTTCTTCTTTATGTTGGTAAATCTAGAACGTCCTCGTGCGTGAATAAAGCAATTTATGTATATTATTGTAGGTATCTTATGTTTCTATGCGATTGTGTTGGTGGTTATATCGTGGATTAACGAATGTGCTGAGTGTGATGCCACTGTCCTCATAAAACAGTCCAGAATGTAAGTATTTAAATAGGAAGTAAAAATTATTAGTTTGAACTTTAGAATGCTGTAATGTGTTAAGATAAACGGAATAGTACCAGACTGGCCGTATAGATTATTAAACAGGATTACATTTATTTATATCTGTGATTGTATTCTTCGACTAACAATGAACAGAAGTAGCAGCGGTAATTCATATTAAACTTACCATCAAAACTTGCATTTTGGAACTCATATGCATCACTTAATTATAATTATATTAAGAACTGTCAAATTACTGTTGAATCTTTCCATTCCTACATTTGTTTTGTTGTGTTGTTTCAAAGCCTCCTACAGTTATATTAGACAATGAATAATTACAAACATGGCAGGACCTGCTATTTTGAGAAGTGGTGATTTTTTCTTAAAAACTATTATATAAGCTTATAGTTATTTATGGTATAAGTGTGTTATATTACAAATTATTTATAACACACACGTGCCATACAACATTTTATCCAACAACTCAATAAATATCTAAAAACAAATTTTTTATTGACAGCCGTGAAAAGATGGTGACAAATTGGAAAGTACCGAGAGATGAAATACATTTATAATAATAAGAGTCGCCTGTGATTCGTGTTATACGTTTGGCAGTATTGAAGTGTTTTGTCAGTCTATGTTAAATTCGAGGGTTAGGCTTTGTTTATTATTTGACACAGACTAACGCAAAACTTATCTGCAAATTTCGAATTTGACAAGTGCTACCAACAGTAGTGAGTAACATGGTTTTTATCTCACTAGTGGGTTATGGGCCAGTATATTTTATTACAAATGATCACCACTAAAGATACTTAATGACAGTTTACAGCAATGTTAATAAGTATCGAGAGATCCAAAAAAAACTGTTCCTCAGCGGGCTGTGGAAATTCAACGTATGAATAATATGTTGGTGACACTGTACGTCAATGTCAAATTCGAGGTTAGCAGGTTAGGATTTAGGTCATTTTGTGTCATAACTGACGGAAAACCTAACCTGATAACCTCGAATTTGACATTGACGTACAGTGTCGCCAACATATTATTCATACGTTGAATTTCCACAGCCCGCTGAGGAACAGTTTTTTTTGGATCTCTCGATATATTTAGTGTTGATAACCCTAGAACATAAAATCGTTGCTATCTTTGTTTCTTTGTATGTTTGTATCTTTGTTCGCTATCTCCTTCGAAGATACTGGACCGATTAAGTTGTATGATGGCTTAAAAGTTTGCACATTTTTAGACTTAGATCGTAGGCCGGTTTTTATTTCAAAGAAAAGTACGAAAAAGTTTTAATTTAATTAAATCCTCTAAGCAGCGGAGCGAAACGTCTGTCGCCGTGGGCTGCGGTGCGACAGCTGCTGTGCCCGTGTGCTGTTAGCTCGCGTGATTCACTATGATCATATATCATTATAGCAGCGCATTATTCAAACAAGCCATGTTGATCCAGGGGTAGAATGCTCGCCTGCCACGCGGGCGGCCCGGGTTCGATTCCTGGCTGATGCTTACTTTTTTTCAAATTTAGCGAACCGTAGCGTAGTTCGGGTGACTCACTAGTTTGTAATAAAATACATTCAGATAATCTCTGAAACTTCTTTGTGGCGTGAATTCATAATTCATATTCTTATATGGGTATTTCGCCACTCTGCAAATTAAAATATTAAATAACGAAAATATTAACAACGAACGTTTCGAGAGACAATCTGCCCTCGTTATCAACGAATAACAATTAAAACTAACAAGAACTTATCTTTTTTTCACTGGAAGGAAAAACGACCAACCTCCAATGAATTTTCTGACAATGTCAAATGAATTAAAAATACATTCAGATCAAAATTGAATTGAATTTCATGTGAGCTTAACCCAACTTACATCCTTGTCACACCAATGTACTATTAAATAAGGGAGAATAAAGACAATCATCGGTTACTTGGATACGTGACCCCTGCTTGAATGGGGGCCTTAAACCTGCCGCCGGCTCCTGATCACTATATGACTTTCTGTTTCTATAAGACTTTATGGTATTAATTTTGTATGACCTTTTTAATAATTCAATGCAACTTTCAGTAAAGCTGCTTGTGCCTTTTATTTCTGCTAAAATAAACAGTTCAAAATGCAACAGAAACTAATGTATGCTTTTTTACTCCGAATTAGTAATTTGTCATATAATTCCTTGTACTAAAATAATTGATTTTTTTTAGAATGCACAGTATCATATTGTTACTGGAAAGCGCTCTGTTCGGAATGTTCGTGGCAGCAATCCTAATCGATCAGCTGCAGGCAATATTTGGAGACGAAACAGCTGTCGAGCAGGTGCAGCACAAAGGGCCCTATCGTGCCCACAAGTCCAAGTTTGCACTTCTCAGCGAAGTATGTGGCCGCCAGCATCCCTTAATGTGGCTTCTTCCCTGCAGTTCGTCGTCCCGGAAGTTCGACACGCCTCTTATAGATTATCACATTTGAACAGATGTAAAATCTGCCACTGTCGGGATGAGCATTTGGAAAGAATTTAGTTATTAGCATGTTGGAACTCTAATTCAGATGTGATGGTCGGTGTAGTTCCAAGTCTTTGTAACAGAGTTTTAATATTGTAAATGAGTTATTTTATTACTGAGTGTATGTGGTATTATGTGATAATTAAGTTATTTAATAATCAATATTTGTTACGTTTTTATATTTTATGACTGAAACGTAGGTGAGCACGTGACAAATGTTAGAGAAGTGTTATTCTTGAGTTTAGGTATGTTTGTGTATAAGCAGCACGTTATCTCAATAATTTTATTTATAATTGTTTAAACATATAGTTTTATATACATACTTGAGTCTGAAAATACAAATTAGTCGTAATTATAAAACTGCTTTAATTTTTAAATTTACAATATTTTTTTGTAAATACCTGTGAGTACATAGGTCATAAAACTGCACTGTCATCAATCACAAAATAATATCAATTCTTTAAGACAATCCAAATGTTTATATTTAACTCATGACGCCGATGAAGTTCAAAACCTTATGTACTACAGTTTGAAGTGTTATAAAGTCCATATTTAAATAATTAAAAGCAATGCAAACCGCATTGTAAAAGAATGCAAATGATATTAGATTGTTTTCTAATTATAGTTGTTAGCAGATGGCCCAAATCAGTGCACTAATTTATGCTCTTACTAGATATTTATTATAATCAGTTATGACATGTATTAGCATTTGTTAAGTAAACAGATTTTTAAAAAATAACCAGTAATACATGAATGATGATAAATAATTTGCTGTTATATTTTGAATGTCAAGAATACTAAATATAAAAGTAGGCGCTTCCAATTATGCTGCTACAGCAGTGTTTTTTTTCTCTTTGTCTTTGTTGTCCTAATTGAATAATTTTAAATTGTAGGTACCCAGATTAGATTCTCCTTGTTTTGTCTCTGTGTTCAAGTGCTATTTCTAACGGGTGTTCAAAAACTCTACGTCCTGGGCGGCACCGAAGAGTTCATTGTGAACATATCACAAAACGTACCTAACCCTACTTTTATAAACATATTTAACAACAAAGCAATCAAATGCAAACGTTTAAAACCAACTTTAAAACACTACATTTTTGTCTAATGGTAATATCTGTAATTTATTGCAATAAATGGTAAATGAGGTTACAGATTATACATACATACATAACATACATTTGAATTGTTATTAATTTCATTAATTTTCTTCTATACTCTGTGCCGCAGTTCATTTAGGTCATGTATTTGTTGCTGGAAAGTCAAGTTCGTTAAATATGACCATAGAAATAAATCACATGACTTCAGGTCTGACAGGATAAGGTATTGACATGTTTCGACTAATAATCCGTCTGTCGGAAAATTCTCGTATCATGTGTAGCATCTTGTTATAAAAAACCAAACCTGAGTTTGTCATGAAGATCTTCGAAAGAAGGCCGTAAAATCTCTTCTCAATACTTGCCGTTCTGCAGTCAAAGTGCTTGAAAAAATTTTCGTTGATTTTCAACAAATAAACACTTTTGTCTTTTACCTTCAAAGAGGTATGAACCAATTATTCTATGCCTTGAAATAGTCGCCCACACTCTTAATTTTTGAGAATGAAGAGTTGTCTCTACCATAAAATTAGCTTTCTCCGAATGCCACCAACGCATATTTTGAGAATTAATGGATCCATTTAAATAAAACCAGGCCTCGTCCATGCAAAAAGTGTTGTCCAATGAGTCGACATTGAGGGTATTTAGGAACCACTTGACAATATTTGACACGCTGAGGATAATCAGCTTCGTGTAATAGTTGTACAGACTACAAACGGTAGTGGTAGACGTGAATACTTCTCTTCAATATTTTGTGGCAGGTGCCAACTGAACTTGTTGAGACAAAAGCCATACAGAAGTTCGAGGGGCATCTTCCATAATCTGTCTTACATTTTCAATTACTTCTGCCATTCTTCTCAGAGGACGACCGCTGCCTTCTTTGCGTGAAACTGATACAGTTCCACGAAAAACTTCAACGCAATGATTCAAAGAACAACGAAAAGTGTTATAATGCAACGCAAGGTTTGGAAATTTCTGCCGAAACTCTTCAAAACAATCATGGATTGGGTACTGTCATATTCTATCAACTCGACGGCTGTTACGAAAATAGGATTCGATCATAAAAATGTTATGTTCTTAATGATAGGTTCTTCCGGGTTATGCCGTGGTCGTCGATTTGAACTTGACGTTTCGCTGCTCATGCTGTCAGCTTCTTCAGAAGTTTTCTAAAGAAAACGGCGGAAGAACCTATCATTATGGACAACGGCCGTGAAAGCCTGCATTCGACTATGTTATGTTCTTGTAGCAAAACCATTTAATTAAAGAGGTTACATTACCAAACACAAATAACTGACAGGTAGAGATTACAGAGTACGTCTGGCTGTCTAGAGAAGCTGATATTCTGTCAAGATTCTGTTTTATGTAAATTATTAAAACGAACTGTACTGTACTTACGATATTTCATTAACGGAACACACAATTTACTAAAAATGAACAAAAAGTGTTGGCATTCTGTAGAGGCTTTCATCTGCATTTTATATTTTTTAAAACCCCACTGGGACCAGGGATCGAACTCGCGGCCCTTAGATCAGTAGCCAGAATGCTTAACCACTGAGCTACCGACTCCGGCAAAAAGGTCATGCGGTTGAAACAGCTGATGTACGTTCACAATGAACTCTTCAGCGACGCCCAGAACATAAGGACTTTTTCAACACCCGTTACTATTATCTAAAAGAGATTTCCAAGAAAATTGCTAATTGCTATAGCAGGTGGTTATTTATTGTTCCGGTTGGTTAAATTCATTTAAATATCAAACACAAAAATAGAAGTAACTAGAATTGTTATGTTGCCAACCCAATAAAAACAGAGTTAGAAATGAGTTTTTGAGTAGCTAATAGGCATTAAATATAGGTTGTATTAGCTTAGATTTTGTGTAAACACGTGGCAGTTGTGACAAATTATAAAAAAACAGCATTCAAATGCAATTTGAAAATTTCAACACACCTACAATTGTAGGTTATGTTACTTTTTGTATGAACACATGATAGTTGTGACAAATTACTAAAAAAACATCATTACAAAGATTTGAATCTGAAAAGGTCAGTGCCGTAAAACAGTTAACTAATCAAAACAAAAGACCATCTGCATTATCAGCACATGTAGAACAGTAACTAGAATCATTGTTGCCAATTCAACAAATGTTTATGTGTTTTGCGAACAGATATTGCATAGTTCATTACTAATATGAAAATCAAGTTCCTATGCATCTTTGCACAGGGCAAAATTTTATACTGGTCAGTAGTAGAATAATTTTACAACTAGAAAATGGAAATCAAAACATATTTCGAAGTTTGCAGGTTAGGTTTTGGTGATTATATATTTATCCCAAGAACTTGTGAACTGTAGAATTGCTATCAGGTTGGCATCATCCTGTTTAAAATATTCTTGCAACTTTCATTTTCTGATTTTGGCAGTAATAAATCTAAAAAAACCACTAATCTCAGGTTAACTTTAAATCGCTGTTAAAATAAACAAAAGCGCATCAAAACCTTAGTGCTTATGACATGTTATTCATGAGTAAACAAATTTTGATGCGCTTTTGTTTATTTTAGCAACGGATTAAAGTTAACCTGAGATTAGTGACCCTTATAAGACTGGCTGTGACTATGAAAGCTGCTGAAGTGAAGTTATTTTAATTTTTTCTATTGTATGAAAAGTCGGCTTTTGCAAGCCAATTTTAGAAAACAAAACTGCCTATAACCAACCAGCAGGAGGTAATTTTTATTGCCTCCAGGAGGCATAATTTTTTTACCTCCCGTATTTGTGATTGCTATGCATTTGTGATTATGTTAAAGTGCCTTAAAAAAAAGTTATCAAGTGGCCTTGTGTCAAACAGTGAATATAATGTTTCTATATATATATCTCCGGGACTATACCGCCCTGTGCGGTTTGCCGGTTCTCAAACGCCACAAGTCTCGGTTTTGGGCATCTTCCTCCTGTACTTCGTAGTTGGTCATAGCGTCTCTCATCTCGTTATTCCATGACCTTCGGGGTCTTCCACGTTTGCGTTTACCTGGGGGAGTCCATTTAAAGATGCGTTTTGGCCATCGCCGGTCATCCATCCTCAGCACATGGCCAAACCATTTAAGTCCTTTTCTCTCTATTCTGTTTATTATTGTGTCCGTGGCCCTCATTCGGTGTCGAATTTCATCATTTGTAATACGATCCATTCTGGATACTAGAGCGCTTCTTCTGAGGTAGTCCATTTCTACGGCCTATAGTTTTCTCTTATACTCGCTGTTAATTGTCCAGGTTTCACATCCGTAGCAAGCACTGATTCTACCAGAGATCTACCAATATGGATTTTAACGTTCTTAGAGATATGTTTATCCCACCATATAGAATTTAAGCTGCCCAATATTTTACGGCTGGTTTCAATTCTAGTTTTTATTTCGTCGCGACCTATGCCATTAGATGTTATTATTGTTCCTAAGTATTTAAATCGATCAACTTGTTTAATTTCCTCGGTGTCATTTACGAGTACTTGAAATTTAGCATCGGTGTTTATTGCTATATATTCAGTTTTTTCGGTGTTGATACTTAGGCCCCATTTTTCATATGTCTTGTATAGTCTTTTCAGCATAAATTCTAGGTCGTAAGCATCTTGCGCAATCACCACCTGGTCGTCAGCAAAATTCAAATGTTTCTAACAACACTTTATTCACACTGCTATTGACAACACAAATAAAGTAAAAAAAATAAAACGTTGCACTACCTTTGAAATTTTCGTTGCTAGGATCGTTTGTTTCATGTCTCATGTGACATTTCACGCAAATTCTTCAATTTGCCGATTTGAAGTCCGAAACTGGGCTTGAATCTAGTTTAGCGACCAACTCCAATCGACATGTACTATACACCATTCAACGCGTCTCGCCGAGCTGAACAATATTGCTGCTGGGGACATTCGAGGCAGACTAACGGTCACTGAGATACAGCACAGTAAAGTTTAAAATGTTCCATACTAAGTCTATGGCGCGTTCGCTTTAAAATGTTACATCATGTGTGTTGGGTTGGGTTTGGTTGGGTTGAATTGGGTTGGGTTGGATTCGGTTAGCTTAGCTTAGGTTAGCTTAGGTTAGGTTAGGTTAGCTTAGGTTAGGTGGCGTGCAGTGTGACTTGTTATTAGCCTTCGGTAAGGTACGCTTCGCGAAGCGATGCGCGGCGCCCCGCCGAAGGCTCCAGTGTTTTCCTCGAAAAAAAATTTATAAAAAGAAAACTTTATAGTGCTGTATCTCAGTAACCGTTGGTTTGCCTCGAATGTCCCCATCAGCAATATTGTTCAGCTCGAAGAGACGCGCCGAATGGTGTATAGCACATGTCGATCGGAGTTGGTCGCTAAACTAGATTCTTACCAGAAACTGTGTTTGAAATGACAAATAACATGAAAGAAAGCATACCAGAAGATGTTCTGAACAAAGCTGCGATTGCAGTATCCAATTTATTGCCAGAAAGATCTAAATTAGTTTACGAAAAAGAGTACAAAACATTTTGTGACTGGAAGACAATAAAAACTGTGAAACTGTTAACGAGGAAATATTTCTAGCATATTTCTTAGAAAAATCGCAGAAAGTAAAGGTGTCCACCTTATGGTCTCATTAATCGATGCTCAGAGCAACGCTATCCATAAATGAAAATATTGATATTTCCAAGTACGTAAACCTAACTATTCAAAATTTCATTTAATTATTTTGGAGTTTTCCAGGTTTTCAAGGCTCATCGCTTTTATAAAAAGACAATCTTCAGGTTACAAACCAAAAAAGTTGAAAACTTTTTACAAATTTTTATCAGAGGCCCCTAATGAAATGTACCTATGTATGAAGGTAAGAATTTTTATAATCATCCTTGAAATACGTTTCCTAATTTTCATTCTTTATAGGTAGTATTAATTATGGCTATAGCTGGCGGATGTAGAATTGACGAACTACATAAAATTCGAGTTGATGCTATTGATGAGAAAGAGTCTGTTCTAATAATTTCGCTTCCGGACACTAAAACAAATAAAAGCCGCAAATTTACAATTATCAATGAAAACTGTCAAGTTGATTTGATAGAAATTTACGTCCACAAAACGTACTGTTTCCGAAGAACTTCCGCAAATTTACTAGCAAATGCAGGAGCTGACTTATTAACTCTAAAAAGGCACGGAGGCTGGAAGTCTTCTACAGTAGCAGAACAGTATATCGACGAATCAATTGCTTAAAAATATCCACGTCAAGAAAAATGTTGACAGAGATGTAAATTCAAATGAAAGGCCTGGAACTTCCACTGCACTTGACCCTGACGAAAGTAGAGTCAACTTTCCTGGTTTAAGAGTTCATCAAATTATTAATAGTACAATCAATATTTATGTAAATAAATCACCTAATCAATAAAATTTTTTAAAAACTGCAAAATTAAAAAAAAAATTGTATGATACACGTGAATAAAGAAAATTTTATCCACTCAAAAACATTATCGCACTCGGCTTGCACCTCGTGCGCTAAACAATTTTTTCGTGGATAAAATTGGTCTTTATTCACTTATACCATAAATAACTATTAAGCACTAAACAGAATGCAACGTTCCCAAGCGTTCCTATGCGCGAAAACACGCCTACACTTTTCAACAGGAACAGAATGAGCGCTGCATAGCGTTGTAAACATAACCTTAAAAATACAACATAACCTACAAAAACTAACGTTGCAGTGTTTGTAGTTAGCTTCACGATGGATGATTTTTATGTTTTTATACTACGTATTTTATAATCTGTATTTATTGTATTTAATGATCCTAACGATCAACTTGCAAAATACGGAATATAATAATACAACAGCTCATGCTCATTTTGGTTAATCTGGTATTTTTGGTTATGTTTGGGTACCGTTGACAGTTCACGGCGTTGGCAGCGTCACAAGTTGAAAGTTGATCAACTTCAGCAGTGTAGAGCACTGACACGCGTTCGTTCTTTGCAGTGCTACCACTTCACCATATGAGTGAACTTTGGGTTTGACATTTGGAGACAGTCAAGAGCGGTAGAGAGTGTCTATTCTGTTTCACGCTTATAGATTGCGTATGCACACAACCTCACTTTGACAACTGACAACTCAAGTGACTCAGCACACTGAATTCTGGGTAGAGCGATGTAATAATCACCGACATGCAGTCGTAAGACAAAATGTGGTTAAAAGCCCTCTTGATAACTTTTTTTTAACGCACGTTACCATGGATACCACACCAAATCTTTGTAATGGGGTGATTTAGAAATTAGACAAAATGAAAGAGAAAAGCTTTACAAACGGGCGGAAATGAATACCTTTGCTCCCTAGATATATAAATAACTATTATTATTTTAGGTAGGTACTTATTATTTGGTTATTAATATACAATATGTTCATTAAAAAAGTCCATAAGGGGCAGCTGTGGAAACTTAAATGTATGTCCGTGACTTGATTAATACTCATAAAATTCAATTCGAATGTCATTAAGCTGTCGATCAACTTCAAAAATATGGCTTTTACTTCAGAGCACAATACGTTTATGATTGAGTCCTATTTCCGCAATGGAATTCATCAAAATGGGCAATGGATGTAGTGCTCAAGCTTGCATGGTCGAATTCCAGCAAGTTTCCAGATTTGGGAAATTATTTTTTCGCAAAGGTTCGAAAAACTGGCAAACTGGCAGTGTAGATTAAAAAAAGGGAAGCAGCAGAAAGTCATTGCTGATGTGCAAGAACACTTGTTAAACGAACCAACAAAATTATCGTGGCGACTTAGACAAGAGGTCCGTTTATCACTTTTCAGAAAATTGCAAACAAAGATCTGAATTTGACCCCGTACAGAATGCAAACATTTCACGAATTGCTTCCTCCAGACCATGCTAGACTCGTCGCATATTGTCAATGGTTCACTGAACATTTGATGCACAATGACGATTTGTTGGATTCAATCTTTTTTTTGGACGAATCCTGGTGTCGCCTATCTGGGTATGTTAATTCGCAAACAATGAGACGTTGGAGCACTGGTAACCCTCACATTTTTCGCAACACTCCGTTACATCCAGAAAAAGTTGGCATTTTTGTTGCAATATCAGGATGGACCAGTATTTTTTGACTTCACAGTTAATGGTCAGCGGTACAGGGACAATATCTTCCAAGTAGTCTTCGACCAGCTACATGACGACGAACTGCAAAGAGGCTACTTCCAGCAGGAGGGGGCCAGAGCTCATACGGCTCTTGAACCCATTGAATTTATTCGCCAGTTTTTCGATGACCGGATTATCAGCCTGAACTGCAGGCCAGAATTTCCTCAGATCCCCGGATTTGACCCCAGTCGACTACTTCCTTTTTCAAGACCCCGATTCAAGACATTGAACAGCTGAGACAACGTATCACTGAAGAATGCGGCAACATCATTCCTAAAGTACTCCAGAATACGTTTGAAAATATGAAATGACGAGTTCAATTATGTTTACGAGAAAATGGAGGTCATTGTAGTCTAGACAACTTACATGACTGTTTTGAGTTTTCAATTCTCTTCTTTCTTAGCCTTTATTCGCCCACTCCTGGACATAGGCCTTTCCTAATTTCTTCTCTTTCGGATATCATCGTTTCTGTCTCTTCAGGAAATCCCGAGCATTGCTCGTTCCATAGACTTCTGCATTATTCTCAATTTATTAGGATTTTTTACTGTCAGAGCTGCTGTCTCTAGACCGTAAGTGGTGACCGGTGAAGTGAGGTGTCAAAGACCTTTCGTTTTAAATTTATGGGTATTGTCATTTGAATGATCTTGAACGGCTCCTGGTGGGTAGGTACTGGTTCTGATTGGTAGCAGAGTCAGTGTATATAGGAGAGTAGGTACCGCCACGTTCGCCATGTTTATTCCTCTGACATGTATGCGTCACTTTGAGGTTTGTAGCACAATTCCGTCAACGTGACGTTTGTTGACAATCCAAAACTTTACTTAAAATTGGCAAGACTGTAAGTCTATGTCAAATTTGAGGTTAGCAGGTTACATTTTGCGTCAGTTTTGACACAAAGCGACGCAAAACATAGCCTGCTAACTTCGAATTTGACCTAGACTTACAGTCTTGCCAATTTCAAGTAAAATTTTAGACATAACTCAATCAGTTATTGCTGATGGGAACAAAAATGGCGGCGATGGCGGCATTTTCACGGATCAAAGAATGGCGGTACTCTCTTATATATACACTGGCTCTGATTGGTAGTAGAGTTCCTAAATATTATAAGAGTTGAGACCACTCGGGAATAGATGCTGATTGGTTGTGATCCACTGCGCATGCACAGTTTCGTCTGAAATTGCGCCAGATGCAAGTCCTATCCCACATAGCAAAGCAAGTGTGATATAAATTTGAATCAAGGTTGCCATAACCAGCATATAGGCTTGAAACAACCTTGTTGCGGCAAGTCTGCAAGCTTATGGCAATCTTGTAACAAGTCAACTAGTTTACACATGACAAGCCTACTGAAAGCTTGTTTTGTAAGCTTAAATAAAGCTTCTTTTGCAAGCTTAATAGTCCGGTCGGCAGGTACTTTCTACCTGGACACAATTCCCAAGTTAATGAAATTTTGGGATATTGCTTGGGGGTGGTATTGGGTGTGGAATCTGAGTTTTCGACCTCGAGGACCCTGTGCTAACTCGGGGAGGGCCGAAAAACCTCGACATTTTCGGACTTTTTTCGGTTTTTTGCTTATATCTTCTGAACCATGCATTTTTTGAGAAAAACATTTTTATAAAAAATTGTAGAGCCTGATATTTCCTTCAATTTTGATTGGTCAAAATTATTTGTTGACTCAATACTTACCGAGATACGTTTTGTGAATTTGTGAAGAGATATTGGCAATGTGTAAACAAAGTAAAAAGGAGAAAAAAAAACATATTTCTTAGTGATAATTGCATCTATTAACGATTGTGGCCATGGATATTCAATTTAAGGAGGGGTTAATTCAGAAGTACGCTAATGGAAAATTCGTTTGGTTTGTAGCATTGCGAGTTCTGCGACCTAAATTGCTCCGTGTGATTAGCGGCATTGCAATGCAATTAAATTGTGTCAATTCAATTCAATTCAATTATTTGGTTTGCGACACAATGTGCGATGCGAAGAAACACAATTTGGACAACTGATTCACTTTGTTGTAACTGTATAACCGTTTGTCACTTCAAAACTCACCGTATTTCGTAGGTAAATCTGTAAATTTGCTTGAGATCAAACGACGAAACTTAATTCATTTCATGAAACGTTGCAACAGAACAATGATTCCCAAGTTAATTAAATTTTGGGATATTGTTTGGGGATAGTATGGGGTGTGGAATCTGAGTTTTCCACCTCGAGGACCCT
This sequence comes from Agriotes lineatus, assembly GCA_940337035.1. NCBI lineage: Eukaryota > Metazoa > Arthropoda > Insecta > Coleoptera > Elateridae > Agriotes > Agriotes lineatus. Next base: position 237,395,906 of record OW679194.1, on the reverse strand, counting down.
GTACTAACTCGGGGAGGACCGAAAAACCTCGAAATTTTCGGACTTTTTTCGGTTTTGTTCGAAATGATCAAATCCACCATGAACTAGGAATTGACACCATTGAACAATTCATAAACAGAACTACCAAAAAAATCCTAACCAATCTACGTTTCACCGATAACATCACCATCCAGCAACAAGGCCGAAGTAATATACAATATACATACGACTCAAGAGACGGCTTCTCCAAGATTTACCATTAAACCAAAGTGATAGTGAATAATCAATAAGTTTCCGAGGCGTCAGTGCCCTCCGTGTCAGCATACGCGCAAGACAGAAATTAAACAATAGTTCCTACATCACAACCATGCATAATACTGTTAGTCAGTGTTGATCTGGTTTTCTATTAATTAAAAAAAGAAACATTAGGCCTCCATCCGCTTTGATCTTTTTGGAGCATGTGGCAAATAGTCATCGCACATTGTGTCGCAAACCAAATAATTGAATTGAATTGAATTGACACAATTTAATTGCATTGCAATGCCGCTAATCACACGGAGCAATTTATGTCGCAGAACTCGCAATGCTACAAACCAAACGAATTTCCATTAACGTACTTCTGAATTAACCCTTCCTTAAATTGAATATCCATAGCCACAATCGTTAATAGATGCAATTATCACTAAGAAATACGTTTTTTTTTTCTCCTTTTTACTTTGTTTACACATTGCCAATATCTCTTCACAAATTCAGAAAACGATCACAAATTTATTGAAATTTGTACAGGACAACGTCTGTCGGGTCAGCTAGTTTAAAATAAAGAATAATAAGTAGCTATGTATAGTATACATAGATACGTTGAAAAATATGAGGCAAAAACCTGTATTTTTCATTTTTTTTTGCATTTTGAGAAATTTGTTCCATCTTTCAACTGCTGTATCTCGGTAAGTATTGGGTCAACAAATAATTTTGACCAATCAAAATTGAAGGAAATATCATGCTCTACAACTTTCTATAAAGATGTTTTTCTCAAAAAACGCATGGTTCAGACGATATAAGCAAAAAACCGAAAAAAGTCCGAAAATGTCGTGGTTTTTCGGCCCATCCCGAGTTAGCACAGGGTCCTCGAGGTCGAAAACTCAGATTCCACACCCAATGCCATCCCCAAACAATATCCCAAAATTTCATTAACTTGGGAATTGTGTCCAGCTAACCCCCCTCATTATGTACCTGCCGACCGGACTATAAAGAGAGCTTGAATTAAGCTCATTCATTAAGCATGTTTCAAGCTTATTTTGGACAATTGTGGCCCTTTCTATAACCAGCCCGAACAAAATTTGATACAAGCAACAGTTATGCTTAATACAAGCTTAATGCAGCAAGTTTTATACTCGTCTTTAATAGCAAAGGTATACTTAATATTCAACATACGAGGGGTCATTTTTATGTTCCCGGACTAGGCACCTTCTTGCATAGCTACCTACATGTTCTCTAACTTTTTCAAATCGCAAAATATGTCTTCGAACATTGCATCCCAATTTGCGCAATTTATGAAGTCTACAGTTGTAATCACACTACAAAAGCAAAATGAATAAATGGAATGCTTTGTCGTTACACAGCAATACGGTACTGCGGCTTTAAAGAATTCCATAACCCTTACAGTCTGTATTCCAGTCCCTGCCGATTTCTTTTTACATCGAATTTTAAAAAAGGCCTCTGAAGAAACTGGTTCAGAGATGATAAAGAACTTGCAGCAGATGGTCATTCAAACACAAAATCAGTGATTATTTTTTTAACGTTTACAATTCTAATACTTGCATTCTTAGCCAAAGAGACGTGTTAAAAATTAATTTTATGTCGGCAAAATAGCAGTTTACGAGCCCATGTATTTCCTGAAAATTTAAATTGTTTTAAATACTAACAGCCATTTAAAAGAAATAAAACGCAAGTGTATAATAGATAGGTATACTAAATATATTTTAAATAATTAACCTTAGATACAATACTGGATGCAGTGAACAAATAAGAGTAGAATATGCAACCCAAATGACATATAAAGACTAGATCAGAATTTTAATGAAAATCGTACGACACTCATCAATGACCAATAGAAAAATTAGTTCATAAGTCGTTACCAAGACAACAAAAAAACATTTTTGGAAAGTTTTTGTATGTAGACCAACCTAACTGTGAGGGTTTGTGTCGTTACGATTTTCTTACCGAATCAGCATTCGAGCATTAATTCATATCCGGAAATTATTTTTCCTGCATTCCAACAACGTCCTAATTTGCTCGTTGTTGGAATGCATGAAAAATAATTTTGGAAAGAATTAATGCTCTTATGAGATTATATGTGATAATAACTAAAGAATTAGAGATAGTGGTTGTTATAATTAGACAATTTCAACTGACATTAAATAATGTATTGAGGTTATCATACAAAAAAAAAAATTTGACCAACTGAAACAGCATATCATTTGTGCGTATGTAATTGAAAATACTGTATAAAACAACGTGTAAAGAAGTAACAAAGACAATAATAACAGAAAACTAAAATGAACAAATAAAGTAAATCACAAACTATCAAACAGAAATTCACAGAAAAACGTCAAACTTGGCAGAAAAGATTTTTTTGTCAGAATTACTGGTATCGCTGATTTTATGCTATTTACTATTCAAATACTAATCCAGGCAGCATTATAATTTGTAATTTGGTTTGCACGTTCTACTGTATTTGTTCTCAGCGCCAGGTATAGTAAGTCTTATGTACGTACAGTTGGCGCCATCGAAATGTGAATGGAATCTTGCTGCCATGGCATTTTTGTCTGATTTTTATTGTTTACTATAATAAAAATCAGAACAAAATACCATGGCAGTGAGAATCCGTTCACATTTCGGTGGCGTCAACTGTACAGGGTGGGCCAAAGTAGACGCTTTCTTATGGAAACTCATGTTCCTGTCAGAGATAGAAAAATTTTGACCAACGTCTCCCGAGCTCAAATTTTATGAAAAAGTTACTGGTGCAAACAGAATGTTGCTATCGTAAACCGTTAGGCCGCTAGGGCGCGTTTTTCAAAATTCGTCGATTTCTTTAAACCCTTCTAACTTATTTGTTTTTAGGGATAATTGATTTCTGAAAAAACTTTCAGTAGAGTACCTACAGGCGTTCTGGCGCACATTTGACCTTGAACTTTTTTCAAGGTCACGGGCCTAGCCGAGGTCAAGGTCACAGGCCTAGCCGGTGGGCGTGGCCTAGTCAGGGTCATTGACCTCGGCCGCTTCCGGGAATTTTTTTTGGCAGAGGTCAAGGTCACAGGCCTAGCCGGTGGGTGTGGCCTAGTCGGGGTCATTGACCTCGGTCACTTCTGGGAATTTTTTTGGGTTAAAAGTGTAGTTTTTGAAATTTTCCCACGCTCGAGCGTCTGGGATGCAGACATGTTCATATAGGTAAGAAAGGGGGGCAGCGCTGCTATTCGGCTACCTCGTTTCGGCTACCATGTCCAGACATGTTTGAGAAATGTGCAAAGCTGTTAAAAATTGAACAAAGGAAGCCATTGTTTGAGAAAAATCTGCACAACAGCTAAATTGAATGCTGCCTTTGTTTAACATTTTTTGTTGACTAATACAAAAGTTTTGTGGTCTTAGAGACATTATTTGTAAGCAAAGTAAATATTACGTGTTTTTTCCCGTACTTTATTAAATACACAGTCTTGAGCCGATAGTTATTTATTTCGCTTGGATTTATGTACAGCATCCCTCACTTTAGCAGGAAGCAAGTTTTCTAAAGAAATATTATTATGCTGTAGAGATTACAGGTTACAGTTCGGAGTTAAACATTTTAGATATTAGCAACAGTACCATTTAATATTGTGTTCTTTTACCAAATTTTAGATTCGATAGATTCGAAAGCACTGCTGACAGACAGAAAACTTGTAAACCGGGCCTTGTCAAATATCGAACAGCAATATATATTAGTAAAAAATACTCTTCCAGTTTAAAAAGTTTGATGTAGTTTTAGCCAATCTTATACACATTCCAGCACTAAAAAAATGGTAGGAAGCGGAGTCTTAGCAGAATTTTATAATACAAAAACAGGGGCGATAAAATAATCGTGTCTACCACCCGACATTTTTCAGTTTATATGATTCAGCAACTTCCGCATATCGCAAAAACAAACACCTTCTTTGTTCTTGTGTTAGCACCTTGGCTTTACCGCAAGCTATAAGTTCTTTCTTAGAACAGTATGACGAACTTCTTAGGAAATATGTAAGCCATTATCTTATAGAAAGACCAAATCTAGGGTGGTGGTGGTGTAGTTTTTATCATTGGAATTTCGATTTCTTACAACGGTATTTTGTAAATAGTCCAGCATAGTTGTAGCAGAGATTTCTGACGAATAGAAGATATAAACAGACAGTAATTTTAATCTAAAATTGAATTAACAAAGCTGTTAAACGTATGATACAGGCAGTTATTAATTACTTAATAAAACAATTGTCCTATATCCGGTATTCATGGTTTATCTGATTTTAATAGTCGATTAGAGTTGAATAACTAAGGTTATTACAATGCTAAAGACTGTGCGCAAAAGGTAAGATATCAAAATTTAAAATAAAACCTAGAGAATAAGAATTAAATAAAATAAAGCCATTAGATCACTGCAATATATTAGTAAAAAATATTCTAATTAATAAGGATGCTATACTCAATGGTGAGGGGCAGTTTCATTTTTGCTGGAGAAAAACATCTAGATTGGTTAAAAATCAGATGTATAAGAGAAAATCTCAAACTTGTTTAAACACATTTTGTAACTAAACAATCACATTTAAAATTGTGCAAATAAAGCTAAAATTAGAAGGAGACGCAGACTATAGAAAATACGTGTCAATACTTGTGGATGTGAGCGTCTAGGGAATGTGCAAGGTTGCTAAAAATAAACCGGATGTGAGTGGAAAATGCCAAACTTGTCAGAACCTGCCTGCCCAATTAAACAACGAAGCCATTGTTTGAGAAATGTGCAAGGTTGCAAAAATAAACCGGTTGTCTGGAGTTTCTGCACAGGTCAGCGCGGGAGTCTGCGTGATGGTTTGGCGGAAAATTCAAAATTCTGCGTAGGTTTTGGCGGGAAATTTAAATTCTGCGTGTTGTCTGGGGTTTCTGCACAGGTCAGCGTGAGGGTCTGCGCGAGGGTGTGGCGGTAAAATCAAATTCTGTGCAGGTTTGGCGGGAAATTTAAATTCTGTGCATGCTTGGCGGTAAATTCAAATTCTACACATAATTTTTGGTGGGAAATTCAAATTATAGTCAGTGGAAAAATCTGGGAGTGTACAACGTTGCTAAAATGTATGGGGTCTTTGTCATTATCAGTGTCTATAAATTTGGTAGACCGACAGACAGGCAGGCAGACAGACAGACAGACAGACAGACAGACAGACAGACAGACAGACAGGTAGGCAGACAGACAGACAGACAGACAGACAGACAGACAGACAGACAGACAGACAGACAGACAGACAGACAGACAGACAGACAGGTAGGCAAACAGACAGACAGACAGACAGACAGACAGACAGACAGACAGACAGACAGGCAGGCAGACAGGCAGACAGATAGACTGACAGACAGACAGACAGACAGACAGACAGACAGACAGACAGCTAGACAGGTAGACAGTTGTTCCTGTAACGGTTTTATGGGCACGACGTTGTAATAAAACGACAATTGTAAATATAATTGTATTTTATTTGTCTAATGTACATGTATAAAATTATTACAAATATATGTTATACACTAGTTAATTATTGTGGTAGAGGTGTTGTTGTCATCTCTGTCTGGAGGATCTCTTCGTGCTGTTTCCGAACTGGATTTATTCAATTATTCCTGCCTCTTTTAACTCTTCTATTATACTAACAATTTCATTTCTATGATTTGTATGGCCAGATGCTTGAGAGGCATACAGTAACTTTAATCGATCAACTAATTCGTTCGGATCATCCCAGTAAACATAATCCAACGGTTTATTGCTAACTTGTTTATACATTTGCTGCATACCTTTACCAGTAGTCCTTAACGATATCGATGATGGCGAGGGTGATGATGACAGGTTAGATTTTATAAATTTCTTGTATTTCGCTTGGTTGAAACCTACCTTCTGATCATTTTTATCAAAATTTCTATGCGCTGCATTTGTTCTGTTTATGATATCATTATAATTTGCTCTATCTGTCAGCGTTGGAGTTATTTGAGGATCGTTTTTAAATAGTAATTCGTACAAACCAGGCGTACCTTCATAGTGCACATTTTTAACAATTATATCTGATCCCTTTATATCTAGCTCATCTCCACCAAAATAAAATTGGTTTTTATCAAAATCATATCTAATTCCATACCTCCCTAGATTTGGTCTTTCTATAAGATAATTGCTTACATATTTCCTAGGAAGTTCGTCATACTGTTCTAAGAAAGAACTTATAGCTTGCGGTTGAAATTTGTTTGTTATAGTTGTATTACATCTTCGGTGGATTCACACAATACGGTTCATTCAGCCGGTATTGGTGTAAATAATTCTAGTTTTGGAGGATTTGATATATTGATATATTCATCATCGTCATCATCCGCGTCATAATCGTATTTAGTTTTTCTTTTAAGATCATCATCATAATTGTATTTAACTTTGTCTTTCTTTTTCAATTTGAAAGGCTTAAATTGTGATGGAGGATTCTCTTTTGTATTGATTTCTTTTGCAACACTTTGTATTTGTTCGGTAACAGGTTTAAAAAATTTACCGAGGAGCTGTTGTTGCATCAACTTACCCTCCTTAAGAGCTCGAACTTTCTGTCTTATAATATTTTTAGTTTTAATAAGTTCTGTCGCTATATTCGTTTTCATTATTGTCACAAGTATGTAAGAGGTAGACAGCCAGACAGACAGACAGACAGACAGACAGCTACACAGATAGACAGGTAGACAGCTAGACAGCTAGACAGGTAGACAGGTAGACAGGTAGACAGCTAGACAGGTAGACAGCTAGACAGGTAGACAGCCAGTTAGACAGACTGACAGATTCAAACTAGTTCACACGTCAACAGTTTCATATCAAATGATAGATATCAGAATTGTTAGATGTATATCTAAGAATCAAATTCATGACGATAGCGTCCACCAAGCTGAGTTCAGTTATTCGCTAGAATTGTCTGAAATATGATTGAGGATAATGTTTACCACCGCTGTTTTCTTTCATATGTTCGTGCAATGTGCAAGCAATACATTTTCGTCCTTCTTGATCGGTTTCCCCTTTACATTTTGGACATTTATACTTAACTGGTACAGGCATCTCTCTCACACCTATTTCTATTACTGCTCACAATCTGTACAATAAATGGTGTTAAGCATGCCTGCCTGTCCGTCTGCCTGTCTGTCTGTTGTCTGCCTGCCTACCTGCCTGCCTGCCGGCCTGCCTGCTTGCCTGTCCGCCTACCTATCTGCCTGCCTGCCTGCCTGCCTGCTTGCCTGCCTGCTTGCCTGTCCGCCTACCTATCTGTCTGCCTGTCTGCCTGCCTGCCTGTCTGCCTGCCCGCCTGCCTGCCCGTCTGTCTGTCTGCCTGTCTGTCTGTCTGTCTGTCTGTCTGTCTGCCTGCCTGTCTGCCTGTCTGCCTGCCTGCTTGCCTGTCCGCCTACCTGCCTGTCTGCCTGTCTGCCTGCCTGCCTGCCTGCCTGCCTGCCTGCCTGCCTGTCTGCTTGCCCGCCTGCCTGCCTGCCTGCCTGTCTGTCTGCCTGTCTGTCTGTCTGTCTGTCTGTCTGTCTGTCTGCCTGTCTGTCTGTCTGTCTGTCTGTCTGTCTCTCTGTCTGCCTGCCTGCCTGTCTGTCTGTCTGTCTGGCTGTCTGTCTGTCTGTCTGTCTGCCTGTCTGTCTGTCTGGCTGTCTGTCTGTCTGTCTGTCTGTCTGTCTGTCTGTCTGTCTGCCTGTCTGCCTGGCTGTCTGTCTGTCTGTCTGTCTGTCTGTGTGCCTGTCTGTCTGTCTGCCTACCTGTCTGTCTGTCTGTCTGCCTGCCTGTCTGTCTGTCTGTCTGTCTGTCTGCCTGCTTGTCGGTCTGCCTGTCTGTCTGTCTACCAAATTTATAGACACTGATAATGACAAAGACCCCATACATTTTAGCAACCTTGTACACTCCCAGATTTTCCCATCAAAAACACTGATTATAATTTGAATTTCCCGCCAAAACCTAGACAGAATTTGAATTTACCGCCAAAACCTACGCAGAATTTGAATTTTCCGCCAAACCATCGCGCTGACCTCCGCGCAGACTCCCGCAGAGACCTACGCAGAAACCTCAGACAACCGGTTTATTTTTAGCAACCTTGCACATTCCCAGACGATGACTCACATCCGCCGGTCTGGACAGGTCTGACAAAATGTTTTTGTTTGAGATTTTCTCTTATACAAGTTTTTATCCAGCAAAATTATACTGTCCCTCACCATTCTTATTAATTAGAGTATTTTTTTTTACTAATATATTGCAGTGATCTAATAGCTTTTACTTGGCTTTATTTTATTTAATTCTTATTCTCTGGGTTTTATTTTAAAATTTTTGCGCACAGTCGTTAGCACTGTAATAACCTTAGTTATTCGACTCTAATCGTCTATTAAAATCAGATTAAGACATAAACCATACTGCCTGTCTGACTGTTTGCCTGTCTACCTATCTGTTTACCTGTAAGACCTGAGCATAATTTGAATTTCCCCCCAAAAACTGAACAGAATTTAAATTTCCCGCCAAACCTGCACAGAATTTGATTTTACCGCCAAACCCTCGCGCAGACCTGCGCATAAACCTCCGCGCAGACCCTCACGCTGACCTGTGCAGAAACCCCAGACAACACGCAGATTTTAAATTTCCCGCCAAAAACCTGATCATAATTTAAATTTACCGTCAAAACCTGAGTGTAATTTGAATTTCCCGCCAAACCATCGCGCAGACCTCCGCGCTGACCTGTGCAGAAACTCCAGACATCCGGTTTAGTTTTTGCAACCTTGCAGATTTCTCAAACAATGGCTTCGTTGTTTAATTGCGCAGCAGACAGCACACCCACAAGTATTGACACGTATTTTCTATAGTCTGCGCCTCCTTCTAATTTTAGCTTTATTTACACAATTTCAAATGTGATTGTTTAGTTACAAAATGTTTTTGTTTGAGATTTTCTCTTATACATCTGATTTTTAACCAATTTAGATAAGTTCAAAATTATACTGTCCCTCATCATTGAGTATAGCATCCTTATTATTGTAGTGATTGCAGTGATCTAATAGCTTTTACTTGGCTTTTATTTTATTTAATTCTTATTCTCTGGGTTTTATTTTAAAATTTTTGCGCACAGTCTTTAGCATTGTAATAACCTTAGTTATTCGACTCTAATCGACTATTAAAATCAGATAAACCATGAATACCGGATATAGGACAATTGTATATATTAAGTAATTAATAACTGCCTGTATCATGCGTTTAACAACTTTGTTAATTCAATTTTAGATTAATATTACTGTCTGTTTATATCTTCTATAGTCTCTGCTACAACTATGCTCGTTGCAACCAAAACTGGACTACCGTTGTAAGAAATCGAAATTCCAATGATAAAACTACACCACCACTCCTTTTAGGAGCAATATTTTAAGCTGCTTTTTATTTTTGAAAAATGTAGTTAAAACATATAGTGCTGTGGTGTCGGATTCATACCATTCTTAAAGCCAAGGTGCTAACACAAGAACAAAGAAGGTGTTTGTTTTTGCGATATGCCGAATCGGATAAACTGAAAAAATGCTGGCGATTATTTTATCGCTCCTGTTTTGTATTATAAAAATTCTGCTGTCTAAGACTCCGCTTCCTACCAGAGTTTACTGCTGGAATCTGTATAAGATTGGCTAAAACTACATCAAACTTTTAACCTGGAAGAGTATTTTTTACTAATATATATTGCTGTTCGATATTTGACAAGGCCCGGTTTACAAGTTTTCTGTCTGTCTGTCAGCAGTGCTTTCGAACCTATCGAATCTAAAATTTGGTAAAAGAAAACAATATGCAATTATATGGTACTGTTGCTAATATCCAAAATTTTTAACTCAGTTTACACTCCAAACTGTAACCTGTAAATCTCTACAGCATAATAATATTTCTTTAAGAACTTCTTCCTGCTAAAGTGAGGGATGCTGTACATAAATCCAACCGAAATAAATAACTATCGGCTCGAGACTGTGTGTATTTAATAAAGTACGGGAAAAAACACGTAATATTAGGGAGTTTTTGCACAACGTCACGTTAAAATAACGTTACGTTAAAATCGAAAGATTTAATTTTGATTGGCTGTATTGTGGACGTCGCTAGGTAACATGGGCTTTAACGTGCCGTCACTTTAGCGGAACGTTATGCAAAAACTCCCTATTAACTTTTGCTTACAAACAATGTCTCTAAGACCCCAACACTTTTGTATTATGTTAAATACTGTCTACCGCTTAAACAGTCCTCCAGCGGGATCGAACACATTACCTATCTACTAAAAGATGCTTCCAATCGGCCTATTCAAGTTAAATATCCAGACATACATCTCGTCGAACGCGTAATAAAACAAAAACCTAACAAGATATTTAAAATGGTTTGGATTTTTATATTGCATCTTTTTTTATGTGGAAATAATTCGATATATACTATTAGACCACAATTAATTCGGTTTATTTTTTACCAGCTTTGCACATTTTAATCTCCAGACAACAATGGCTTCGTCAGCAAAAATTCCTCCAGACAACAAAGACTTCATTGTTCTCGAATTTTGGTGTCTATACAAGGTCTGATTTGTGATGTTATATCCCAAGAGTTCATAAGTGAAAATATGTACGGGGTGTGTTTACCGGCAAGTTTGATGTTATTCGAACAACTTCTAAAATTCAAATCTTTAAAACCAGAACTGAAATGGGGTTGCCTTTGTTCAATTTTTAACAGCTTTGCACATTTCTCAAACATGTCTGGACATGTCTGAAGCTTGTTTATCTGATAATGGCGGTCAGCAAAAATTCCTCCAGACAACAAAGACTTCATTGTCCAATTATCGTGCAGATTTCTCAAACAATGGCTTTATTGTTCAATTTTTACCAGCTTTGCACATTTTAATCTCCAGACAACAATGGCTTCATTGTCCAATTTCGTGCTGATTTTAAAACAATGGATGTCATTGTTCTATTTTTACCAGCTTTGCACATTTTAATCTCCAGACAACAATACCTTCATTGTTCTCGAATTTCGTGTCGACTTTAAAACAATGGATGCCATTGTTCTACAACATCCTGCAAGAATAGGCATGTCTGTCAGACGATGACTCACATCCGGTCGAGCCTGAGAAAATGTTGATAGCTTCTGATTTACTGATAACATCCTGCAAGAATGAACATGTCTGCATCCCAGACGCTCGAGCGTGGGAAAATTTCAAAAACTACACTTTTAACCCAAAAAATTCCCGGAAGTGGCCGAAGTCAATGACCCCGACTAGGCCAATGACACCGACCTTGACCTAGGCTAGATCCGTGACCTAGAAAAAATTCTCGGAAGTGGCCGAGGTCAATGACCCGACTAGGCCACGCCCACCGGCTAGGCCTGTGACCTTGACCTCGGCTAGGCCCGTGACCTTGAAAAAAGTTCAAGGTCAAATGTGGCCCAGAACGCCTGTAGGTACTCTACTGTACCGTTTTTGTAGAATTTGTAATTTTTGAAAATTTTAACAAATGGTTAAAAATTCAAAATGAAATTTTTGATTAATTATAAGGTCTCTAGCTGCTTTCGCATTACACATTAGAGTGCTCTGGAGTGCACCAGAGTAAGTTACCTCGCGTTCGAATTACAACATAATTTTTGGAGCAACTAACGCTAGTCTTCCTTCCCCTGCCCCCTTAAGCCCATTGAAAATTTTAGGTGCAACAAGCCCTGACATGCGCTGTTGTGTTATTTAGAATCAGCTGTGAAGCTGTCAGATTTAACCGCCTTTTTGACTAAAAGACTAAAAGAATCGGCATTTGCACTGTGCTGTATACGAAATATTGACAATCTTTCTGCTTATTCTAAAATGTGATTGGAATGTTTTATCATCATAATGGGGCACGATCTGTTCGACAAAATTCTCAATTTTTATTATTTTCATCAGCTAACCTTCACTGAATGAATTCGAGTCTGAAGATTCAAAACATTTCAAGCTATCCGCAGTATCAGCTAAATTTACTGTAATTAACAGATTTTTTTAAATTTCATTATTAATTATATTTCAATGAACTTTTTACTACGTTTTGAGCGTAGTCTGCATATACCGCCCTTATTTTAAACGTTCAATTCAAAAGCAAATTAGTTAGGTTATGTATTTTACCCAAGAGTAACGCAACGTCTGTTCGAATTACAAAGCAACTCACCCCAGAGTAATTCACCCCAGAGTCAATTGCACCAGTGCTAGTTGCACTCAATTCGAAAGCAGCTACTGTAAAAGGAAGTTGTGTGAGTGTATCACACCAGATTTTTTTTCATTGGTCTGTCTGTCTGTGTGTCTGTCTGTCTGTCTGTGAACAGAATATCTCAAAAACGAAAAGAGCTATGGCGTTGAAACTTCATATATAAGTTTTGTGTACCATGTAGATGAGACAGCAAGCTTTTGAAGAAAATCGCATAACCGGAAGTAGGTGTTTACTCTTATGATTTTTCAGTTTTTTTCGATTTTTTCAAAAACGGCTCTAACAATTTTTTTTAAACATTTTTACTACATTTTTAATGTGTATTGATGTGAAATAGGTGATTTTCCAGTTGAATACTTCTAAAGTGGGTTTCTTTTGTTTTTTTTTCTATTTTTTTTATTAACTCCTATTTTAAATAAAACACCCGGTATATTATAAAATTTTTGAATTCACCTTAAAATTCTAGAGAAAATGTGTCTCTTCAACTAACGCTCTATTTTGTACCGTTTTTGTAGTATTTGTAATTTTTTAAAATTTTTGACAAATGGTTAAAAATTAAAAATGAAATTTTTGACTAATTGTAAGATCACTGTAAAAGGAAGTTGTGTGAGTGTATCACACCAGATTTTTATATACAAGGTGTTTCAAAAATGTCTGCCAAAATTTCTAGGACGTATAGTACATCAAAAAATAAGTGTAGTTTACTCTATAAAACTATTTCTGAAAATGCACTCCCAATGAGCTACAGCCCCTAGAACAAGACTCAAAAATGGTTTTTTTGCATTTTCTTCAAAACTGTTACAGGTAACTTAACGAAATTTGGTACAGGGGCGTAGTTTTTTATGAGAAATATTACTAATTTGTTAGAATCTTCATATTTTATTCAGGGGCGTATCTTACAAGGGGGCTGGAATGGTTAAATTACCCTATCTTTTTTGTGTGTGGTTTTATCTAATACATTTATCAAAAATCTCAAAGCTTGATTTATCTTACATAAAAAAGGTCATTGGTTGCTCATTTGTTTAAGTCATATCTAGGCCTACTCAAAAGATTTTCGAATGCATTTTGGACAAGCAATTTGAAAAGCTTGAAAAACACGTCAACATTCAACTGCAAATTACACGAAAACGGTCAACTTTAAAATATTTTAACAAGAATGCCTTTTTTATGTAAGATAAATCAAGCTTTGAGATTTTTGATAAATGTTTTAGATAAAACCACGCACAAAAAAGATAGGGTAATTGAACCATTCCAGCCCCCTTGTAAGTTACGCTCCTGAATAAAATATGAAGATTCTAACAAATTATTAATATTTCTCATAAAAAACTACGCCCCTGTACCAAATTTCGTTAAGTTACCTGTAACAGTTTTGAAGAAAATGCCAAAAAACCATTTTTGAGAGTCTTCTTCTAGGGGCTGTAGCTCATTGGGAGTGCATTTTCAGAAATAGTTTTATAGCGTAAACTACACTTATTTTTTGATGTACTATACGTCCTAGAAATTTTGGCAGACATTTTTGAAACACCTTGTATACATACATACATAACACTGGGGAACAATTTTCAACATAATTCCTGTTGAGTTCGATTTTCTAGCTGTTTTAAACGTATATAGGCATGCTGATTTCAAAACTGCAATCAGTTTTCTTCTATCACGTCAAGTTTTGTCTCTACAGCTTATCTTAATGCTACCACCCTAGGCTCAATCAAGTGGGACCCCCCTCGAGTGGAGAAGATGAGGACGACCTGGGAGAGCAGTGACAAGATGATACTTGTCTAGACTATTCAGTTACACATGAGACAGTATGGTGAAAGTTAGTGTGTCGCTCTAAATAAATTGTATTCCAAAGTGAAGTTCGAGTTCTTGGATCATCTGCGTTGACCTTAAAATAGGGTTGCCATATTTGAAAATAACAAATTCGGGACAAGATTAAGACAATGGAATGATGGGGGGGGGGGCTTGTTGAGAAAGGTTTATTCAATACGAGTTTTTAAAAGTTTTTTTAATTTGTTCGTAGTTAATTTTACATTTGTAGTATTTCTAGTATTTACTAGAAACTAACTATTAAAGAAACATATTAAACTATTATGTATTCGCAAAGGAAACTAATAATAAAATCAATTTAACTATTTAACGCTCTCTGGTATGACAGGTATACCACTGTGCATAATAATCAATAATACTTGTTTTGAAACTTAATACTGCTCTGAAACATCTTGTTTCCGTTCTATATACATTGCAGTTCCTTTGTCTAATTTTACATTATCTAGAATTATTGTAGTTATAAAGCTACCCCAATAAAACTTCTTGTAAATGTGCAGCTGGTATGACAGTATTACTAGCGTGCATTCTGAGTCACGATTTTGAAGTGTGTACGCGCATTGATGAATTTTTCTGTTTCTTAATATTTTGTGGGAGCAACTTTCAAGTTTTCAGCTGATAAGCGTTGTAGTTTAATATGTAAGGATTATAATATTGATAAGTAGTAAAAAGTATGTTGTCCTGATTTTGAAAAATAAATTGATATTTGGAAACCGTTTATTTGCGTCGCAAAAATAGTCTCTGTTTATGTGTAATTTTTTATTAATAACGTACGTTTTAGACAAGTTATTTTTGTGTGTCGAGTAGTTATAAACATATCTACTGAACATATAATCGAATTGGTTTTGCTACTTGGTTGCGCTAGGAAAATATTTACGTTCAAACCCACCTTGGGCGCATTTTAGCTTATATTTTTTAGCCAGGTCGCGGCGGAACGAATTGCTTACGATAGGATATTCATAAATTTTAAACAGAACGTAAGTGTTTCACTAGCAAGTGTTTATATCATTTAGTTGAAATTTCAAAAACTACTTGACTTTGTCCATTCGAGTAACTTATGTAATTTGCAGCCTCTCGAAAAGTGTATGTTATTTCTGTTCAAGGCAGAGTTTTTTGTAAGTGTTCAAAGAGCTGCTACTAACTATACAAATAAAAAATATGCCAATGTAATTGAATTCTTTGTTAGAAATTTTATCCGGAGACCACTTCCAAAAAATAATTTTTATTTATAGTTTTCACGCTTTTTACAAAAAAATACATATCATGTCTCCGATTGAACAAAAAATATATACTTTTCAGTGGTGGTTCCAGGCCGAAAAATGCATGATTTCGGTATGCTTACTTGTTGCTAGATAACAAGAACTAACAGTAAGCAAATGTATTCGTTGCTAAGACGAACGAAAGAACAGTACAAAATAGTATATTTTACAAGAAATCAAAATACCGTTTTTTCGTGAATTGAAAATTTTGATTTCACGAACGAAAAAAAGTATTTTTTCTCCAACCATACGAATAAGACGCCATATTGTAGAATAATTTTGTATAAAAATCTGGTGTGATACACGCACACAACTTCCTTTTACAGTGATCTTATAATTAGCCAAACATTTTATTTAAAATTTTTAAGCATTTGTCAAAAATTTTCAAAAATTACAAATATTACAAAAACGGTACAAAATAGAGTGTTAGTTCAAGAGACAAATTTTCTCTAAAATTTTAAGCTCAACTCAAAAATGTAATAATATACCGGGTGTTCTATTTAAAATAGGAGTTAATAAAAAAAAATAGAAAAAAACAAAAGAAACTCATTTTAGAAGTATTCAACTGGAAAATCACCTATCTCACATTAATTCACATTAAAAATGTAAAGTTTAAAAAAATCGTTAGAGCCGAAAAATCACAAGAGTAAACACCTACTTCCGGTATGCGATTTTCTTCAAAAGCTTGCTGTCGCATCTACATAGTACACAAAACTTATATATGAAGTTTCAACGCCATACCTCTTTCCGTTTTTGAGATATTCTGTTCACAGACAGACACACAGACACACAGACAGATCAATGAAAAAAAAATATGTTTTTTGGGATCAGGGGACTCTAAAACGTGAAGATCTGTTGAAAACTCAATTTCGAATTTTTGGGGTGAATCCAATACTTCCTTTATTGTAAAAGGAAGTAAAAAGTAAGTCATTTCGGGATGTTCACCAATTACCTTGGCAACCGTACGCATATTTGAGTCCGCTCGATGCTACAGCGCAGTCTGTGAATGCCAGACTCTGATTGGTCCTTGGTGCGCCGCGCAATGCTTGGTCAATGTCTCGTTTTCCTTTATGTAGGTAATTCTGTAGGCAATAAGTAAAATGATTGTTCAATAGATTTAATACCTGCTTTTGTTTACACCCGGACTAGCTCTGATACGTACCTACTGTCAACACCTAATTGCAACTTAAAATTGAGTAACATTCCAAAAATAATATGAACATAATACAATTGAAAACAAAATTTAGGTTATAACAAAATAGTACTTTATGTAACTAGTCCTCAAAGCAAGGCTTTAGGGGACGAGTCGTAATGTTTCCGGACGAGGCGGAGCGAAGCGCAGCCGAGTCCGTAATATGAAGATGAGTCTTCTAAAGCCATTTGAGGACGTGTTGCATACAACGTTTTTTTGTATTAGCTCTCCAAACATTATAATATGAAGTTTCAATTACCATTAACGCGGCATTATATTAGGAGGCCGCGCGAAAATGTATTTTTCGCTACCCAAACTGGTTACTTTGGAAACTGTCTAGGATCCTCAAAATGGCCATTTAGAGGCCTTGTACTTAAAGTCGTCATGGCAACTAATGTTTGAGTCCGCTAAAATGTTGCCATGACGACTTTAAGTACAAGGCCTCTAAATGGCCATTTTGAGGATCCTAGACAGTTTCCAAAGTAACCAGTTTGGTGAGCGAATACAAAAAATACATTTTCATAGATCTTTTGAAGTACATCAACACAAACTGCAGTAGCTTTGCAAGAAAATAATATAAGCAGCGACTCCAACAAGTATTAAAAGACGACGAAATTCAAAATAACAAATAAGTATAACTACTTATTTATTGTTACATACAATTCAGCTTGTTAAGTTGATAAAAGCACACTTTAACATGTGCTATAGAAAAAATTACTATTGTTGCTAGCACATGTTACGCCTCCGCAGAGCATCATCGATTAAGCTTTTTTATCGGTTGCAGGATATTAATCCCTTGTTTACATCTACAAAAGTAGGCTGGTAACTAAATCATAACTAATCTGTACGGTAATAGGCCATTACCGTACATGGCAACCATAACCATAGAGTAACCGATAAACTATTGAACAAATCACGGATGTTATGAATCATAAGAGCCTCAGATGTTTTAAAATCCTCGCTCTACGAGCTCGGATTTCAATACATCTGCGGCAGTTATGATACTCATAACATTCCTATATATGTTAATAGCTATTACCTGGGCATCTGCAGAGTGTAACACCCGTATGCAGTCGTTCGCCAGCGCAGCGGCTCTCCGGAGTTTCGTTATGAATAGTATGTTGGCGGCACTGTACGTCTATGTTAAATTCGAGATTATCAGGTTAGGTTTTCCGTCAGTATTGACAGAAACTGACACCAAATTTAACCTGCTAACCTCGAATTTGACATAGACATACAGTGCCTGGTTTCCAGCTGACTGCAGTGTTGCCGTATCATTGGAGTATTCTTTCGTAAAAGCTCAATACGATGGTATTAATTACTTTTTATCTACAAAAGTAGGTGGTCAAATGCTTCCAAATTACGCCGAGTTAACTATCAAAAATGTTTCTTGCCCCCAGAAAAAATTGATCAAAGTGGTAAGAAATATATGCTTACTGTGATCGAAAATGTTACTTATTTTCCGAGTTACATAGGGAATACCGTGTATAAGGGCATTTTTTTCATTAATTATTTTTTCCGGTTCTAGGTGGTCAATCTCTCCCGAATTTTAACCGTGTATTCAAAAACTGTTTAGCGATACATAGAAAAAAAATCAACTGTGTCGTAAGAAAATCGATACCTCGCGATAACTACCTTAAAATACAAGAAATCGGCAGTGGAACCATCCATGGTTTTTGGGATTTTATTGTATTTGGCGGGGTGACAGGTGGACGACAAAAAACGTCAACATAACCTATACAGATATTTTAACATTTCTAAATTTCACGATTTCAAAAAACTTAATGTGCCCCTCGGCACTGAAAAGTTAAACTTAAAAGTATTACTTCTTAGAAACCAGAGGTAAGTTTTACTTGTTCGCCTATGCAGTTGTCCCAATGCTATTTAAGTGAGACACGTCAAAAGCAAAAGTGACCTGAGTTTTTTTATTTGTACGAACTGCATTTCCACAAAATGCAATGACATACAGAGAACAAAATGTTGCAGTGATTTAAAAGTTTGATTGGTTGTACTTTTCTTGGTTGCAGAAAAACTCCGTTATTATTCAGCGTGAAAACGGGAATCACGCCTTGGAAATTTACACTCACGTTCAAGGCTCGATTTTCAAACATTACTCACGTGCACGACGGGACTCATCGTCACCCAGCGTAACAATTGTCTCATGTCACGCGCCCGTCACTCTGGGTATTAATGCTATACAGGGTAGGTATGGAAAATTTGTAAATTTAACAATTTTTGGATTTTTAAAAATAGAACATCCTGTATATTTTTGCAATTTTGAAATGCTCTTTCTTGTGATATCTTACTTCATACCTCTAAATTCAACCGTTTTCAGATGTTTGATCAGATAAAAAAACAATTTAAACCAGTTAAAATACTTTAAAGAGATAATAAATAAAAGCCGTTAAAGTGCTTCTTTAAACACTTGAACTCTCCTAGTACAACATAAAAATTAAAATCAAAATCCAGTCATTGTTAATGCATAAAATAACAAACTCCAAAAAACGAGAAATGTAGGAGAAAATTAAATCTGAAAAGCGGTTGAATTTATGAAATGCAATATCAGAAGAATGTTCATTGAAAGGGATTTTCAAAAATTCAAAAATATATTGGATGTTCTATTCAAAGAAAATCCAAAATGATTACATTTGCAAATTTTGAGCACCCTGTATAAAATTAATACCCAGAGCCACTATTTTACATTCGAAAGGTAATTAATTCACAAAAAACAATTTTTTGGTAATTTTTTTCTTTCATTCAATTGTTTTGTGTTACCTACAGCAGCTGCCTGAAATTCAATTTTTTTGCATAAAATCATTAATATATGCAAAACAGTTGACGCTAGATACTTACATGTTGATATTAAAATTATTAGTATTTCGATCATGAACTAACCACTCTTTGTGATTTTGACACAAAACTTTTGAGCTACCCATATGCAGGAATGTAGGGTGTCCTATTTTTTAAAAATCTGATGTGGTACACACACACAACTTCCTTTTACAGTGATCTTATAATTATCCAAAAATTTGATTTCAAATTTTTAAGCATTTGTCAAAAATTTTAAAAATTGCAAATTCTACAGAAACCGTACAAAACAGAGCGTTAGTTCAAGAGACAAATTTTCTCTAGAATTTTAAGCTGAATTCAAAAATTTAATGATATACCGGGTGTTGTATTTCAAATAGGAGTTAATAAAAAAAATAGAAAAAAAACAAAAGAAACCTATTTTAGAAGTATTCAACTGGAAAATCACCTATCTCACATCAATACACATTAAAAATGTAATAAAAATATAAAGTTTGAAAAAAATCGTTAGAGCGGTTTTTGAAAAAATCGAAAACAACTGAAAAATCACAAGAGTAAACACCATACTTCCAGTTATGCGATTTTCTTCAAAAACTTGCGGTCGCATCTAGATAGTACACAAAACTTATATATGAAGTTTCAACGTCATAGCTCTTTTCGTTTTTGAGATATTTGGTTCACACACACAGACAGACAGACCAATGAAAAAAATATGTTTTTTGGGACCAGGGGACACTAAAACGTGAAGATCTGTTGAAAACGCAATTTCTAATTTTTGGGGTGAATCAAACACTTCCTTTATTGTAAAAGGAAGTAAAAAGTAAGTTTGGTTTGCACTCTATTTAATCAAAAATATT
This sequence comes from Agriotes lineatus, assembly GCA_940337035.1. Classification (NCBI taxonomy): domain Eukaryota; kingdom Metazoa; phylum Arthropoda; class Insecta; order Coleoptera; family Elateridae; genus Agriotes; species Agriotes lineatus. The sequence continues at coordinate 237,375,516 of OW679194.1, read as the reverse complement.
TTAGTAATGTGTACCACCTTCATACCTGCACATTTTTTATAAAAACAATTTATTAAAATTCATATTTCCATTGCAGGCAACACTGTTACAAGTTGTAGGGTAAAGCAGCACCACATTGTTGGCGCCCATCCCTTATTGATTTTTAAGGGCAGCAGGGAATTTGCAAGATCTGGCTGTTGACAAGATCTAGCTGTGAGAATAATATTGAAACACCTGTGATATGTTCCCCAGAAATGAAAGCCTTAGAAGCTTCACAGTTGTTTGTAAACATGGAAATGTTTAAACCGATCTAAAAATGCATTTTAGAATAAACACAAAATGACAATTCTAAACGTCTAAAATGTTACTGTTTTAGTAGTAAAGGATCGGTAGGTGAAGTAAATATTTTTTGGAAACCTACGTGCCAAATAGGAAGACTGACCAGTAATGATGCTGGGACGCAAACAAAGTATTAAGGGGGAGCCGGTGTTGGCGGATTATGGCCCGGAGGAGGCTTTCAACGAGAGCGCCGATATCGAATGGGTAAATAAGGTAACTTAAATACGCTTCAGAAAGTGCAAGATGTCAATGTAAGTAAAGTTCTACTTTACTAGCTTTTATGACTATAATATGGCGAAATAATAACGCACAAACAACAATTAGAATTAGAAATTTAAAAACTTGTGTTGTAGAGATGGATTCGAAGGATAATGAGATTTTGTGCCCTTTTGAGTTTGGCCTCTGTGAGCTGCAATACCCCGAAGACTTTCGAGAGATGGCCTCCCATGCAGTACGTTACCTTCTGCTGTGATAGCGTGGTGACCATCTTGTTCACAGCAGAAATGATCGCTAAAATGCATATTCGTGGAATTTTGAGGGTATTTGATGTATATATTCCCACACCCTTGAATATTGCTGTAACAGCATTGGCTGGCTTAAAACTGATCGGTTTGTAGGGGGAAGTGCCGTATTTGAAGGACCACTGGTGCCAGTTCGATGCCAGCATGGTTTTCTTTCTGTGGATCTCGGTGATTTTGCAGATATTTGAAATGCTGGCCATCGTGCCAAGGTTCAGTTACTTATCGATCCTGAGGGCCCCGCGACCTCTTATCATGATACGATTTTTGCGAGTCTTCCTGAAGTTTTCTATGCCCAAGTCTAGAATTAATCAAATTTTTAAGTAAGTTATACTTCTTAACTTGTTTTGTTTTCTACAAAAAGCATAAAATACTACAACAGATTTTTTTATTTTAGACGTTCCAGCCAGCAAATCTACAACGTAACTCTGTTTTTTCTTTTTTTCATGTCATTATATGGTTTACTGGGGGTACAATTTTTTGGAGAACTTAAAAACCACTGTGTTTTAAACACCACTGATCCTCAGTGAGTAACTTGTTGCAAAATATGATCTCACCCAATAAAGTAATCAATTTTAGCTACATAACAATAAACAGCCTTGCCATACCAGATACTTTTTGTTCCTTAAACCCAAATTCAGGATACCAGTGCCCACCTGGAATGAAGTGCATGAAATTGGAATTATCACGCTACATCATGGGCTTCAATGGCTTCGATGAATTTGGTAAACAAACAATTAATAATCACGCTTGGACTCCAACTTAAACTAATTTCAGTAACCAGCTTTTTTACCGTCTACCAGGCAGCATCGCAAGAAGGCTGGGTTTTTATCATGTACAGAGCAATCGATTCCCTGCCTGGCTGGAGAGCAGTACTGTATTTCAGCACCATGATATTCTTCTTGGCCTGGCTTGTGAAGAATGTGTTCATTGCAGTTATCACAGAAACCTTCAATGAGATCAGGGTGCAGTTTCAACAGATGTGGGGCATACGGCAACAAATTCAAAACAGCACTGCGTCACAAGTAGGGTTAGGCGGATTTAAATATTTGTACCTAAACTCCTGTTTTAGATTTTAACTGGCGATGACAGAGGGTGGAAGTTGGTGACATTGGATGAAAATAAGCATGGAGGAATAGCACCGGATATCTGCCATAAAATTCTCCGATCCCCACACTTTCGACTCATAGTCATGTGTATAATACTGGCGAATGGGGTTGTAACGGCTACTATGCATTTTAAGCACGACGAAAGGCCTCGAAGTGACTTCTATACCAAATATTACTACATTGAGATTGGATTTACTGTGGTGCTGAACTTCGAAACTATTTTTAAGATCTGGTGCTTAGGCTGGAGGGGTTACTGGAAACATTCCATTCACAAGTTTGAGCTCCTTTTGGCTATTGGTACAACGATACATGTAATTCCTGGGTTTTACATGTCTGGCTTTACATATTTCCAGGTACGTGTCTCCTCTTTTTATAAGAATACTTATGAGCTGTGTTAATACCACAATGGATCTGCAAGAAAGGTCACTCTTAAATAGGTGTACAAACCTAGAGTACGAATACAACAAAAGACCTTTTTCGACTCAGTCGAGGAAACAAAACTGTCAATTTCCAACCATCGGGAGCCAATTACTATTAACTCCCGGCGGGAGCCAATATTTGTTACCTCCCGCATTTGTGTTTATCTCACTATGGATACCACACTAAAGTTTGGCAACACTATGTCGACTTGAAAATTTAACAAAATGTCGTAAAATCTCAAGTTAGCAGATAGGGTAGAGGCCCCGGTTTTGGCCATCACCCTGGTTTTGGCCACTTACAATTTTAAATACACAAACTAAATACGTCGTAAGCGATCAACGGCTAGGAGTTGTTTCCACTCAGTTTTAAACTTGTTCTAACACCACTTACAATGCTGCCAAACTAGTGTTGTAAAAATTAAAATTATGATTGTAGTTTGCAAGTGACCAGGTCTTGTTTGTGTAGTTTTCTTAACATACTGCTAAGAAACAGGGGTAAGTTAATTTGCACTTGTACGCTTGATAAATGTTTTGGCCAATTATCATTGTGTTATCAAACATTTGAGAATGTAAGCTATAAAAAAATTGGCGGGATAATTTCAAGGTCAGATCATTAAAATGCAATGGCCATTACTAATATTCTCATTCTTCGAAAACCTAGTTTTGGCCATGTACATGGCCAAAACTAAACCAGACTGTTTTAGCAGTGACCAGTTTAATTCATATATGGGGCTAGGTACTTACTTTAGCGTTTATAGATTTTTTCCGTTCAGTTGCAGTCGACAACGACAATAGACTTTCCATTTCCAGAATTCGATATTCAAGATTTATCAATTGTTCTTCATGAAAATAATTAAATGATAAGCAATATACCTAGAAGAAATGATACTGAAAAGGAACGAAACTAAAAATAATGGCATAAGTAATACAGAAGAAATGATACCAAAAAGTATTGAAACTGAAAGTAATTATGGGATTAGCAATATTGAAGAAATAATACCAAACAGCAATGAAACTGAAAATAATGATGAGGTATCTATCGCCGCATAGTGGTCATACATCCACTCTCTTTGGCTATGAAATTCAACTTCAAGAACAACATTTGAACAGTAACAGTGTAAATCATCATCATCATCATTTACAGCTTTTATATATATCCATCTCTAGTGTACGCCTCCCCAATTTGTCGCCATTTTCTGCGTTCGGTGGTTGATCCCATCCACTGTGTTCCGGCTATTTTGCATATATCACCTCTTCTTCTCGTTCTTGGCCTTCATTTGGTCACCTTCTTGCTCCATCTGTTGTTGTCTCTTCTCGTAACATGTCCCGCCCATTGCCACTTTAGGCTTGCAATTCGTCTTGCTACCTCTTCTACTCTAGTTTTATTTCTTATCCATTGATTTGTCTTTCTTTCCTGTAGCTGTACTCCAAGCATTGATCTTTCCATTGCTCTCTGGGTCACTTTCATCTTTTTTATTATAGTTTCAGCGAGGGACCACGTCTCAGATGCGTATGTAAGCGTTGGGAGAACGCACTGGTTGAATACTTTTGTTTTGAGATATTGCCGGTACACATTAGATTTAAATACATTCCTTAATATTCCGTATGCCGCCCATCCCAGTTTGATTCTTTGATCAACTTCCGCTGCTTGCGTGTCCGACGCAAAAGTCAGTGTTTGTCCTAAGTATAGGTATATATTCTTCTACTACCTCTAGAAGATTGTCGTTAATTTGGATGGGTGGTACATTTTCTCTATTAGACATAATTTTTGTTTTCGATAGGTTCATTTTTAGCCCAACCGCTTGTGCTGCTTTCCCAACATCCATTAACATTGTTTCCAAGTCCTCAATATTGTCGTCAGCGAACCATAGATTATCGAGGTAATCGCCATTAATGTTGATACCCTTCTCGTCCCAATTCAGAGTTTTGAATACATCCTCTAGGACAGCGGTGGCGAACCTTTATTGATCTACGTGCCATTTTTCTAAAGAAATGTTTAATGAGGTCATGACGTGCCATCAAACAATCTTGACTTGGTGATTAATGAGTAAAAAGTAAAACTAAATACTATCAACTTAAAACTCTTTAAATGCAACCAAAAATATACATTTGGTACTGCAATAGTAACATTATGTTTATTTAAATGAAAGAAAAAATTAGTGCAACTTGTGCTCTTGTAAATTAGATGCTAAATAACTTAGATTAGCTTCATACTTTGCTACTTTTAGCAGAATGCAAGCTGAGCTGGAGTCATCTGACAAACGGCTTCTAAGCGAGTCTTTAATGTTATTCATTTCTGAAAATAATGACTCGCATGCATAGGTAGAAAAAGCTTCTTCAGACAGCTAAATGTGTCTGGAATTGAATTGCACGTTTCCATAATTTTGGTATTGGCATTTTTACTCATATTACCTGGTAGTCTTTCTATTTCATTTAATTCCAAATATTTCCTTGTTTTCATAAATTTTTGGATCAATATTGAACTAGACTGGAAATTAATCAGCTGCATTTCAATTTTTTCAATTTCCAACCAATAAAATTTGGCCAAGTTCAGTTTATCAAGGTAAGTCCCATTAGAATACATAATAAACTTGAACGTTTCCGATAATTCTTTGAACTGAAAAAATCTCGATGATAATTATTTGATTGAAAAATTAATTACCGAATTAAACTCTTCAGTGACTTTTGCTTGGTCTGGTTGTTCGTGTAAATCCAAATCTCTGGTAATTTTTTTCAAGTTTGGGAAAAACTTGCAGTTTTTGGTAAGAACATCGTTACTGAAAACTAGTTTAGCCTCAAAAGCACGAATAAGATCTATCATAACGATAACTGTTTTATTTGCGCATTGAAGCTTCACGTTCAATTTATTGAACTGCTGGCACATGTCCGTAAAAAACATTAATTTTAAAAGCCACATAAAATCCATCAATTGTGAGTATTGTTCAATTTTTCCCTCATTTTGCAAAAACAGTCTGATCTCTTCCAAACAATCAACAAATCTTTGAAGTTCATTACCGCGGCTCAACCAGCGAACATTATTATTATACATCAGTAAGCCATTATACACCGATTTAACTTCATTCAACAAAGTATCAAACTTTCACTTGTTTAAAGCTTGCGACGATATGAGGTTCACTATTTTTGTGACTACGGCCATTATATTATCATTTAACACACAAGGCTTGTTGATGAATGATGCAGTGGAATTCAAGAATTGAATGTCCTATGTGTGTTTGAAATAAACTGATAAAACCATTTGTTTTGCCCATCATACTTGGAACAGGTACCTAGATACCTAAATTCCTTAATTCATGCCATGCCCAAATTATTTGGTGGCGTGCCATCAATAGCACGCGTGCCATTGGTTTGCCACTCCTGCTCTAGGAAATTAGTGAACAGTTTGGGCGAGATCGTGTCGCCTTGTCTGATGCCACGTTTAACAAGTCCTCATATAGTTGTTCTATTTCGTGATCTGGGTGTGTAGATGTAGGTGCGTGTACCTGGATGATCTTCAGGTAGTATCTATTAGATATTTTCATTGCTATGTAGATTATTCTTGATGATATACCTATCGCAGAGCAAATGTATTTAACCATCCTTTTGTGTACTAGGATTCTGACACCATTATTGTTATCATTTCCTTCTTCCTCTCCTTTATTCCCAACATTCCCTGTTCTCAGGGTCAGGAAATCTCCTTTTCTTCTCACCTCGCTCACTCCAAGACAGTCCCACTTAATATTCTGTAATTCTTCTTCCAATTGTACTAGTCTTTCTTCTGTATAGAGTGATCTTGTATTCAATGTTCCGATGTTTAGTTTTGTGCAGTTTTTAGAATTGTCATTTCTCCATTTAGAATTTTTTCCTCGCCCAGAATCCGTGAGGCTGACCGTGTAGCCGGTGTGGGAGTGTGGGTGATTGACCCTACCCACCTGGGGTATTCCAGTTTTGAAATTTGTATTCATATTCATTGAGGGTTATTTAGCATTAAAACGCCACGCTTGCTAGGCGGGTTGGCAAGTTTTGGTATGGATTGGTAAGGATTGGACGGTGAGAGGTAGGATTAGGGTTGGGACTTGGTTTACCCCCGGATCTGGAGGAGAGAAAAAACCAAGGCTCGCGTGGGCAGGGTCGCTTCCCTGAAGTAGACCTATCCTTTACCGTGATCGTAGAGAAGTGTCTACCCGCTACCCTAACAGTGTAAATGCAAGGTTTTAATTTAAAATTTTATAAGAGTTATTTACCCTCTAGTAGAGCATATATTTTAAATAGAATTATTTGCAAAGTAAATGGTTGCAATTGTTACAGGTGTTGCGAGTGGTTCGTCTTATAAAAGCATCACCTCTACTGGAAGATTTTGTCTACAAAATTTTCGGCCCGGGCAAGAAGCTAGGAAGTTTGATTATCTTTACCATGTGCCTGCTGATAATCTCATCAAGCATCTCAATGCAGCTGTTTTGTTTCTTGTGCGACTTTACGAAATTTGAAAGTTTCACCGAGGCATTCATGTCTATGTTCCAAATCCTAACGCAAGAGGCATGGGTGGAGGTTATGGATGAAACTATGTTGCGCACGCGGCCAACCCTTGCTCCACTCGTTGCAGTTTATTTCATACTATACCACTTGTTTGTCACTTTGGTATATTTTCACTCTATTTGCTACTGCTTTAGTATTCATACCTGTTACTTTCAGATTGTGCTAAGCTTGTTTGTAGCTGTAATTCTGGATAACTTGGAACTGGACGAGGATATCAAGAAAGTAAAGCAGCTGAAATACAGGGAGCAAAGCGCTGAGATCAAAGAAACACTGCCGTTTAGGTTGCGTATTTTTGAGAAATTTCCAGATAGTCCACTTATGGTAACGTTGCACAAAGTACCTTCGGACTTTAGTGTGCCCAAAGTGCGTATCTATTTCTTTAGATATTTAAAAAAAATTAAACGCTTTGTCTTAAAGGTGAGGGAGAGTTTTATGAGACAGTTCGTTTATGAAACTGAAGACGATGCCAACTCAGAAAGCGTAATTAAAAAAATTAGTGATGAAATATTTGATTCCAAATGTATTTATCGCAAACAGAAGCCGTTGAAGATACTCAATAATTTGCCGAAAGTTCGTGTAGTTGATTTCAAACTTAAGAAAGCTTCAGTTGCTCAGATAATTAAGTAAATTTTGCCAGTTGCTTTTCTACATCTTTTTAACTGCTGCTATTTCCAGTGATTCTAATAACCAAAGACTAATGCTGGGGGACTCGTCGATGATACCGGTTCCAGGCACTAAAGGACCGTTGAAGCCACAGGGGACAGTTAACAGCATAAAGCAGTTTAAGTATAAGAATTTCTGATTTTATTGTAAATGTTAATGTAATCACTTTTAGCTTTGTGAACAGTAAATTTTACTCTATTGCTGTAGCCAATAACAAGAAGCTTGCACGTGTCCATTGGCTATTGTGTCTATCTTGTGCTGACCATACTTCCCAAAGTTGAGATATAATCCCTCAAAAACGTTTCAGGTTTGGATCACGGTCCATTCGAAGAAGTGTAAGAAGTGGCTCGATCAAATTAAAGCAAACTTACGAACACCTAATGGAGAATGGCGATATAGGGGTGAACAGAATGAGTTCCGCCAGAGCCAGGCCACATGATTTGGACATAAAACTGTTACAAGCAAAGCGGCAACAAGCTGAGATGAGAAGGTATGGTCTCCACTTTGCTCTGTATAAGTATGTGTCGGTAGGTACTTTTATCTTTATTTTGCACAGAGTTTTTAAAATATTTTTTGTCTAATTGAACTTCCATATTTACAAAACTGTAGTTTAAAAACAGAGGAAGGAATTAATAATATATAATAATAACAATATTTATTTAAATAGGAATCCTAATATACATAATAATAATAATTTCATAATTATTATATATATTGCTATGGTTTTAAGCCCTACCAATCAACTCTGTTAGCATTGTCAAGTTAATGGACATTTCATGAAAGCTCAAAGTGAGATATTTTATATAACTGCAAAGCTAAAACTTGAATTTGCCAGAATGAATACATTTGTAATGAGATGCCAGTAATTGCAGAATAATTAATTAATGAACGCAATAAGCAAAGCTCAATTTGAACAGGGATCTAAGTTGAATGTAAGTTCAGTTAATTGATTAGGTTTGTGCTAAAGTAAATGCCAAGCCGAATAAAATTTAATAATTACAAGATGGATCGCAAACGCAAGGGAATGAAGCGTAGAATTCAGGTACAGTTTAATAGTGAAATCCAGTCAGGGTTTTATAAGAAAGGTAAGTGAAAGATAGATAAGCTTATGAACATGCAACGAGCAGATAAGAATGAAGGCATTAAAGCATTTGAAGGAAACCGTAAGAATCAAAAGGCAAGGGTTATAGAAAGTGCAGAAAAGGAGACAGCATATGAACTTAAAAATGTGTGGAAAATAAAACAGTGAATTCAAAGAAAGCCAGTGCAGGAAATGCGCGAATTAAATACTCTAATCAGTGCAGTGACATGTAAATATTTAAACGCAAATTAAAAAGACTTGCAGTGACAAATAGACACGCAAACAATTATTTTAGAGGTAATATTAATGTACAAAATCCTAGCTTTAAGTAGAATTTATTGTTAATAGTCAGTTTTTGAACCATGTTAACATCCGTAATTAATTTGAAACTAAATAGCTTTTGTTTATAACAAAAAAAAAGACAAATGAATAAATTAATGGCTTGACGTGTGAAATTGTGCTCTGTATTAAAATTAAAATTTCTGATATTAAAAATAAAAATACATGTCTGAAACCTTGCTGTCGTTTTTTATTCGAGAAAAATGTTTTTGTTTCTTTTTGCTTCTGTCAAATCTGTCTTGCTACATCTGTCATGGCCGCAACACGGCAGAAATAATTTGCTCTCAAACAAATTAATAATTCTAATACAATAAATACCGCTATTATTCAAAAACCATTAAAAATTAATTTGAGATTCTGGTTTGAGATTACTTCAGCAATTTTGGAATAAATCGGTCATGGCCGAGTTTGGCGGGTGACTCTGAAAATTGATAATTGCATAAAACTCTTAAAACCTTATAAATAATATCTAAACTGTTAAGAACACACCTCTTTTAAAAAAATTTCAAACATGGCCGTAACAGTAATTCTGCCATTTTTATAAATAAAAATTAATATTTCTAAAATGAAATTTCAACCGAATATTATCTGAATAAAATAACTAAAAAAAATCGATTATTAAAGAATACAAAATTCATAATTAAAAAAAAAGTTTTATGGCTGATCATTGCTGATATATAAACTCAATTAAAGTGCTCCTTATATATTTATATACCCATTAACAATAACATAAAATGAAGATGGTTTCATTACTTTTTGAAGTGGTGGTTATCTTAAATATGACACAGATTTGACAGAAGCAAAAAGAAACAAAAAATTTTTCTCGAATAAAAAACGACAGCAAGACGAACTTACTTAATAATAAAATTTTTATCAGTAATTTAACGTAATTTTTAAATTTCTCCCAATATTTGAAAAAACAATTTTTTTTTAAAAAGCAACTAATTGCATAAACGGATTTATACATAGAATGGCAATCTTTGAATAACAAAAAGGAAATTTTAACAGTTTTAGAAATAAACAACAGAATGTTAAACTTACAATATATAATTGGAGAATGTTTTTGTACTTAATTTTTATCGCCAAATGAATAACAGAATGTTATCTAAAACTTATTTTAAACTGTTTGTAATTGTACACTGAAGAAGGCACCAGGTGCTGAAATATATATGTTGTTATTTATGTTAATAAATTGTAAAACAACAACAAAATTTAGCTGCTCTTGCCTTTTACTACTAAATTAAGAATAAATCCAGCTACAACCTATATACTAATTTACATGTCTGAAACTTTACCAGTGTGTTGAGCAAATTTTTGTGTCCATGTGGTATTATTTTTAACAAAATCCGCCACCAAAAATAGTTGAGGTGTCCGATGCTGTTTGACATAACTTCGATCCAAAGCAGCTTTAGTTCCGACAGCTACGAAGAGGTCTACCAGTCCAGCCAGCCCTTTGGGGAAGACACCAGTGCCATTCAGCAGCCGTTGGGGTACGTGATCGTGCCCCAACAGCAGGATCCGGCCCATAGCAGCCCCACAACGAGGTCAGCGTAGCCTACGAACACCCCGATATAAGATCGGCTAGTGCAGGTACTCTTAATCCTAAAAATAATTAAGTGAGCACCGGGAAATTCATGCATGCGTAAGAAGAGCAATACTCAATGCAATCCAGCCCAGTTCCATCGCCGTACGAGTGGCTCTAGTCAGCCAGGAGGTTCAAAATCCATTATTTGAGGTTATCCGTTAGTGTGATCCAGACCCACGCCAAAATAAACAGTTGGGAGATAGAAGCGGGCCCCATAAACAAATGCTAGAAATCAATGAGGATTAATGCCGCGAAAACCAACTAATTTAAATAGTTACCAATAGAACTGTGATTGATTTCACTTGTTTTGTTTATTCAATTTGACGCGATCTTGCAAACGGCGTCCATCTTGGCTTATATTTGACCCAATTTCAGTTTCGATTGTGCGCAGTTAAGCATATGCGGAGACAGATCCCTATTTAATAATTTTAATAAATTATGCATTCAGGGTGGACCCAACCGAGTCTGTGCTTTATCGATTTGAGCTAGCGTATTATTGGATTAATTGCAAATAAATAAAATATTATAAAGGGCATACAACTATTTATTTTTATTTATCAATTTAGAAGTAACTTTTAATCAAGAGGAAGAGAAAGAGGAAGAAGAATACGAAAAATATTTGCGTGGTTCCTTTGTTTAAAAATTAAATTAATAACACATTACAACACTAATTAGACATACCATTGCAATATATTAGTACAAACAACTATTAACAAAATAACAATATTAAAAGATAGTAACTCAATACAGAAAAAAAAGATTCATTAACATTTTATAGAATAATTTTAATTTTACAGAATATTTTGATTTTGAATATGTAACAATAGTTTGCTTTTAAAAACTGTACTTGATCTGCTTGCTTTAATTTCTTGTGGTAATTTTTTATACATATCCATTCCTTTAATTAATAAAGAGTTCATTGTAGAACGATAATTTGATTGAGGAATATAAATATTAGTCAAACCTCTAGTATCATGGTCATGAACATTATAATAAAATGATACAAAAAATTTTTCCTGCTGCTGATCATGTAAGTCAGTGATACAGCCTTAGTAACAAAACATGTAAGTCGGTGATTATATTGGTTTGCTGCTTTTTCTTGACAACGGAACTTAATATTATTATAAAGTTCCTAAGATAATAGGTATAATTAGCAAAGCAAGATGCAGATTTAGACGTTTTGTTTATAAATTGCAAGTGTTTATGTGACATGTGACACTCACAGGTAACACGACTCACGAAAACTAATCCTGGTGACAGGTGACAAACCAAACAATTTTTTCAAAAATCTAGGAAAATTTTGATAAGCAGCGGGAAAAATATTATAAGATAACTCTGTCTTGGCTTGTACTTGCCTACCTCAAATGTTAATAGGGCCTTACGTTCCTTGTTACTTAAATAGCTATTAAATATGTTGGAGCCTGATTATTCAATATTTTATATAGAAATGTCATAGTTATAGTATATTATTATATGAGCGATTATGACAGCCATTATTCACGAAGATGACATTTGCGCCACAAGCCGAAGGCGCGTGGCGCAAGTCATCTGAGTGAATAATGGCCATAATCGCGAATATAATACGATATTTTATCTACTCCTATGCAATAGGAGCCTTGGGTTCATATTTCAGAATTATGACATTTGTGACAGCTGTTAACTTCAAAAGTCATTTAATAATAAGAATGAATTTTATCTACGACCACTACTAAAAGTAGGCCTTTTAGCGCTAGCTTGTTTCACTAAAAGTTACGTTTTATAGTTTACCGTGTTTAAAGAAATCAGCTGTTTACTTTTAGCACATGTGCTAAAAGTGAAGCGAGTTCAAAACTACAATTTCGAACTGCAAGTGAAGTCGTAAAGCTATTCTAGTTGCTTCTTGAGTTACAGGTAAAGCGTTTTGGAAATAATTAAAGCGTTATGTAATGAATACAGTCATATGTGGAGTATCAATAATTACATTTCGTAACTCAACCTTGACAGCACGGGCGTGGCCAAACAATCGCCAGCGGCGCAGGCCTACTATTCATTATGACGCAGCGTCGCAGATGCGAACCTTTCTTAAATCGATATTTATGGATTAATAACGGTAAAATTAAGGTCGTAGATAAAATATTGTATGCAACGCGTGCTAAAAGTTGTTTATGCGCGAGACATGTTATGAAACTCAGCCTTCGGCTTCGTTTCATAATTTTCATGTCTCGCGCATAAAAGTCGACTTTTAGCACTTGTTGCATAAATAGCTATTGTGATTGGCTACAACCTATTGAATAATGAAAATAGAATTTTGTGATTGGTTGCAATTTGCAAACTATTGAATAATGAAAATAGAATTTTATGATTGGCTGCAAACCGTGAATTATGAATCATAATTCATGGCCATTGTGCAGTAGAAGTAGATAAACAAATAAATCCTTTGCTAAACTGATATTCAATGTAAAGCATCTAACATAACTACCACTGGTGTTGTTAATATTAAAATGATTCTCATCCCACGATTTTGTAATTTTTGTAATTGCGACAATTTATTTAAATTAAATTGATGCAATAAAGATGCACAATAATCAAAGTGAGGTAATATTATGGTTCTACATACAGTAATTTTGGAATTGATTTTTTGCAATTCTTGAGTAAGAATACAACTTTTTTGAGATTTTCTTAACAAATTAATCAAAGTGCCATTCAAAATTTAACACATTATCTAACATGAAACCAAGATATTTAACTGATGTTACAATTTCTATCTGTTCCTTATCTATTGATAAATTTATATTATTTTTGTTTAAACAGTTATATTTATAGGTACTTTGTCTTAAAAATCATTCCCTTTGTTTTCGATACATTTAATTTTAATTTATTGCAATTTAAATATTTGGATACACTTTCTAATACAATTGCTCTTCTTATATTACATAAAAGTGTAATTACCCGAGTTGTCCTTATTTCAAGCAAATATAACTTTGTAGAAATCAGCGGGAGGAAGATTTGAGAGAAAACCATCCATTTTTTGACACACCATTATTTGCAGTACCTCGTGAAAGTAGGTTTCGCAAAATATGCCAGCTGATTGTTTATGCCCGATATGATGCGAGACTGAAAGATCCCATAACTGGAAAAGAGAGGAAAGTCAAGTACAAGAGCCTGCAGTGAGTTTGTTTTTGATGTTTAACCCTCGCCCAGCGGAAATAATTTCAGTTACGCGGAGTGCGGAAATGGGTCTCTGATGACCCTCCTCGAATTCAATTTTTTAAAATTAGTTTTAAAGCCCTACAATGTCTTTTTCTAATACATACTTGCACATGATAATATAAGCATGCAACTTTTATTTTTATTGACCTGCAGACTAAAAAATTCTTCATATTCTGCGTCACTTTTATCGCTGCCACTGTCCTCATCAGACAAAAAATGAAAGTCGTTTTCGTCATCATCACGGTTAACTATTGTTGTTCCGTATAGGGAATTTTATTAGGATCCATTTTTTTTGCCTATTATTTTACACAGTGTTATTATACCCCAGAAAACAAAAAAAACAATGGAGCGCGAAACGCGGAAACCGGGTCTCAAGTGACCCTAGCGGATTATCTCAGGTATACCAAGACATTTCTCCACAAAATTTATTCTACATCATCTCCATAACAGCTTCGAGGAATATGCAAACACCCAAAGCAGTATATTGGAAAACGGTAAAATTATTTAAAAAAACAGAAAGTCCGGGTCACTTGAGACCCGGTTTCCGCAGTCTGAGGGTTAAATTACTATTTCTATCGTTTTCATTTCATAGTAATTTTCTGGGTTTGGTGACTTATTTGGACTGGGTGATGATAACCATGACGACTCTCTCATGCCTATCGATGATGTTCGAAACTCCATACTACCGCGTCATGGAAAATGCTTCCCTGCAAATTGCGGAGTACTGCTTTGTGATATTTATGAGCATCGAACTGGCCTTGAAGATATTAGCTGATGGCTTGTTTTTCACGCCCAAGGCATATATTAAAGATGTAGCTTCTGTTTTAGATGTTTTTATTTACATTGTAAGTATAAAAAACACTTTTTATAAAAAATAAATTACCATTATATTTAGGTTAGCTTAGTATTTCTCTGTTGGATGCCAAAACTAGTACCTCCAAATTCTGGAGCACAGTTGCTGATGATTTTGAGATGCCTCAGGCCATTGCGGATATTTACTCTGGTCCCTCACATGCGAAAGGTTGTGTACGAGCTGTGTCGAGGATTTAAAGAAATTTTGCTGGTAAGTTATAGCATTAAATATTATTTGGAACAACATGAACAAACGTAAAACACATTGCTATGCAACATAGTAAAAAATTAAACAATTTAATTGTTTTCATATCGAAGAATATAGAAGAAATTCCATTTTTGCTCAACAAGTATGGGACTTAATTCTCTCTGATCTCTCTGTAAATAAGTGTTGGTTACGAAAAGCCTAATAAAAAACAAATTGTTTCAAATTTTGCACCCCACAATTTGTATTATAATCATAGATCATATCTAAGCAAAGCATATAATTATTGCAAGTCAATATATTAGTTTGGCAATTTTGCACCTCGTATTTTTGGTCACTCCTGCTAGTGGAGGTAGCATCCGGTTATTATACTAGAACGGCTGCCTCAAACCCCAGACCTGTGGGGGGAAGTGCAATGTCACAGCGTGAATTCTGCAGTTACTGGTAGCTGGTACCTATTTTACGTAAGAGCGTCTTAGCTATGATTTGCGTATCTAAAAGTTGTAGATTTTTATAAGATTTATTCAGCAATTAACAAGTAGGTATATTGAATTATGACAGGGTGTTGATGCAATGTGGCAATGTGTGCAAATAGTTTAAAAAAAACCAAAAAAGACCACATATTCCCTAAAGATTGTAATATTAGAGCTATTTGGAATCAATGATGCCGCCATGACGGCAAATGGAATCTAGACAGCTGTCGTGTTTGTTCAGTACATTTTACTAAAAAAGATTTTGAAGTGGACAAAGTTGCACAAATGTAAAATATTCAAACAAAAAAATAGTAGTGTTAAAGACAAGTAAATATAACACAAAAAATACGAGGGTAGTTCAATAAATCCTTAGAAAAAGAGAGAAAAACAAATTATTTGAGGTGGATCTTTATTTACTTTTCAACGTAATCGCCTTTTAGCTCTATACACTTTTCCAAACGTTTCTCCAACTTTTTTAAACCATCTAAAAAGTAAGATTTCGGAAGGTCCTCAAAATAGGCATCTGTTTGGGCAATGATCTCTTCGTTCGACGTAAACCGCCTTCTGCCAAGCCATTTTTTTAAGTTTGCAAATAAAAAAAAGTTACTTGGGGCCAAATCCGAAGAATACGGTGGATGCTGTAGTAACTTGAACTTTAATTCCATGATTTTGGCCATCGCAACTGCACAGGTGTGCACCCGTGCATTGTCTTGATGGAAAAAAATCTTTTTCTTTTGCAAATGGGGACGTTTTTTCTTAATTTCTTCGCTCAACCGGTCCAGTAACGACGCATAATACTCTCCAGTTATCGTTTTTTCTTTTTCCAAGTAATCGATGTAGATGATTCCTCGTGCATCCCAAAAAACTGTGGCCATCACCTTACCAGCCAATTTCACCGTTTTTGCCTTCTTTGGAGCCCGTTTCCCTTCAAAAACCCACTGTTTTGACTGTTCCTTTGTCTCGGGAGTGTAGTGGTGTATCCACGTTTCGTCCACAGTTATGTATCGACGCAGAAACTCCTCAGGATTGCGACAAAAAAGTGCCAAAATAGTCTCTGAGTCGACTACAGGAGTACGTTTATTCTCCATCGACAGCAAACTCGGCACCCATCTTGCCGAAGTTTTTTTCACACCCAATTTTTTGTGCAAAATTGAAAACACTGTACCTTGCGATATGCCCATAGCTTCAACTATTTCGCGCACTTTGATTCTTCGATTACTCAAAATCATGTCGTGGATTTTGTCAATCATTTCGGGCATTGTCACTTCAACTGGACGTTCTGAACGAGGTGCATCTCTTGTGGATGTACGGCCACGTTTAAACTCATTTACCCAATTGTATACCGGGTGCTGACTTGCGCGACGCACCATAGGAATTTGCATAGTAAATTCTTTATGTTCAGTTATTTGCTCCCCTAATTATTTTAGAGTTAAAGTGTAAATACATTTTTTGTAGAGAAAAAAATGCTGCATCCATTCATACTGTTGCTAACAATTTTTCATTTTCCGGAACCGAATGAATGCAAAAAACAAACTAGCTTTTCACAAAAATCAGTGATGCCATGGAATTATTGAAACAAGCCAATGCCAACGCAAATGCGTGCGGCGCGACAATATGTGCTGTTTGTTTGTTTGTCATTGATGTTTGACGTTTATAATAATTCATTATTAATTATGTTCTGATCAATGTCTCTAAGGTACCTAAACCTTGTCCATAACAAAAATTGTTCTACGAGTATGGTGGACGTTCGTTAAGTAAGCTCCTTGTTTATTGTATAATATTCGTATCGGCAAATTCCAAACAGTACAACCATTAATAGACTGATTCATTTTAAGTTTAAGACTACAGGTAGGTTATTAAATAATTGTAGGTGCAATAATGAGGTTCAGAACTTACACCAAAACGAGAAAAACGACAATACGTTCAATCTTTTGACGACAGTGACTGGATGATCGCCCCGCACGCACTTGCGTTGGCATCGGCTTGTTTCAATAATTCCATGGCATCACTGATTTTTGTAAAAATGCTAGTTTGGTTTTTTGCATTCCTTCGGTTATGGAAAATGAAACATTGTTAGCAATAGTATGAATGGATGCAGTATTTTTTTCTCTACAAAAAATGTATGTACACTTTAGCTCTAAAATAATTAGGGGAGCAAATAATTGAACATAAAGAATTTACTATGCAAATTCCTATGGTGCGTCGCGCAAGTCAGCACCCGGTATAGTTGCAACCACAGGGGCAGATGTGCCATGAACTTCATCCAACTCAGCTTTCATCTCTTTCGGTGTTAAGCCTTTTAAATATAAGTGTTTAATTACCGCTCGAAACTCACTTTTTTCCATTTTTTCAAATCAACAAAAGTTTCTTGCTTCAATCGACAATAAAAACGAAAATACATGATGGATGTGGCTGAAACTTTGACAGTTGTTAAGTGAATAATGACATTTACTAAAAACAAAAGATATTTGATGCTATGAGCACGATATCTTGGATTTTCTAAGGACAAACTGAAATACCCTCGTAGCTTGCTTGTAAAATGTAAGTTTTAGAGTTTTGATTATTATTTCATTCCATCATGATTATGGTTCGGAGTTTTAGATGCTAACAACTTTCAAAACTATTGTTTAAAATGGGCATCAGCTGTCTAAACTTGGCATTTTAAGCAAAATTTTAAAAAATCCGTAATCTAATCGTCAACATCCAACATGAATTCTGGTATAAAAATATTTCCAACCCTGGTTTTTATCAAAATAGGTAAGTGCCTATAAATCCGAGTCTTAGTCATGACTAGATAATTCTCTGTAACTTATACTTATGTAAGTAGTAGCTCCATAATGTTTTTTTATGTTTTTACGTTGATAAGCCATCGTGTAAATTGTGTTACAATTAATATTAAGTAGTGATGGGCACTATCAAGAGATTTCTACTATCGAATATTTACTAAATGACTAGTACCAACTATCGAATGAATTTATTCGAATATTTTTATTCGTTTTCCCTATATGCGCCATTTGCTTAAGAATAAAATGAATGCTTGTAACTATTGATTGCATTTATTCGAATATCATATTCGCTTTAGAATTCAAAATACCTTTAAAGGTGTATAACAATAAAATAATAAGATAATAATTGATAATACTTGTTGCAATATGTGAAATTGTAGATCCAATGTCTAAATTTGCTTTAGAATTCCTGTATAATAGGTTAGTGCAAATGATATCTATTTCGATTTAGCTGTGCGCTCTATGTGTTTCAGAATAAACACCGGGCCTTGAATGGGTGGCCGTCGATTCATTTAACATTTTGGGTTTTCATTTTGGCAATAAAATAAACTGTAGTTTACTGCGAAAGTGCTGTACATTTTTATGAAGAAACCGTGCGGTTAAATAGACAAAATCATAATTTAGAGTGAAATATGCAGTTCAGTAACGTCCGTAGTTGCAGGCAGACGTGATTGTACTACAACATGAAAGAGCAACTAATTCAGCTTATCCCGTTGTTGAGAATTATTTGAACCAACGGGATTTCATGTTTGACAATTCGCAGAAAAATATATTTTCCATATTGTTAAACATTTATTACTAATAGCATAATTTGAAAATTTCATCAATGAGTTATTTAAAAAGTAAAAAAGAGAGTGTTAATTCCTCCCCAATTAAATCAATTTATACAATGTTAAGAATAAAAATATACATTCTTTATATGTAAAATCTAACCTCATTCTCCTATTTGTAGTTCATCAAATAATTAGTTGTTTAAAAACAAATGTAAACGTCTGAAGAAGTTAGCTTTTAAATGGTAACGAAACGCCCGTAAAAATTAATTTGATTGAACAATTTAGCTGCATAGTTAATTTACAAACCCAAAATGTTAAAATATGTGTGTTTACGTTACTCTTTAACCAATAAAAAATAGTCATTTTAGTTCAGTACTTTTAGTTTTTACTTTATAATATAGATACCTATCTTAAGTTACAGCAAGCCTCTCATCTGGAGTTACAGCTTTTTGACAATTTGTATTGCTTTTTTGTATATCATCTTTCAATAAATTTAGGAATTGATTAAATTTATCTATCGACTTACGAAAACATTCAACAAATTTTGATTCGTCTTTTAGAATTTCTTTGTAGAGCGTGTGGAAGTCTCCATTTATGTATCTAGTAGAAGGAATATCATGTCTTCGGACGCACTTCCGTTTTCTGGTAGTATCATCCTGCGAGGTTATCACAACTAATAACTCTAACTCTTCATCGGAACCATCTGAACTACTTTTGAACATTTTTTAAAAACTTATTATCAACCCTAGCTTGCACGCCTCTGAACGTTTCTAGCAAAGCAAACTCACTGTTGAACTACCATACTAAGGGCCGGTTGCAGAAAGCAATGTTAAGTCTAGTGTTAGCTAACATCGCGTCAAAGTGAACAAAAACGAATCAAATCTCAAATGCTTATGGTAACTAATGCATTAGTAAACAAAATTTGATGCAATTTTGTTCACTTTGACGCGATGTTAGCTAACACCAGACTTAACATTGCTTTCTGCAACCGGCCCTTAGTATGAATATCTACTAATCTAAAATCCGCCAATACTTCGCATTGCCACCAAGTCGCTGCTGCGCCGCTACCGCCAGTCTGAATAGACCTTTATTGGGGTTTGAACCTATATTTGCTGTAAGAAAATTCAGCAAGTTTGCAACATATTTAGTAAGTTTAAGTAAATATTTTTAGCAATTTTACTACATAGTAAAGTAATGTTATAACAAATTTTTAGCAAAATTATAAGAGTTAAGTTTTAGTAGGTTGATTTTTTAGCAAGTTCGTAACAAATCTCTTAGAGGGTTTGCATCACTCATCAAACTCATGAATCTGAAGAAATATATATAAGTGTGCAGTATGTTCTGAGCAAATTGTTAGCGGATTTGCAATACATTTTGAACAACAAATTTAGTAAATTTTCATCAAGTTAGCAATATATTTTTAGTTAAGTTTTTTAAAATCTTTAAATATTTTCACAAAAGTTTTAATAATTTGGTAGTATCAAATGTTGGTTTTTTAAATTTGTTTTATTATTTTGCAGTACGTTTTCTGTAAATTTGTACAGGTGTCTTAGCAAGTTTACAGCAAGTATTCGGCAAACTGTTATCAAATTATCAACACATTTTGAAGCAAAAGTTTACAAACAAGTTTAAATAAATTTTTAGTTAATTTTGAAAATCTTACAGCAAATATTAAGAAATTTACAATAAATTCTTACCAAGTTTGCAGTAAATTATCAGATATTTCGCAGAAAACGTTTTACTAAGGTGATACCAAAGTTCTAGTCTGCAAAATTTTTTCAGCAAATTTGTAATAAAGTTCTTAGTAAGTTTGTAATAATTTTTCAGGAAATTTATAGAATTTTTTAGTAAACATTGTAAATCTGTACCATTTTTACATTCAATTTTTTATCGTTTTGTAGCAAAATTTTAGTATTTTTTTTTAGTTTCAGTGCATTTGCAGCATATTTTTAGCAGTTTGTGGTAAATTTTCAGGAAGCAACTCTTAATGGGTTGCAGTAAGTTCACCAAGTTAAGTTTCTAGCAGTTTTTTAGCAAGCTTGGGGTAAATTTGTAGCAATTCTTCAGGAAATTTTCACATATAATCTCATAAGAGCATTAATTCTTTCCGGAAATTTTTTGAGTGCGTTGCAACAACGTCGTATTAATTTGCCCGAGCGGGACGCGAGGGCAAATTAGGACGTTGTTGGAATGCACGAAAAATTATTTCCGGATATGAATTAATGCTCGAATGCAGATTCGGTAAGAAAATCGTAACGACACGAACCCTAAAAAGAAGTAATGTCTACCTACAAAAAATTTCCAAGAAATTTTTTAGTTGTCTTGGTTACGGCTCGTGAACTAATTTTTCTATTGGTCATTAATGAGTGTCGTACGATTTTCAGCTATAATTTACCAAGGGCAGTGATAATCACCTGCAATAATTTTGACAAATAACAACCCTAAAGTGCGTTGCCTAGAAATAACCCGATGGTTATTTCTTAATGGTAACGCACTTGAGGGATATTATTTGTCAAAATTATAAGGATTTATCA
Organism: Agriotes lineatus; assembly: GCA_940337035.1. Classification (NCBI taxonomy): domain Eukaryota; kingdom Metazoa; phylum Arthropoda; class Insecta; order Coleoptera; family Elateridae; genus Agriotes; species Agriotes lineatus. The sequence goes on along the minus strand of OW679194.1, from coordinate 237,354,139 downwards.
CTGGCCACGGTGAATTCGGGAAGATAAGTTCTTAAATAAATTAATAATTTTTACCAAAGCGAGAAGCCATTTTTCTGACTAATTAATTTGATACTTTGTTATAATAATATGTTTGTTGCACTGTAAGTCTATGTCAAATTGGAGGTTATCAAGTTAGGTTTTGCGTCAGTTTTGACACAGACTAACGCAAAACCTAACCTGCTAACCTCGAATTTGACTTAGATTTACAGTGCCACCAACGTGTCTGTCATAGGATACTACTGAATTTTAATTAGGTAGTTTCCATGGTGATTGAAAATCACCCTAGGATCATTTTCAATAGTAATATAACAAGGGCGAGACATACTTACCGATAATTTTGCACACGCCAAGGGTCGAGTGCTGGTTACAATGAAAACTGTCCCGAGGGCAGTTCTCTAAGGGCAACCAGCACGATGACTCTTGGCACGAGCAAAATTATATGTAAGTCTGTCGCCCGCGTTTATATTTTGAAGATTATTACACAAAACCCGTATATGAATTATGATTTAAAATTGATCTAATAATGCAAAAAAACTCAAATTGCTTGTTTCTTGCATTTCTGTTTCTAATTATGAGACCATCCACGGGGTCGATAATCATTCCTAGGGATCTTATCGCTTGGTAAACAGCCCACGGGCGCTTATCAGGTAAGCAATTTGGAATTGGTCGATTTTCAAAAAATACATGGTTTTCATTGGCTGATGTCAGTCATGTGACAGTTGTGTGTAATAATCACTTCAAGTGTGATCTGATTTGTCAAACTGACTCAAGTGATTAAAAATAATCAAATTGGTTGGTCTGCAATATATGTAAGAACGATAATGCTGGTCAGATTGCACGACCAGCGGGATTGCAATGAAAATATGTCCCGACAGCAAAGCTGAAGGGCATATTTTCTAAGTATTTTCCAGCGAAAATCGTAACGACACAAACCCTCACAGTTAGGTTAGTCTACCTACAAACAATTTAAAAAAAATTTTGTTGTCTTGGTTACGGCTCGTGAACTAATTTTGCTATTGGTCATTAATGAGTGTCGTACGAATTTCCAACTTAATCATCATTTTAATGAGTAAGGTTGAGTCATATATGTATTACTTCTATATTGCTAGCGCCTGTAAGTGGAGAGGTCACAGCGTAAGTGAGACAAGCAACCAACCCTTCTACGGACTCGGTGAGCTGTGCTCAAGTGTCGTCCATGAACCCGACGTGTAGTACTCAGAAAGAGACCATGTCGGCGCTGCAATGTTGTTGCCCGTTCCCAGACTCTACTAGCAATATAGAAGTAATACATATATGGTTAGAGTATTACTGATAAGTTGTTATATAACAATAATTATCGACGCAAGTAGTTTTTGATTGGTTGAAAGTTAAAAAAGCGAGTTTGATCATTGGTCAAATGATATCGTTTGACAGATGTATGCAATAGTCAGTATTCTTTTATTATTTTTGTAGTACATTTTCAATAAGTTTGTACGTATCTCTTCAACAGTTTTTGTTAAGTTTCTAGATAGCAATTTGGGGCAAATTGCTTAGCAAAATTAAATAGAATAGGTAGCTCTGACAATGCCTTATTTTATACACAAACAATGAAACTAATTTGAGAAAGCCACGTTAAAAATCCCGATATTTTTACTTCCATTTCTGCCTTAGGTATCAACGCTACTCATCCTACTAATGTTTGTATTTGCAAGTTATGGTGTGCAATTGTACGGAGGGAGACTAGCGAGATGCAATGACCCCACGATTTTAAAGCGAGAAGATTGCGTAGGCGTTTTTATGAGACGAGTATTCGTTACAAAGATGAAGCTGCTGCCAGGAGTAAATGAATCCTATCCCTCTATGTTAGTCCCAAGAGTTTGGTAAGTGTCCCGTGCACCAAGATGATAAAAACTACCCTTATGTCACTGTAGGGCTAATCCGAGGCGGTTTAACTTTGATAATATCGGTGATGCCATGCTGGCTCTTTTCGAGGTTCTTTCTTTTAAGGGTTGGTTAGATGTTAGAGACGTACTAATAAAGGCCTTAGGACCTGTAAGCATTTATGATGTAATGGGTGTTTAACGTGCATGTGTTGTTCAATGTGCATGCATCGTTACTAAAATGGAAGGGTTTTCAAACAGTAGATTCTGTTGTAGATTGTTACAACTAGCTCTTCAGATTGCATCGTGCATGATTCTGGGCTTTTGGTGTAAGTTTATGTGGTTCTTGTTGTAAAAACCAATGTATTTAGGGAAAAGACTAAAATTCTTTATTATAAAATTGTACTTAGTTTAATCAGCATGTTAGGAGGAAGTAACAAACTCTTTGTTATTTAAATGATCATCATTAAACTGTTAGTTTACTGCCTAGAGTTGGTAAAATTTGTTGGTGCTCCATGGATTAGCATAGCATAGAAGTTCTGACTTTCTATTTGTAAATGATAAAATTGTATTTCATGCTTTCAGGTTCATGCAATTTATATTCACATTTACATATTTTTGGGATGCATGATTGGCTTGACACTATTCGTTGGTGTGGTAATTGCAAATTATTCAGAAAACAAAGGTACTGCATTGTTAACAGTCGACCAGAGGCGATGGTGAGATTTCTACTGTATAATATTAGTATTATTCTATATTGATTATTCTAGGTGTGACTTAAAAAAGAGATTAAAAATTGCTCAGCCGCTGCATCTGCCCCCAAGACCTGACGGTCGGAAGTTCCGAGCCTTTATTTATGATATAACACAAAATATCAAATTCAAACGCTTAGTTGCCATTATGGTTTTGATAAACAGCTCACTATTAAGTGTAACGGTAAGTTTTTCAACATGCTGATAAGTTGCCATTCATAATGGAGATTGTTTTAGTGGAATAAAGAACAAGAACATACGGAATATTTGGCGACAGTTGGAACAGCTTGTACATTTTTATTTGTTGTCGAAGTGGTTATGAAGAACATTGCTTTTACACCTCGTGGCTACTTGCAGTCACGTCGCAACAGATATGATTTATTTGTGACCGTTCTGGGAGTGATTTGGATTATTATTCATGTTACATTTAAAGTAAGTGCTTTTTATATTCAATATTGTAGTAATGTTCAGCTAACTAGCCTAATATTGTAAAAGAGCTTTCAATTCATTATAACGGTTTCGTATTCTTAAAGAAAAAAACTATAACATACTAATTAGGAAATCTGTAAGGAAAGGCGAGATCTGAAAGCAGAACCTAATAGCTTTCAAAATTGCTGCGTGTCATAGTCATTCAGATTTTATTTTGTCAATTAAAAATTATAAAACAATTATTAAAGAATCGGTGCGTTACCGAGAATACGGGCATGTCACTTTGCAGCGAGGGGAATTCGGGTGTGCGAGACTTATTAGAAGCTTAATTGCTGTGAAAAGTGTGTTAAAAAGGTGATAGGGAAGGTACAGAGAAGTGCAGTTGATAAAAAGTGGCCTAAAGTAGCGTTTAGGACGCGAAACGTCTTTAAAATTGCCGATTTCACAGGTCGTGCGATAACATTCAGGCGAGAGTTCGCATGCGGTGATTAGCACGGGTGGCCCTGATTGGCGCATTTATAATACACTAAAGCATGCGCGTAAACAAGTGAGTGAAGGGCAAATCGCGAATACAATGGTGTCTCTGTGGTTACGCAGACGGTGCATCTTAGAATGCAAAAACACAAAAATAACTAAAGAGGACCATACACGTGCGGGTATAAGTATACATGTAATAAATGGAGAAAGATATACCAGTGATACGTGTAAGGTCAGAAAGTACAGATGGAAAAAATCGAAGAATTTATGAAAAGCATACGCTCGCAGCTAAAAGAAAATTAAAAGTGATACGGAAAGTACAAAAGGAAATGTAAATGGGGAAGACCTACGAGGACTTAGAGAAGAATTTATAAAGAAGGAAGTAGAATGGCAAAGAGAGAACGGAAAACTAAAGAAAGAGATAAGAATACTGAAGGCAAGAATGGAGAACCAAGAACGAAATAACAAAAGAAATAACTTAGTGATGAAGGGAAAAAAGTTTAACGAGAATAATATGAAGCAAGAAATAAAAGAATTCATACAGGAAAAATGGGAGTGAACACGGACATTGAAGACATATATAAAGTGGGAAAACAAGAGTCAAAACCGATTATAATAAAGTTTAAGACTTTTGATGACAAACTAAAGGTACTAAGACAGAAGAAAAAACTATTACAGGACAAGATCTATCTAGACAGTAACCTTACACTAGAGCAGTGATTCCCAAAGTGGGCGATATTGCCCCTTGGGGGGCGCTGGAATGATCCAGGGGGGCGATAGTAGCCTCGGGTGCATTTGGGGGGCGGTGAATAAAAATAAGGGGGCGGTGAAAGCTTAAAAAAGGAGGAAAAGAAAAGAAGATTTACAAAAACCATTCGTACATATTTCATCTGTTGTGTAACATAGTGTAACATTATTTTCCAAATAAACACACAAAATGCAAGTTACAGATTTATTTATTCCATGAAGACTATTTACCATTATTAAATGTTCTTATTTTTCTTCATACCGTTTATTACTTTATTTATTCAGTCTGTTTATTCTCCGTTTCTTTAATTTTACTTTATCACACCCTTTAATACAGCATCCATAAAGTGAATACCATTATAATAAACGGCTTTTATTATTCAAATTTGCTTTTACTCAAAATACAGGTTACAAATTCAGAAAAGATTTGTTTATTTTAAAAATATCGTTTTCTCTAGCAATAATAATTTATACAAAATTTATATATGGTAAATTTTATTATAACATTACATAATTGACTTTTTCAGATAATCATTTGAGTTTGGCTTTCACTTTAGTTATTCCAACTGTCTGTTAATACCTACAAATTAAAATCTAAGCTCTGATATTACCAAACAACTATCCCATCTAAATCAACTTATATGCTCGAACCTTTTTAATAAACTATTCGCAATTTAAGAGTAACTGTATCTAACATTCATTAAACAATTCTCAAATATTTATGTTGTACTTTTAATGTATAAATCCTTTCTTGTACTTTTTAATGGCTAATTAATTTATTCTTTCAAGATAATTTCCTACCTGGAAATACTCTTATAGATAATTATCAGTCTCAAGAAGCTACCACTACAATATCTTTCTGTTTATTCGCTTAAAGAATGTAGATTTCCAGGGGGCGCTGAGTAATTTTTTTTTCTGAAAAGGGGGCGGTAGGCCAAATAAGTTTGGGAACCACTGCACTAGAGGAATAAAAAATACAGGCCGCAATTAGGAAAGTAGCAAGGGCAGAGAAGGAAAAAAGAAAAAGGACAAGAGTAGGTTTCCAAAAGTTAGAGATAGAAGGTACAAAATATATATGGACGAACGAAGAGGGGGGCAGTTTAAAAGAAACTGTTCCCCCAGAAGCCAAGTTCTCAAAATAGTAAAAATGAATCGAAACGGAGGAAATACGGCAACGAAAGCAGGCGAGAAAACGGACAATGGCAATGGAAATAGCAGAGAAAGAAAAAAAAGGAAAAAAACAAAGAAAAAACAAAAAAGCAGGATAGATAAATGGAATGTGTGAGGGTTGAGTGGCAAAGAGGTGGAAATAGTAAAGGAAATGGAGAAAGCGAAGGTACAAATACTAACGATAGCAGACACCAAAAAGAAGGAACAAGGAAGTGAAATGCTAGTAAAGGGATTTCTGCTAAACTACAGTGGGGTAGAAGAATAAAAGAATCCACAAGAAATAAAGTATATATCAGAAAGAATTATGGCCATGGCCGTGGAAAAGAAAGGACAAGAAAAAACTACACTAATGACAGTGTATGGACCAACCGAAAATGAAAATAAGGAGAACAAAGACAAATTCTGGGAAATAATGCAAGCAGTAATGGAAGAGACAAATGGGTAAATAATGATACTAGGAGACCTAACCGCAAGGGTAGGGAATAAAGTAGAGGGACAAGAACAAGTAATAGGCCAATTGGTAGAAAAATATATAAACAATAATGGAAGAAGACTGATACACTTCTGCCTACTAAATAACATGGTAATCACAAACACAAAGTTTAAGCACAAGGATATCCATCAATACACGAGAGTAACGGAAACAAGAAGAGAAAAAGTCACTAATAGACTATGTAGGTAATAACGGAACAAAAAAACTTCAAAAAAATAAAAGACATAAGAGCTAGAAGAGGACCGGAATTAGGGAGTGACCGCTATATGGTGACAACAGATATTCAGGGAGACGAAGAGAAAGTAATAAAAATAAAGAAAGGAGAACACGGTTAGAAAAGAGAAAATAAAAACGTACAAGCTAAAAGAAGAAGAAGTAAAGAAAAAGTACCAGGAAGAAGTAAGGGAAGAATGTATAAGACAAAGGAACAAGGAAACAAATGATATTGAAATGGAGTGGACCAGATGGTGGAACCAAAAGAAGAAGGGGACTAAGAATAAAAAGGAGAAAACCAAAGTGATCGTGATAAGTGACCAAAAGAAAGCAGTGAATATATGTGTAAACGGTGAAAAACTAGAACAGGTAGAAACATTTAAATACTTAGGTACCATAATAGTCAGTAAACGAAAGGTAGAAGTGGATATTGACAATAGAATAAAATTGGCATCCAACATATTCACGGCTCTCAAAAGATCTTTTATAAACAAAAAAGAGATTTCTACAAAACAAAATTAACGGTGTACAATCCATACCCCAATACTAATATACGGAAGCGAATTGTTGGTGATAAGCAAGAGAAACAATTCAAAAATACAAGCTTCAGTGATGATATATTTTAGGAGAGTGTTAGGAGTAACAAGACTGGATTGGATTAGAAACGAAGAAATAAGAGACAGACTAAGAGTAGAACCAATACAAAAGAAAATAGAAGGACAATTAAGACAGTTTGGACATATATGCCGAATGGAAAACAGAAAACAAACTAAGAAAGTGTGGGAAGCAAGGGCAGAGGGAAAGGGAAAGGCCAAAAGAAACACGGAACCAGGCGATTAGAAAAATAATAAAAAGGAAGGGCAAAACATGGAACCAGGCTAAAGAATACACAAAAGATAGAAGAGTGGAGAAAATTTTACAAGCATTAGACAAGAAACCTCGACACCTAATGGGTACAAAGAGGAAGGATTAAGTAAGTAAGTAAGTATTAAAGAGTTACTTTCTGATCTATGTACCATAGTAACACCCAGTATCATCTCAAAAGATGACTTACACTAGTTTGGAGTATCATACGGAATATCATCCACATCAATCCGAGGGCTATTATCTTCATGAAATTCTTCAAGAACTTACATTCTTAATTATTGGAACTTACTGAAGAGGCACCCTATAAAAATATTTATTTGTTAGGCATTCGTCCTAACAATCATGTATTACTCTTCAATTTTTAGGACGACAAATATTACCTACTTTACAGGACGATTTTGGAAAATTAACGTTCAGATTGGTTTGCAATATTTGTTGACTGGTTACTAAGGAAATCAAGTATAAATATCTATACAATTTTACGAAGTTATAATGCTTGTTTGTTATGTAATGTTCCAAGATTTAGGCAAAAATTAAGAAGAAAAGCAAATGCCTAAAAAAATGTTGTATGTAACACATCCGGCAATGTCCTTTGCAGGACTTATAGGCTTTCAGATGGTCTTTCCGGACTTGTTACGTAAACTACTATTATTTGTTTTGTCAATATTAAATGAAATTGGTTTTATATACCACCTGGTTCCTGGTTCCTTCTAATTTCAGTCCAAGCTTTTACCTTTAATCAAGGAGTCTCGTGCTAACAGCCGTCATGAGCCGATGTGAAACCTTATCACTGCGACCGCATGTGCACGAGTTTTGCTGCGAATTTTACAGTATTTCGTGTATTAACGTGTTTTAAATTTAATATTAAATAACCATTTACTTTAGACAAATAACAAGTAGGGCCCATTGGAGGGCCCAACTTTCGCTAAAAATGGTTAATAACGGTAACACTAGTGCAACCAACAAAAGAGATAACTCCAATCTATCTCCACCACTTCTGGAACCAAGCAAAAGATATTTATTTGAACCATCTAACCTAATAGCAGCAAATAAATATTATATTCCAAATAACATTATAAATAGTACAAATTCAAATCAAAGTCAAAACTCGCAAGCAGAAGATATGATAACTGAACAATCTAAACCAACACCAGGTAAAATTAAAGTGCCACCAATTTACCTTCACAATGCGACAAATTATCAAGAGGTCTTGAATGACATCCAAAAAATTGCCCAAGAAAAATTTACCACAATCACCAAAGGTCAGTTTTTAAGAATTAATTTATCTTCTACTGAGGATTATCGTAAGCTCCCCAAATTCTACACCGAAAACCAACTAAAGTATCACACGTTTAGAGATCCCGATTCGACTAAACAAAATCTGTCTGTGATATTACGTAACATCCTGATATCCATTCCAGATAAAGAAATCATGGAAGAATTGATAAAATTCGGTTACCCCGTTACCAAGGTCGTAAGGCTGTACAACAAAAATAAAATTCCAATGCCACTATGTGCTGTAGATCTGACAAAAAATGAGAAATCCACTGAAGTCTTCAATCTCACAAAATTTAATTATTGCATAGTATCCGTAGAACCACGTAGAAAGTCTGATAATATCCCGCAATGTAAAAGATGTCAGCGATATGGCCACACCCGCAATTACTGTAAACTTGAACCGCGGTGCGTAAAATGTACCGGAAGCCATATTTACACTGATTGTCCAAAACGGTCTAACGACAAGCCGCAGTGCGTTAACTGTGGTGAAGAGCATCCTACCAAATACAAAGGGTGTAGCTACTTCACAAAAAAATGCCAAACTACACACACGAATCAATCCCGCAGATTCAATAATTTCCAGACTAATAACAACACGGATCAACCAATAAGAAGAACGACACCCTCAAGAGTAGTAAGCAGTCCTAGTTCCAGTCAGAATGAAAATATGGCAGACAGTTTAACAATAATTATCAAAACCGTAATAGACTTTTTACCCTTAAACAATTAATAGAGAAGATGATAGAGTACGACAAACTAATCAGTATAGGCTTCATAGATCTAATCAAAGCATTTGATAGAGTGAGACGTACAGACATATGGGACACGCTGAGAAACAAAAAAGTAGATGAAGAACTAATAGCAAGTATAGCAAGTATTTACAAAAATACAAGAAACATAATAAGGACACAAAATATTGAATCTGAAGAGTTCACAACCACAGCAGGTATTAGACAAGGAGGAACATTGAGCCCATATCTTTTTATAATACTAATGGACGAAATAAACACCAAATGTACAGAAAAAATTAAAAACCGAACATGGGGATACTATAGACTAAAACCAATAAGATTATCAAACCTAGCTTATGCAGATGACCTAACAATTATAGCAGACAACGAGGAAAATTTACAACATAATATAAACATATAGAACACCGCGCTACAAGAGAAAAATCTAGAAATCAACGCCAATAAATCAAAAGCCATGGTAATAGCTAGAACCCGTACCCAATAAAAATTACCGTAAATAACAGAGAGCTAGAACAAGTAAGAATCTTCAAGTATCTAGGCCACACAGTAGAAGAAAACGGGAAAATTGATGGAAAGATAAATAACCGCATTGCAAGTGCAAATAAACTATTTTACGTCCTAGATAAAAAATTTCTGTGTAAAAGAGAAATCTCACGCGAAACTAAAATAAAAGTGTTCAAAACGGTGTTGAATCCGACATTAATGTACGGGAGTGAAACGTGGGTGTTAAACGAAAGACACAAAAGTAGACTACAAGCAATGGAGATGAGATATCTACGGAAGGTACTAGGGGTGCGAATAAAGGATAGGATCAGAAATAGCGTGATTAGAGAAAGACTAGGAACAACAACCCTCAATAAAACAATAGAGCAAAGTCAACTTTGCTGGTGGGGTCACCTCATAAGAATGAACTCTGAAAAGTCAACAAAAGCAATCTGGCAGATGAAGGTAACAGGGAAGAAGCCAATAGGAAGACCTCGGAACACGTGGAATGAGCAGATGGCCAACATATTACAAAACAGAGACCTAACATGGACCCAAGCTGAAGAAATAGCCAGAAACAGACAAGAATGGAGAAAAATTAGAAAGAATTAGAAGAAGAGAACCTCTACACCTGAATTAAGGTAGAAAGAGGAGCGATTAAGTAAGTAAGTAAGTAATAGATTTAATCATTCCACATTTAGATAAAATTAAGCCGATTCTTTTAACACTATTACCAGCATTACTTCAGCATGTATCAAAATAAACTATTGACAATACATAATATAAATGTTATAAATTGGAATGCTAATGGAATTAAAGGCCAAAGATCTGCATTTATTAGCTTCTTAACCAGGCATAACGTAGACGTAGCATGTGTTTCAGAAACACATCTCATAGAATGCGAAACTTTTAAAATACCGGGTTACTTGACGTACAGGAATGATAGAACAGCATTAATCGCCTCTGGCGGGGTAGCAATATTTGTTAAATGCAAACTAATGCACTGTTTATTGCTAAAACTAAATCTGCGAAACCTGGATACTATTGTTATCCACTTGCAACTTCATAACAACGCTAAAGTGAAGATAATTGCTGCTTATAAACAGCCGCATAAAAGATTGTCAGAACAAGATATTACAGATGTGTTCGCGGGTAGCGACAGTATATTACTTGTAGGTGATCTCAATTGTAAGAATACCATATGGGACTGCCGAGTTAACAATCCTGACGGTATTAGATTATGTAATATTACCTCCACCATGGCTGTGCAAATATCTGCCCCATCAGAAAATACATATTTTCCGTACCGCCGAGATCATCAGCCAGATGTGTTAAATATCATGCTACACAAAAATTTTACGAAACCTATGTACCAAACAGTCCTAACTGAAATGGACTCGGACCATTTGCCGGTTCTTATCTCATTTTATCACACTCCCCAACATAACCCACCAATTCCAAGATTAATAAATGGCACAGTAGATTGGGAACTATTTAAACTTGAATTAAATAGTAACCTCAAAGCACCTGGCGATCTAAACAAAACAGAAGAAATAGATCAATCCATATTTAATTATACAAACGCCATCAAATGTAGCATTGAACAAGCGACAATTAAAAGAAGAAAAACACGTAACTACAATTGTATACATCCTCCATCTAATATCCTAGATTTAATTAAAATTAAAAACCGAACTCGACGTGCATGGCAAGTTTCACAAGATCCTCTTCTACGAATTCGGCTAAATCAATTATCACGCCAAGTAAAGTGGGAACTAGACAACTTCCGGATACAATCTTATCAGAAGTATATTGAACAGTTCAAATCACGGGATCCCTCACTCTGTCAAGTCACTAAAAAGATTTTAAGACAACCAACCCTGATTCCATCGCTTACAAAAAATAATGTGGCGTACACATCTGACCAGGAAAAAAGCTAGAAAAAGAAATTGTACACCTGCAAATGTGACTCAAAATAATATCGACACTGTAGAAGATATAACCAGATACGTCTCAATTCATATACCACAGAACTCCGAACAACTCAAGCCGACATCGCCACGAGAATTGCAAACATTTATAAATAAATTACATATTAAAAAATCTCCAGGGCCAGATATGATTCCGAATGTTATCTTGAAAAACTTAACCAGCAAATCCCTGGCGTTTCTAGCCACAATTTTAAATGCATGCATAAAATTAGGTTATTTTCCAACAGCCTGGAAACATGCACATATCTTGCCATTTCACAAGCCCGGTAAGGACAAAAGTAATCCGGAAAATTATAGGCCGATAAGTCTCCTATCAGCGCTGTCAAAATTGTTAGAAAAGGTTATTTACACACGTTTACATCTTTTTATTATGGAACACAACGTACTACCAGCCTTTCAATATGGATTCCGTGAAAAACATAGTACCGGACATCAGCTGCTTCGTATAACAGAAACCATTGAGAAAGGATTTGAAGCAAAAAAGTACACAGCAGCCGCATTTCTAGATCTGCAACAAGCGTTAGATAAAGTTTGGATACAGGGCCTATTATATAAACTGCTACAGCTTAATGTTCCTTCCTACCTAGTTAGAATCTTAGCATCATTTCTTCAACATAGAACTTTTGCAGTGCAGCTGAATAACACCTTTTCAACAAACAGAAACATATCTGCTGGTGTACCTCAGGGGAGCATCTTGGGACCGCTATTGTTCAATATATATATTCACGATATCCCAGAAACAGCAAATTCCAAACTAGCATTATTTGCCGACGATACAACTGTCTTAGTACAAGATTATAACTTTGAAGTAGCCATCTTACAACTCCAAGCATCAATTAATGTCCTGTTACAATGGTTCGATAAATGGAGAATCACTATAAATGAAACCAAATGCGAAGCAAAGATATTTACACTTCGAAGAATTAAAAATCCGACTAAAATTATAATAAACCAAAATACAGTTGATTGGAACCAAACAGATTCGGCAGTCAAATATTTAGGATTGTATTTAGACACACAATTGAAATGGGGATATCATATAAACAAAAAGCTCAACCAATGCCATGCACGATTAGCTTTGCTGTATCCTATTATGAACAGGAAATCATCGCTGAAAATAGATTGCTCACTTTTACTGTATAAATCCATCTTAAGGCCAATTATAACATATTGTTGCCCAGTTTGGTGTAATGCTCCTAAAACGCACATGAATAAGCTTCAAGTGATACAAAACAAAGTGCTATGAATAACAGTGAATGCCCCTTGGTATATGAGAAATCAACAAATCCACAAAGAACTTAATATCCCTACTTTTGAACAGTTCATTAAGAAACTAACTAAAACGTTCTTTAAAAACATTCAACAATGTAATAGTGCGGTATATTATAAAACGGGACAAAAAGACATTCACAGTAGACTCAAACGAAAACTGCCACAGGACATATTATCATCAGACGATAGTGAATAAGTGAACGTAATTACTTAATAAATAGTTTATATAAACTTGTAGAAATAGTGACCGAGGAGCGGACCGCGGACCTCATTAAGACATTTACTATGTTATTAATTTATATTACAACAAAACTATGTGTAGCAATTAGTTTGCTGATGTGGTTGTAAATATTTAAAAAAAAAACCTTTAATCAAACCAGCTGTGAAGGAATTTTTCAGCTTCTCCATATTGCTAAATGGACTGTTCACTTCACCACTATTTTCTGCCATTCCTTCTTGTCCAATGCATTTGCTTGCCAGTTACCTGTTTGTTTTTCTTGTAAGTCAGCTCCAACTGCTTAAATTCTCAGAATGCCCAACTCTTTTTCGAGCTCACACTGCAGCACTCGCTAGTATTAATGTTTACAATATTATAAAGCTGCTCACTGTTTACACGTTTTGTATTAGATGGTTTTGAAATTCTCAACTTATAATTACTTAGGATCAATCATCAGTAATGATGATAGAATAGACATAGAAATAGCAAATATCAAATAACTTCGACCTCTTCTATATCCGGTACTGCCTACTTTAGGTTTCTTTATTTCCTCCTGGTAAGCTTTGTTTATGTTGTCAATTTTTAGTTTTTTTGTCAGTATTTTCATATAGTTTTGCTTGTAGTTCTCTTAGTTTTTCCTCGATTTCTGCATTCAACTTCAGAATATGAATTTTTGTGTTGAAGGTCTAGCTTTTTTGTCTTTAACACTTTTCTCTCCCTCTCTCTCTCAGCTTTTTACCATTATAGGTTTGCAGTTCTCAACTGTGCCGAAACTGTCTGTCTTCCCAATCTTCTTCTTTCTCGTAGACTTCTTTCTATCATTATATCCTGGACATGTCCATTTTGCTGCTGGTCTGCCCCTTTTCCTTTTTGCTCTGGGTGGCCAGTAATTGCTTTGGGCCATCTGCTATCATTTATCGTCTGGACATGGGCTACCATCCTGGGGTTCTATTTTCAAGTTTTCGTGTCTTTACTTCTATCTTTCTCCAGATCTCTTCTATTCTTTTTATATTTCTGCTTGTATATTGTTAACCGTCGCATAAAACCTAACTCCACGGTTCTTATTCTGTCCCTTATTTTGTTTATCATAGGCCACTTCTAGAATTGTGTTAAAAATTCGTTATTGTTAAGGTTTCGATTCCATATTGTTCCATGTAGTGCTTTTGTTGCTATTTTTCTTCTTGCTACTTTGCCTTCTATATCCTCTAATTTTTCTGTATTTGATATTATTGAGGCTATATACTTGAATTCTGTGCAAGTCTTTATTTTTTTTTTTTTATGCGTAAGCCTTGTGCTAATCCTCCAACACATTTTTTTTTTATTTATTGCCGCCACTTATCATTCTCTTCTTTCAACTTTCTTATATACGTCATATCTTCTTCATCTTGTGCCGAAATTAGTTGGCCATCGGCAAGCATTATGGGTCCATTCTGCATTTCCTATACCATTGTTGTAACGCTTGTTCAGCATATACACCAGTTACTTGAATTCATTTTTGTTTTATTCCAATTTTATTCATTGTATTCCACATTTCACTTCTTGGTAGATGGTGTATGTCTTTTCTCGATACATGATCTTTGCATGTGTTCTTCCATCTTTAATTTGACTACTCTTCCGAATAGTCTGATCATTGTCGGTAATATGCTAATTCTTCTGTAATTCTGAATACTTATTCCATTCTATCGGTACATGCTTCCCTCTCTCTATTTTCTGAAACAAATTGGTTGTTATTTCCATCAGTTTGTTGCCCTCGTTTTTTATCAATTCTATCCAGATGTTTCCTGCCCCTTCAATTTATTATTTTTCAATTTGTGCCAGTGCCTTTGTCACATCTTTCACTCTTAGCTCGGTCTCCTCCGTGACTTTTTGATTTTGTTTTGTTCTTTCCTGTTTTGTCATATTTTGTGGTCTGATTTCTTGTAGAAGTCTCATATTCAATCCATTTTCGGGTTTTATTAAATTAATTTGAATCGTATTTTCTGTTTCTTACCATAATATTTGTTGTTCTCTTTTTTAATTATTGTCCTCTAGATTCCACTTATTTTTGCCATGAGCTTGTTTTCTCTTTTAAACGTTCATTATATTTCTCATTCTGGAGTTTAATCATCTCTCATTCCATACTGAATATTTTGTTGTAATTACTTCTTTTTTTTAAATGTTTGTGTATTTCATTTGGATTTCCATCTATTATCCTATCATTTAATTGTTTTTTCAATCTATCTTATTGATCTTTAGAGGTCGATTTTATATGTGGATTCTCATAATCTTTCTAGCTGACCTCTTACCGTCCATGTTTTTTTAAATTGCTTTGCCTGGATATGCAAAAGTTTCTATAACCATGTGGTGGTCTGATCTGCACTTCGGTTGACGGTATTCTCGAATATCTCTTATTTCTATGTTTTGGTCTCGTCTAACGATTATCAGGCTGATAATTGATTTAAACCCCTCTGTTGGATGAATCCAAGTGTATGTATGAATGTCTTTGTGTTGAAAGAAAGTATTAGCTATCTTCAGTCTATATTTTTTGTATAGGGTGATGAGTAGCCTTCTTCCAGTTTCATTCACATTTTCTTCTCCAAATTGACCCAATGGTCTATCATTTATTTATATTCCAACTTTACTATTTAAATCTCTATATATGTATATATTTTTGATGTTTCTAGGCTGTTCCTTTCTTCTTTGTTTTGGTTAATATCATTAAATCGAGATCCATCACAAACAAACAAACCTTTTCAGTTTCCATTATTACTTCCTTCCTTTTTATTGTTAATCTCTGATATCCATTTTTTCCTTCTTTGCTTGCTGTCCAGCTTCCTTTTTACCATGATCTTGTAGTTTTCTTGGTTTATTTGAATTTTATAACTGGGTTCTGAGAGCTCCACATAGAATTGCCCCCTCCCCTTGTATTCTATTCACCATCTTCTTCATGGGGTGCAAATTTCCACCCGGATACCTGTCTTTTTTAATGTTTTTCATTTTGCTAAAGCTTTTTATTCTCCCTTAATTTTTGTATGCAATAGGGTGTTAACTGCTAACACCATAACTCCCATTTGAAAGGGTATCGTATGTCTCAAGTACCCATTGATGAGCCTTCCTCTATCCTCCACCTGAGGAAACGCCTGATGGGGAGACTAGCAACCCCACAGAGGACACTTTTCCTAATTTCTTTGTTGATGCACTTCCTGTCCGAGTGTTGTATTTCTTTTCTTTCTTTTCATACAAATCTGTTGTCTGTGTTGCTCCTGCTTTTGTTGATGTGCAACATTCTGTCTTGTAGCTTATGCCTCTTCTTTAATTTGAATCCGAGTTCTTATCATACCAGCTACGTTTCTTCTATAAGTTGCTTTTAGATTACATATTTTAGTAAATCCAATGGAAAAAAAATCCTTTTTCCGTCGACCTCCCTATAAAATGTGATTTTACGGACGCATTTACGTACCAAAAATGTCACTTTTTTGGACACCATTAATTTTTCGTCTGCAAACACTTTTCGTCCGCAAATGCTTTTTGTCCACGAATGCTTTTCGTCCGCAAACACTTTACGGCCGCACTTTACAGCCGCAAACGCTTTTCGTCCGTAAACACTTTTCGTCCGCAAACACTTTTCCTCCGCAAACGCTTTTCGTCCGCAAACGTTTTTCGTCCACAACAACTCTTATAATTTGGACTTCACTTTCATTTTTTTTCAAATTATGATGGTCGACGGAAAAATTTAATATGCATCTCGGACGAAAGCTGCTTTTTATGGCCTTGCCTGATTGCTTGCCTCGGCTATCACCTCGGCCAGCAATTGCAGGCATCGTCCATAAAAATCCAATTTTTCGTCCTTGATGCATAAATAACTATTATTGCTTTAATTTTTTCTATCTCCATACTTTATGCACATTTATAAATGTTGTAAAACAACAGAAAACTCAATAATAAAATCGTATTCTAAAGACAACATTCTTAATAAACCATAATTTAAAGTAAATAATATTCTTAAAACTAAATATTTATACATAAAGTGAACAGCCAATGCTATGCTGAAATTCTTGAACATTTCGTGTAAGATCCAGTCTTATACGAGATCATTAAATGAACTATATGCAATGTTTTTGAGAGCTGTATATTAGTGCAAAGGGCTCACTAAATATACATTTAATCACATTATTCTTGCAGAGTGATTTGTCTTACTTTATCGGCTTCATGGTGGTGATACTAAGATTTTTCACTATCACCGGAAAACATGCCACATTGAAGATGCTAATGTTAACCGTAGGCGTCTCAGTGTGCAAAAGCTTCTTCATCATATTCGGAATGTTTCTTTTGGTATTCTTTTACGCATTAGCTGGAACTATTCTATTTGGAACAGTTAAATATGGTGAGGGAATTGGAAGGTACCTACCCAATGAGGCTTTTAAAATACAAATTCACGAGCATGTCACTTTTAGACGAGCCAATTTTGAATCTCCAGTCACCGGTGTGGCAATGCTGTTTCGTATAGTAACAGGAGAGGACTGGAATAAAATCATGCATGATTGCATGATTCAACCGCCTTACTGCACCCCGGCTGACACTTATTGGCAAACGGACTGTGGCAACTTCACCGGTTCGCTAGTGTACTTCTGCACCTTTTACGTTATTATTACTTACATTGTTCTGAATTTACTAGTGGGTAGGAGTGGTAAAACTAACAATTTTAACTTTTGCTAATGCCATTATTTAAAGCTATTATCATGGAGAACTTCTCTCTATTCTATTCCAATGAAGAGGATGCGCTGCTATCGTATGCCGACATTAGGAATTTCCAAAACACTTGGAACATTGTCGATATTCACCAAAGGGGCGTAATTCCAGTTAGAAGGGTGAGTTGTTGGTTTGCTCATGTCTGAAATGCTTTGAATAGAGAATGATTGCAGGTTAAATTTATTCTACGCCTCTTAAAAGGCAGGCTCGAAGTGGATCCTCAGAAGGATCGCCTTTTGTTTAAGCATATGTGCTATGAGCTAGAGAGACTTCATAATGGTGAAGATGTGACTTTCCACGATGTCATAAAGTGAGCAATACTTGGACTTCTTGGAAATGTATGAAATAACTCTTATGCTTTTAGCATGCTGTCTTATAGATCAGTTGATATAAGGAAAGCTCTTCAACTGGAGGAACTCCTAGCAAGAGAGGAATTTGAATATATCATTGAAGAAGAGGTGGCAAAGCAAACCATAAGGACCTGGCTCGAGGGATGTTTGAAAAAGATCAGATCAACTAGTGTATGTTATCAGCAATAATTACGGCTTTATAAATAATTAATTCACTTATTTTTACCCCACAGAAGCAACAGAATAGTCTAATAGCGGGTTTGAGGGCCACAAATGAAGCACTGCCCCCTCCAGATATCACTGCCGAAAGCAAAAATATTAGTCCTGACCAAGAAACTGAAGCTGATACCAAGGTATTATAAAAATATCTGTTCTAAATGATCGTTACATGTTATTAATTTAGGAAGGGGAGACTTCTGTACGCAAGCCAAAAGTCATCACCCTTCCTCGCTCAGACAGCATTGGGAGCAAGAAGTTCTTGGCCCCAACTCTCTCAGACCCTGCGGCGAGAACAGAGAAGGAACGAATTTCAACCAAAAAGAAAAATAATAGGCAAACAGGTACAGCTGTTAAATAGTTTTTTGATATAATGGTTGCAGTCCATTACATATCACTAATTTTATTTTAGTAATCGTCCCCCCCCTCCCATTTACCCTCTATTTAACCTTTTCAAATCAAGTTTTTTCTGCTGCATGGTCTTATTTCGTCACCTTACCTTGTTGCAGAATGGCATCTTTTGCATTTTTCATTAGCTGGTTTCTATAGTGTGCCTGCTTTTGTCCTCTTTTCCAATTCCACTTCAAACTCTTAACACGTTTTCACTATCTCCACCATGCCTATTTTGCTGGTTATACGTTTTGATTCGTTTTGTACTGCAACATAATGTTAAGCGTCAAGCGTTCAATTTTTAACTTTGTTGTTCGCGATGTATTCCTCTACTTCTCGTTTAGTGACCGAGTTGGTGAGATATATGCTAGGCAAGATATTATGCACCTGTTATAAATCTTGCCTCTTTCTCTGAATATCTTGATCTATCTCGTCTTTGAATTTTATATCAGCTGGACTAATTACACCACCGCCTTCATATACATTTCCAATCACAACCTTGCTGATGCTTCTATTTAACATCAGCTTGAGTTTCTTGTTGCTTATTTGTTACACTTTAAAATACATTTACGACAGGTAACAAATCGAGAAATGCACATAACTAGCTGCAGTGGGGCACAGGCGGGGTATAACTCTGAGAGCTTAGGTGTTTCTATCTAAGACAATTCAGTAGGGATGTGGAAAGTGTGTATTTATGATTTGTCAGGCGCCACTGAGTCTGAGGTGGTTGACGTCCACGACTCAAAAAAAGTGGGTATAAAGTTGTGTGGATGGCTTCATGAACTTATCTTGCAACAACCTGCTGTTGCTTAATTCCTTCATAAATTCATCTGCATACTGTTGTACAGAGTACAGGTAATCATAACGGTACAGTTGCAACGTTACATGGAGCATACAATAATATGGGTGAAGTAGTCAAAGCGGACAGCCGAATCTGCCCGTTATCAATTTATTACTGCTAGGGGGAAAATACTCTTAACGGTGACATCACAGGTTACAGACTGTGATTTATTAGGCTGGTTGCAATCCAGCTAACGTCTTAACAATGTTTATAGCTTTTCCTTATGGGGAGAAGCTCAAAACTTGTGTTCGATAGGAGAACATTCGTGTAAACACATAGATAAAACAGAATCAATTTTAGTTCTAAATATAAAGAAGTATAAGTGTTATAGCTATGAGGGGGAGGTAAATAATGTGTGCAGGAAAGAAATGACATGCAAACATTACACAGAAAAGGCATAATTGGAATGTAATGCAGTTGTTACAATACCAACATGAAGACAAAACGAGTCTGTAGCTAGAAGTAGCAAAGTTGGTAATATTTACTAGTTTTCTATAAAGAGCTTCCTGTTTCCAATTTCTTATTATTGTCACTTAATTTCCACAATTTACAAATAACCTTCCTCTGGCCTCCATCCACCACTCTTTATAAGTTTAACAAAAAAATGTTTCAGTTGTTAATAAGAACCTGCCACATTTGAATGAAGGGACGGAAACCAGTCGTGTGCCCAGGGATATATCAAGCAGCAAAGCTAGTGTTCCTAAGATTTCGAATACCGCACACGAGATCCGTGACTGGTGGAATGAGCAACTTGCGTATGTTTCCGAAACTAGCGACGAAGACTAGAACATACTTCCGTATTTATTAGAATGTGCCGATATAAGAATGTTTAGAATAGTTAAACTGTGATAAATTCTTCTTTGTACAATGTTTGGAATGAATGTTATATTTAAAATTAAATCATATGGGGTACTACAGGCAGTTTTAAATGCAGTCAAAGAGCTTAGACGTTTTATTACATGTTTGATTATTCTGTATCTAAGCCTACACGATGTTACAAGTGAGGTTTAGTAAAACCTGTTTAATTGAGCTACATTTTCAAATGATTAAAGTCAGATAGGAATATGAACTGGGGTTCATGCAAACATACTTTTAAAAAAATAATGACCGACCAACGGTAGGAAATATATGTGCTTTATTATTTTCCGGAATTTTCAAAACTTCCAACAGATGTTATCACTTAGTACTGTTGGTGCAGACATCTAATTTTGAACTCATTTGGGCTAAGGGAGCAGGTTTTATTAAAGTAATAAATTTAGTAATATGACAGGCTCCTATATACAAATAAAGTGTAGATGTTAAATGTGCCAAATAAGTTAATCACATTTTTATGTTACTGTTGTTGATCATTGTTGTTAAAATAGAGAACATATAGAAATATTTATGATAGGTTATATATGTTCTGTAAATTATATAGTAACTAATATGTTCCTGGAAGTGCAAAGATGTCAGAATTAAGAATAAAAAATATAGAAATAATGATTGTAAATGTGTTTTATTACTTCCTTTTACAATAAAGGAAGTATTGGATTCACCCCAAAAATTCGAAATTGAGTTTTCAACAGATCTTCACGTTTCAGAGTCCCCTGATCCCAAAAAACATATTTTTTTTCATTGGTCTGTATGTGTCTCTGTATGTGTGTCTGTGTGTCTGTCTGTCTGTCTGTGAACAGAATATCTCAAAAACGAAAAGCGGTGTGGTGTTGAAACTTCATATATAAGTTTTGTGTACTATGTATATGAGACAGCAAGCTTTTGAAAAAAATCGCATAACCGGAAGTAGGTGTTTACTCTTGTGATTTTTCAGTTTTTTTCGATTTTTTCAAAAACGGCTCTAACGATTTTTTTTAACTTTACATTTTTATTACATTTTGAAAGTGTATTGATGTGAGATAGGTGATTTTCCAGTTGAATACTTCTAAAATGGGTTTCTTTTGTTTTTTTGTCTATTTTTTTTATTAACTCTTATTTTAAATAGAACACCCGGTATATTATTACATTTTTGAATTCAGCTTAAAATTCTAGAGAAAATTTGTCTCTTCAACTAACGCTCTATTTTGTACCGTTTTTGCAGAATTTGTAATTTTTGAAAATTTTTGACAAATGCTTAAAACATTTTAAATCAAATTTTTGGCTAATTATAAGATCACTGTAAAAGGAAGTTGTGTGCGTGTATCACACCAGATTTTTTTTTATTATTATGGATAACAAACTCAGTTTGTATAAGATAATGATAATCTCCTGAATATTATTTATAAAACCTAAATATTTTTTTAATTACTATTAAGAAATGCCAGGTACGTATAGGAATAGCTAAAACTAGGTGTGCAATGTCTGTTTATAACAAAACAAAACCAAATACTGGTTTCATATCTATTTTAATTATATACCTCAATGGTCTGTTACACTCTAAAATAAATTTACAACAAGTAATCAAACCAAAGTGCACCCAGCTAGTGACAGTGGAACACAGATGCAAGTATATTTTGAAAACAAAGGCGTTTCTGTCAACTCAATAATTCGAAAGATACGTAAAAGTAGAAAGTGGATTATAAATTCTATCTCGGAAGATGATCGGCGTCCTCTAACCCAGAAGAGAACGACCTCGGCGTAAGGTGTTGTTGAAATAAGTGCATCTGCATACTCACTTTGTCTTCACCTATTAGCATTTACTTTGCTCATAAAATCACCTGCATGCAGTTGCATAGAGTAGAGGCAAACACATGGTACAATAACGATGTATGTTGAACACACAAGGCTACAGGAAAAAATATTGAGTGGTAGTTGGAGCTGACTAATATTCAATTTATTTATATCCGAGAAAATACACCTAACAGTGACATCACGGTTACAAACTGTGGTTTCTAAAACTTATTAGGCAAGTTACAATCAATCCGAACTGTATAGTGACAATATTCACTGCCCATGATGAGGAGGTGTCCGTGAAGCTAACACACTCGTATAAAACAATGTTAGGCTTAACCAATTGTAAAGGTAGGTAAGCTCTAGCTACTACCGTGAGATTATTTAAAATCGGGACAGAGAGTGCCATGGAATTTTTATTTTCGATTCGAACTTTGGTTAACAGCCTTTTGTCAATTTATTAACTTAACCTCAAACAAGACATAAGCTTTATTAAACGTCAAAAATTACAGTAAATGGTCAAAGTGGTCTCCTCCATTCTCGAAGCATAAGTAACTTCATTCTTTTCTTTAAATATTCAGATACATTATTTAAAATAGCAGGCGTAATTTGATCAATTTCATGAACAATTGCGTTTCTAAGTTCTACTAAATTTTGTGGACTATTCAATTCACCTGTCATCTGTCAAAAAGTGACCAATGAAAATCCAAAATTCTGACGTTTCTTGACCAATCAGAAAAATATCAGTGGATATATCTTCTTAAGAAGGTATTCAAGTGACTATTCAACACTATAACATATAAACCAATCACATTGCAGACATTTGCTTTTTTCAACCAATAACAGCAGTATATCACTGAATATTGGGCACCATGCAAAATATTCACAAAACAATGTACGTACTCAAAAAATAAATAGCCTTGTTGCGAAGTATCGCTTAGCAACGATGTTCTGTCCTTAGTGATATCGCTAGGTTACGTAACACTAAACCCCAACAAACTGTGTGGCTTGTTTTAAAAATTTTAAAATGCTGTGTTTTGGAAGTATTCCGCTGAATTTAATTGAGAATGAATAATTATATTAATTGTTGGATTATTTTTCAATAAAGTCAATCGTTATGTATTAATATTGTTAAATAGTCGTCCCAAATACCACTCGAAGTGGATATATTTTTTTAAAATATTTTGCCATTTCCATAGAAATTATTGCAAATTTCACTCATCAAAATCACATTTAAATGTCACTTGCCTTCGGCTCGTGACATTTTTGATGTGATTCTGTATCGTGAAATTTAAACGCAATAATTTACATGGAAACGACAAAATATTTGTCAAAAATATATCCACTGCTTGTGGTATTACCCTTGATTATTCAACACTATAATGAACGAACCAATGTTGAATTTGTCAGAAACGGCCAATCAAAATTGACTGTCATTGAAAACACGTAATGTCACAGTGTTTTCACGCGAGCCCGATTGGTTTTAATGATTTCAATTTAGTGAGTAGCCTTTGACTGTCATTTCACCAAAACGTCAAAGTCAAAGTTTGCAAATCAGTGTCGTTCTAAGAACTCATAATAATCGTGTTGGAAGCTCCAGTGTTGAATTAATAGTGGAAAACGTTAAAAATGCGTGCTGTCGAACAGGGTAAAAGTCATCTACCTATATTGTTGAATAATCTTTGTAAATACAACTCAAGTCAAATTTTTTTAAGAGAATTTTTTTCGTCAACATGCAAATTATTGCAAATTTCTCTCAACAAAAACTGCTCAAATTCCACTCGACCTGCGGTCTCGCCGAATTTTTAACGCAGTTTTGGTTTCGATAAATTTAAACGCAATAATTTGCATGTGAACAAAAGAATTCTCAAAAAATTTTCACCTTTTGTGGTATTAACCTTGACTATTTTAAACAAATGAAATTTTTATTAGAAAAAGTCAATATTGGTGTTCTGTTACTATAGAAATTGCGTAGTTTGTTGCTAGATTTACTGAAAACTAATTTGAAAAAGTAGTTTGGTTCATTAAATAGTCCCTCGAATACCATTCGTAGTCAAAGTTAAGTAGATTATTTTTGCGGTGGTATCACTACTCATGTCCATTGCGTTTTCGTGACACCACCGCAAAAATAGTCGACATAACTTTGACTACTGATGGTATTATAAGTGACTATTAATGTAAACTTTGTTTTTCTTCAAACGGCAGTAAAATATGGCATTATACTGCTGGATTGATGATGCTAAACTATCAGTTTATTGCCAAGCGGCAGATAAAGTTATTATCTGCCGCTGATGACTTTATCTGCCGCCGACAACTTTATCTGCCGCTCCTCAGCGGCAGATAATATTATCTGCCACTGACCAGATCAAGTCATTTTCTTCGAATTTTGTTCACAAAGTTGTAAATAATTTGTTATAAAAACGTTTGAAGAAAAAATACTATATGTTATTCAGAGCAAAAGTATCTTTATGTGGCTCGGCTGTACTTATCTGCCTCGCAAGCTCGGCAGATAACCCGTCTAGCCTCGCCACATAAAATATAACTTTTGCTCCTAATAACATAATATAATATTTTCAAATACGGAAATAAAAAGAAATCTGGTACTGCTATATCCGGAGACTGAGGGGGAAATACATTGGCACTAATTAAACGGTCGTCATAAAAAATGTTATGTTTTGAATATGCGCTGTGGCATTATTCTGCTGAAAATAGCTTCTTCTGATTTCATCATCATGAAGTTGATTAATGAAGGGTTGAAGCATATTGCTAATATAGAAATGCTTCGTCTGTGTAAAATCTGATGTCCAGGGTATCATCATTGTTTAAGCTTTAAGTTGTTCCTAAACCATTCAGAATAGATTTGACGTGCAATAAAATCTTGTGGTAAAATTTGGTGACTCGTATGAATTTTGTAAGGAAAAAGCTTTAAATCTTTTTTTTAAATTGTACGGCAAGTTCCATAAGATAAATTAATTTGTTGGCTTAATCTTCTTATTGAAGTTGAAGGATTAGCCTCAATAATATTTGGTGGATTATCAATAATCTCTTGCGTTCTTCGAATTGGATGTGGTCAATGAATGATTACATATATCGCTTTATAAGAATGCATTTCGATTTCAGCCGGAACACGTTCTATAAATTCATATAACAATCTTGCTCAGAATATTCCCATGCGCCGCGCCGTCATCATTTTTATGTCTATTACGAAAATATGCTTGTAATAAGAACGACTTTTGCCAAGGCGGTCTATATTGTTCCAGGCCATGACACTGGCTCTGTTGCCAGGTTGTGGTAGGCCATTCCAAAGGCCACTTTATAGGCCCAGTGTCATGGTCTGGAACAATATAGATCGCCTTGCTTTTGCTCAACTGTAAGCATTATGCTAATAACTGGAGAATACTAACACTTGACGTTTATTTCATTAATTGACATATTGCAATGTCAATTCACATTTACTTAATTCAAACGACTGTCTACCAAAGTTTGATACACTTATTTTACACTGAAATTCCAAAGTACTCTCTTTAGGCCAGTGAAATTGTCGAAAATACCTCGTTTTTTTTGACAAAAACTACCTGAAAAGCGAACATGTAGTTTTATAGAACAAATCACGTAGAATTGAATGAGCTACAAAGTAAGAGCTGAATCAGCGGAGAAGTGATTCAAAATTGTGGTCAAAGTTCTGAAAAAACGGTTTTTTGCATATAAAAGAGCAAAAAAGCGATGAATTTTTTCAGAAAAAAATAGGCTTATGTAGTTTAAAAAACAAATAAATTAAGCTGTCGATGGTCAAAATTGATTCATTAGAAAAAAAGTTATAGCTAAAAAACCGCTAAAAATGCCCGATTTTTCAATTGTTTTTAACTTAAAAAAAAACTTATATAAAGTTGAAATTTTAAGAAAGCATAGTACTCGGTGAGCAAAAAACTCACGTTTATGAAATTTGCAAAAATGTTGATTACTTTTTGCATAAATCACTTTTTTCTGAAAAATACGTTTTCGCAGAAATGTATTTACTCAGGTTTCAGAAGTTGTACAGTAATCAGTATAGGCTTATTTTTTTCTTAAGAGATATGCTACTACACACAATATGAGAACGATTTTTTCCACTTGCAAATATGTGCAAATTTAATTTGAAGAGTGATCTTTTTTTACGAGCACAAAATGTTGAATATTTTTGTCAATTTTAATTGTACTTAAATTACATAGGTAATCACCATTCGATAACTGCCAATTTTTTCCGAAATTAGAAAAAGATTGCAGTACACCCATAGAAGCCGAGGAGTTTTCTTGTTTTAAGTTGCTACACATGCAATTATTAATATTAGCCGCTAAAATTTGTACACACTTTAGCTGAAGACTTCTAGTGTAACATAAAAATTATTTCGCAATTATTGACCTTGTATTATTTATTGTGAACCGGTTTACATTAGGTGTCGCAAAATGTTCTGTTCAGAGCGGTGCCGTTGCGCGTAGCGTTAAGCGTTGTAGGGAGGAACTCGTAGTAGGCCGCTCCACTCGGCGTTTACTCGCCCTGCACAATGTACTCAGAATATCCTTATTTTTTAAAAATGTTTATAATGATTCTAATAATAATTATAAGAATCATAATATTAATTAGAAGAATAATTATAGCAACTAACTATTTCATTTCTAAACTGTCATTAAACGTGAAACATATTTTTTTCTACAGCCTTCAAAAAAACGTGACATTTACGCATCGCTATAGATATGCGAAGTTTAACTTTTTTTAACACATGAAAAATAGATATTTATGCATTAAGGGAGATATGAATATGTTTTTCCCTGATGTTGACATGTGTTACAGAACGAGGGCCTCTGGCCCGAGGTCTGTAAGTCAACCGAAGGTAAAGAACATGAATATCTCCCGTGGTGCATACAATATTTTATCTACTAACATATTCGTAAAAATAGTATGAAATTTCAAAATGTCATAATGACATTTAAAATTAGAATATGTAAGTCACATCAAGGATTGCCTCATTGTATGGTTGCTAAGACGTTAATTGTAGTTGCATTGTTACCATGAGTTTGAGGGAGAAATAATTTGACAAGTCCCTTGGGAGTTATGAGTAGCTTTTCATATTTTGTTTCTATGACGAAACTGTACAATATCATGTTGTTAGTAGATAAATAATATTTATCTACTCCGGTGGGATAAGTAACTCATTACGTCACTCATTTGACACTATTTCAGTTAGGTAATGAAGCTCATTACAGCACTCAGTTATGTAATGGTTTCATTATGCAACTGAGTTGTGTAATGACTTCATTACCTAATTGAAATAATGTCAAATAAATGACATAATGACGTTTGCCTGCTAAAATATTTTTGAAAATGACAGATCTGACATTTCTCTTAATGCACTTTTCTCAATTTTAGGCAGTCGTAGATAAAATTTTGTACAATACATGTGTGATAATGCATCATTAATATACTTGTGTGCTTACATAACTCGTGCTACGCACTCGTTTGTAACTTACACACACGTATTTTAATGATGCTGTTATCCCACTTGTATAGTAAATAACTATTCCTCACGGCTAGCAGTGAAAAAACGGTTTTGGAACATCATTTCCTTAGTTACAACACATATAAAACGTTACGTACATAATAATATTACTCTACTTATTTGCTATATACGTATCATTTTGTTGCAGAGAATCTTTTATTCTTTTTTTGACGGCTGTAGAAAAAACGTTTTTTGTATTTCGTGGCAAAATTCGTGTTTTTATGGCGCGTTTGAATGACTTTTCTGCCTCGACCTAGCGGTCTCGGCGAAAATTTACATTCTCACGCGCCATAAAAAAAACACTCATTTCGTGCACTTAATACAAAAATTACTATTATTAGAAATAAGATTATAAGATATATTTAAACAAATTATTTACAAGTAATTGTTACATAATATATGAAAGTACAAACCTTTGCATATGAGATAACTATTACTGCAGTTTATTGCCCACCCAGACATAGGCTGACAAAAGACCAACCAAGTATTCTTTGACACACTGGAACTGTGATATATAATTACACTAACAGCAGTCTTATAAATACCACTAATCTGAAGTTTATGTGTATTTTGTTGTTAAAATAAACAAAAGCGCATTTAAATTCGTAGAAAGTTGACAGCTATCGAATGGTGCTTATGGAATTTCGGTACAATTCAAATTGACAAAAATATTCAACATTTTGTGCGCGTAAAAAAAAGATCACTCTTCAAATTAAACTTGCACATATTTGCAAGTGGAAAAAAAATCGCGCTCATATTGTGTGTGGTAGCATAACTCTTAAGGAAAAAAATAAGCTTACGCTGATTGCTGTACGACTTCTGAAATCTGAGTAAATAAATTTCTGCCAAAACATATTTTTTTCGAAAAAAAAATGATTTATGCAAAAAGTAATCAACATCTTTGCAAATTTCATAAACGTGCGTTTTCTCCTCACCGAGTACTATGCTTTCTAATAATTTTAACTTTATATAAGTTTTTTCTTTAAAGTTAAGAACAATCGAAAAATCGGGCATTTTTAGCGTTTTTTTAGCGATAACTTTTTTTTTAATGAATCGATTTTTACCATCGACCCTTAAATTATTGGTTTCTTATTCTACATAAACCTTTTTTTTTTTTTTTAAATTCATAGTTTTTTTTGCTCTTTTATATGAAAAAACCCGTTTTTTAACACTTTGACCGCAATTTTGAATCATTTCTCCACTAATTCAGCTGTTACTTTGCAGTTCATTCAATTTTACGTGTTTTGTTCTATAAATCTACATGTTTACTTTTCAGGTAGTATTTTTGTCAAGTAAATATTTAATTTGACTGGACTACTTAGGCGGCCGGCCCAAGTTTGAATCCCGGCGGACTCGAGAAGGATTTTTAAAATCGTATGCTCCCCGGCTACCACGCTAACACCTGTGTAGTCGTTAACCCCTAAACAAGGGAATTCTTCCTCACTTTCGTCGGGCAAGGCTAGCCACCTACTCGGCCCAAGGGCAAAGAGGGCTCATAGAACCACTTCGTGGTTAAAACAGGCCACTGGCCTATAATAAGAGGAGGAAGATGAAGAAGTAGTCCAGTCTGCAGGGACAAAAAAGGTCTGGCTCAACAAAAGGTGGAGTAGAAACGGTTTTTATATTATGTTGTTTAGGTCGGGCACCTAATGAAAAATCCAAGTTTTTGACGTTGGAGGGGCGCCGCGCAAGCCGCCATCTTGAATTAAAGGTGCTAAAAACTGGTGTTTTCCAAATAGCTCCGCAACGGTTGATCCAACGTCAAAACAGTCCAATATAAAGTTAAGGAAGACAAGATTCTTGTCATTTTTTGTATATTACTTTTTGTTGTAAGTGTAATAAATAACGAGTTACAGCTGCTGAAAGTTGAACATTTCTCCAAAATATCGTTTAAACTCAATTTTTGTTGGTACATTTTGTAAGAACAACTTACACTATATTGTTTGTAATATTTTTATACATTAGAATGACGTTCTATAGAGAAATACAAAGTGTGATCAATTAGTACATTGTGAATCTAGAACGAAAGGCGTAACATTCCCAGTCGACTGTGAAACAACACAGGAGTCTGGAAATGTTGTGTTTTGTCCAAGATACACATACTATTTTTTCGTCAATCGATATGAGTAATTAAAAAAATTAGGAAATAGTACCTACTCGAATATTCCCTGCCTAGGCCGGGAACATTATTCCTGTGCAGTTGTATTGTCAATTACCTAGCAACGGCTGATGTAATGGAATGTTTGACTTTGCTCAACAAAATTTTGTCAATAATGTGACAGTTCTAGTACAATTGGCCGTTGCTAGGTAATTGACAATACAACTGTACAGGAATAATATTCCCGGCCTAGGCAGGGAATATTCGAGTACTATTTCCTAATTTTTTTAATTACCCGTATCGATCGGTGGAAAAATAGTATGTGTATCTTGGACAAAAAGCAACATTCCCAGACTCCTGTGTTGTTGGGCTCGACATTCGCCTCGCCCAACAATATTCACAGTCGTCTTGAACTGTTACGCTTTTCGTCCTAGATACACAATATACTGTTTCATCTAGTATAATTATGGAATAGTTCTTAATTTATGAATGCAACCATAAGTCACTTATACTCGCACATACAGTCGTTGTTTTCGATGGATATCCGTTTGATGGTGACAAAAAAAAAACCAAGACTTCACCGATCGAAAAAGCAGATGTCTGCGGATGTTATTTTCGATGAGACAACGCCGGTTCTAGTTTCCCAAGAACGATTTCTAGCAAACGAAAAGAATAAAGTCCGTCTGATTTCGATGCTGTAAAAAACATTCGAACATTACAGTTAAGCAGGCTGAAGAAGATGCTGTTGTGGTGATTGTCAACACGTCGATTTCTTTGTGCTCAACATTTGATCTGTTTTAGTCATTGGAGAAGACGTCGATCTTCTAGTTCTGCTGAAGGTATTAACAACATCTACCTTCGCAAACCTGGGAGAGGCAGAATTGTTGAAAGAGTGTATTCTGCAAATAGTTTTAAATATGAAATAGCAGCTGAGAACATTCTGTTTCTCCATGCGTTTAGTGGTTGCGACACAACGTCGTCCGTCTACAACCAAGGAAAAACAAAATTTTGTTCGCTTGTCCAGAAAAGCACAAGACTCAATGACACTAGATGCATATTCAAACATCACGATGTCTAACCAGATGATATCGCAGATGCTGAAGCACGCTTCTCGTTGCTTTGTATGG
Source organism: Agriotes lineatus (assembly GCA_940337035.1). Lineage (NCBI taxonomy): Eukaryota > Metazoa > Arthropoda > Insecta > Coleoptera > Elateridae > Agriotes > Agriotes lineatus. The sequence continues at coordinate 237,323,191 of OW679194.1, read as the reverse complement.
TGGCGACATGGAAAAAAATACCTTGGAAGAAGTCAAAATCAAGTGCAAGAAACACATTTAATCTTGCTTCTTTGCCACCAACAAAGGACGTTGCACTGTATCATGCATTTAGGACGTATCACTAGGTCCAACAGTTGTATGGAATCGACAAAAATGCACAAGACTGGGGCTGGAAAATTGGCACCAACCGGCTCACTCAGTAACAATGACAGAATCCAGCACCCGAGACCTTATTAAAATTAATTTCATGCAATTGCAAAAAAAGATACGGCGGAGCATGTCGCTGCAGGAAAAGTGAGATGAAGTGTAGATTCTGTAATGGCAAATTATGCGAAAATGCACCAGAAGTTTGCATGGACAGTGGGGACAAAGATGAGGACATTTCATCAATGGCAGTCCCGAGTCTCAGGAACAATGACGTCGAAGATAACATTGAGGATGAAGACTCTCATGAAGACCTCAACATCTACCGACCGGGACCGTCTAAAATTAAAAAATCTGGTGTGATACACGCACACAACTTCCTTTTACAGTGATCTTATGATTAGCCAAAAATTTGATTTTAAATTTTTAAGCATTTGTTAAGTTTTCAAAAATTACAAATTCTACAAAAACGGTACAAAATAGAGCGTTAGGTGAAGAGACAAATTTTTTCTAGAATTCTAAGCTGAATTCAAAAATGTAATAACATACCGGGTGTTCTATTTAAAATAGGAGTTAATAAAAAATAGAGGAAAAAACAAAAGAAACCTATTTTAGAAGTATTCAACTGGAAAATCACCTATCTCACATCAATACACATTAAAAATGTAATAAAAATGTTGTAATAGAACGCCTCTCTGCGGTGTTATATGACTTATTTTTATGATAAATTAAAATAATAACTTACCTCACAAACGTCAATATGTGACATACAAATACTGTCATGGTATATTCTTCTATTTATTTTAAATTTTGCTCCGGCTAGTCAGTAAAGCTAAAGAAATACTTCTTACCCTCAGCTGAATGGTGCTTCTTAATAACAAGTATTACTGATTGTTCAACTATTTGATTAATATAAAGTAATTTTATAGTTACTTTCAGGTCTTTTACTGATATTCTAAATATCTTAATGACATTCAGATATGTTTATTGAATTGTCAATGACGTAAGGATAGTCAAGTTTGTTTAAGATAACTTTTAATCAATATTAAAACCCAAAATCCCTAATTTACATCCCCAATCTTAAATTAAATCAAAAGGTTAGAATTTCTAAATATAATGACCTAAAATCGCCGAGTACTCAGAACACTATTAGAATTTAGATAATTAATAGTAGTTCTAAATACAAATTCACTAATATTAAACGCACAATTTAAATATCCTTGAAGTATTCCCAAAAGTTATTAGCAAAAGTTAAGGAACAACACTGACCTTAACGTCGCTTTAGCGTAACCTGATCAGCAACCTATAGAATTCCTCTGCAAATGAAGCAGGACAGCTAACAGTAACTGGCTGGTTGAAATCTCCAATCCCCTCAAAAAGCTCTTTGGATGTGTTGCTATCTCCCAGATAGCACTTCTCAATTGAATGCACAACACACACGTAAACACTGGCTCTACGTTAATTATATTGTAAGTTATTTACTTGGTAATATAACTTCAATATGATATTGCAAACACTTCAATTATGTCGACTTGATAGACGGTTTGATTTGCTGAATTTATTTTATATCATTACCAGATACTTCCTGTGTAATGATCTTTTAATTAAATTCAATTAAAAATACCAATTGGTTGGAATTGAACCACCATCGGTTTTAATATGACCGTCTCGAGTCTAGTTTCAAATTGAACTTTTTTATCATTCTGTTTATTTACTTCTCTTTGGTTACCCGTAACCATTCACAACACATCGACTGTACATAAACTTTTTAAATTAACTATCTGGATATATTTTATATGAATAAATGTGACATGCAGACTGCATGTAACATTACAATGTGAAGTTTGAAAAAAATCGTTAGAGCGGTTTTTGAAAAAATCGAAAAAAACTGAAAAATCACAAGAGTAAACACCTACTTCCGGTTATGTGATTTTCTTCAAAAGCTTGCTGTCGCATCTACATAGTACACAAAACTTATATATGAAGTTTCCAACGCCATACCTCTTTTCATTTTTGAGATATTCTGTTCAAAGACACACAGACACACAACCAGACAGACAGACCAATAAAAAAAAATGTTTTTTGGGTTCAGCGGACTCTAAAACGTGAAGATCTGTTGAAAACTCAATTTCGAATTTTTGGGGTGAATCCAATACTTCCTTTATTGTAAAAGGAAGTAAAAAGTAAATAATATAATGGCGAACATGAAACATCGCTAAACTGGAACATCTGTGGATTAGCCTACTGGAGATATCACAATAAAAAAAAGAGCCATTAGCTCTACCTCATGGTGGTGTGGAAATTAGTTTACTTTACGTTTATCAAATTATTATAACTACGTAACGAATAGTCAGAAATAATACCAGAAAAAAATTTAAAGTCAAGGACTTCAGCTTTTAAGTTCAAGGACCTCTGTTTTTAAGTTCAAGGCTAAATCGTATTTGGATGGTTACCTTGACTAAACCTTGTTCTAAACCCCCTCAAACAAGAACCACCACGAACTGCGGGGTTGTGACGTTCATATTGATGAAATGATGCTCGCTTGTTGGCTCCATGTAGACGATCTCGAAAGTAATCCTGCACATATTGTAGCTTGTAGAAATGTTTGGTGTAGATCTACGACAGTACGTAGAAGAATGTACTTGTGAAGACGGCTAAAGGAACAACGACAATGAATAAAACGAAAAAATTGTTATAAATTCATGTATTAAGTATAAATACATTAATTAGGAATTGTCAAGTCTAGTGCACTAATTCTTTGTAAGGCATCACTTATGTTAAGTTGATCCGCAACCAAAAATTGTTTGACCTCTTCTAACCCGTTTTGTAATTGTTGCAATTTTTTACACATCTTCGCAAAGACGCAATGTTCGGACCAGCGCAAATGTTCCTCTAGAGGATCATCGTCCGGTACCTTTTTGTGGATACGAATTTTACAACAAAAGCACTGCACTTCATCGCTGTCTTGAAGGTAGACAAATCCAACCCGTGCAAGCGAGGCTGCAGGTATGACACCAGTCCAGTTTTTGTAGGTCTGTATGCGGTGCTCGTATCGGCGGAGGTATGGTGGAAATACTTCGAGACACATTGTTAAATGAAAACTAGCGACTGTTACTCTGTAAGGTTGTGACACGCTTATATAGTTGGTAATCCAGAATGAGAGGGGGGAATAGCTGTTCAAGGCTGACCGGGCGACTCTACTAGGATGGGAGCCTTGAGATGAAATTCCACATACATAACAGGAATATAGTTGACTGCTTTAAATTTTAGCACGTCACCCCTTTTCAAGGTCTTTCCAGTCAACTCTGTAGCGCTAAGATGGCTATCATTCAAAACAATTGTAGGAGTTGCAGGATTCGTATTGACGAAGATATTACAGCCTCAGCGAATTGAACTGTATAGTTTAACTTACCGTATAGTAGAATATACCAGCCTTCAGGATCAACTCCTAGACATGTAAAGTGTATGTCTTTTTCATAGTAAAAATTCGCCAAGTTCTCGAAAAGAAACAGTTGAGGAGGATCAGTGGAATTATCTGAGGGATGTCCAAGGTGATGCCTTCCAAATATATCCAGCGGCATTATAGTTTACTCTAACGTTCCTACGCACACTCGATTCGCTTAACTGCTACTTCGTTGAAATGCTATTTCTAACTGACCAACTTTTCCCCCCCACCACTAGTTTTGGTACTCCTCCTACTTGACCGTAACCGTGGGCAACCTTGTGACTTCCTTCTACCACTACCATCGAAAAGTAGATAAAAAAGAGCAGGTAGGAGTAGGAATCGCAAAACATCTTCTTATTCAGTGCAACTAAGAATGGAAACCATTACCAAAGTTCTTGGGTTAGTGAAGAGCGGGTAAACAGTGTTCGATGGTGTCACGAAGTTTAAACCGCAACAGTGTTCAGTGCTCCTTGGCAGTAGTACATATAGATTAAATAATTTACAGACTAAGTTTTGTATGTGTGGGTCTTGTAGACCAGCGGTGGATTTGTACCAGTAATACAAATACGGGGGAATTACAATAATTGGGTTCAGCTGCTGAAACCCGAGTGGGGAATCCTGTTAGAAAACGAGGGAATTATGACAAATTATTTTTATTCTGGAGCTGGACAGTGGCCACCGCTTCAGTTGGGACCCATACTCCTATCATTCACAACCATTCAAGCGGTGAAGGTGGTACGCATACAGAGTCAGGACGGATCGGATGTTTACCTGGGGAGAGAAACTGTGGAAGAGTTGTACAGAGTTCGCACTCTAATTGGACGAAAACTAGCACAATTGAAAAACTTAAAGTATTCTCAATTTTATTCAACAGCAATAACGCGAGCGCTAACTCAACCTGGGGATTACATTAAAAATCTACAGGTTACAAAACTTTGACGAATTGTCGGAGAAGGCTCTGTGTCTGTACGAACCGACACCAACTGTCAGCTTGATAAATCCAATTAAACCAGGAATTGACAATTATATTTTATACTGACATACCCATTAATCAATTCACCAAAGTAAGTACTGCATTATGATTATTTCACTCTTTCTTTTGTTGATCGTTATTGAAACTGTTTTTATATGAATAATTAAAACAAACCTGAACACTTCTCAAGCTTTCACTGCAAGTATCCAAATATTACAGCTCCCAATGTCCACAGCTCCTGATGTTCACAGTCTACAACGTCTACAGCTTATTTCTCCAATAGTCAAAGCTATGATGCTCCGCCATCCTTCAAACCACATCCAACCTGTCAAAACTCCAACTGTCCGTAGAATCCGGTCCTACTCCTTTTATCAACATAACTGCCACACCAACAGACTCCTGGTAAGTTTCAGTATTATAGATGATCCCAATCTAATCTTCTTTATTCCTCAGGTAGTACTCTGTATCCAACAACACCCATAGAAAATGTCCAAATCAAGCAGTTGCCTCTTATAACTTCCTTCTAAACGATTGACTTGTCTTCTATGTAATCACTAACTTCAGTAATATCAATTATATCTTACATGTATCAATAAATCCAAATTCATTCAATTATTATAGTATTCTTGTTATTTGCATTCAATTAACGGTATTGCACAATCTCTTCACCGATTGTATGGTTCCACTAAATTCAATATTACCTTTTCATATTTTCACCACGTATATTTGTTAATAGTCCCATTATTTGTCTTTTACCAACAATCATACTAAATAAGGCATAATTTCCAACTTTTTATTATTAAAATGAGGTTTTTCAAAATTCTGTATACTTTTTTTCTAAATTTGTTATTATGACTGTCTAAACTAAATTTTTATCTCTGGTAGTTACAATTATTCCTGCCCTCTTAAAAATATAAAATGTCCTATTTATTACATGCTACAATTCCTTATTATTAAAGCAAGCATACTTGTCAAAACAACGTTGGTTTACACTCTTTATCATGGTTGAACTCGCCCATCAAAATTAAATACTCAATTTCTACTTAATTTTCAAATTACATTAATAATTGTCTATATATATACAGTGTGTCCCCGGATAGGTAAAACGACTCTTGTGAAAGGTAAAAAATTCTCGATTTAAATTTTCATTTTTTGGGGTTCAGCCCTGCTTGGTTAAAGGCGAATTTCTAACATCATTTCAATTTAAAAAAAAGTATGCCTTGGAAATGTTCAAAAAATCTATTTTTCTGTAAGGTAAAGTACGCTTTATGTGGCAAATACGACAAAAAGTTATAAAGAAAAGTTGTTTAGAATCAACATCTAGGCCCCTATACAAAATTTTAAAATCCGTGGTTTTTCCAAGGAATTTGTGACAGACTAGGCATGACGAAAACAAGAACTACAGCATTGCACCCACAGTCGGATGGAATGAATAAGACCATTGGCAAATACCTGTCAAAAGTGGTGTCCAACAATCAGCGAGATTGGGATCAGTATCTCTCGCTCTTCGCAATGGCCTATAGATCTGCCCTCAAAGAATCGACAGGTCAAACACCAGCAAAAGTCCTGTTTGGTCGTGAGATGAGACTACCGTGCGACCTCGAGTTTGGATGCCGACCTGGAGAAGATATAGCTGGTGAAGACTATGTATGCGAAGAAGAACGGAAGATATGCACGAGTTGGCTCGCTCGCATCTTCAAATAGCCAGCGATAGGATGAAGAAACGGTACGATACCCAAGCCGCAGAAGGATGTTTCAAGGAAGGCGACAAAGTCTGGCTCCATAACCCAAGAAGACAGAAGGGTTATTCTCCAAAGCTACAAAAGTCTTGGAAAGGTCCGTACCTTATCAAGAAAAAAATTAATGACGTTATTTACCGTATAAGCAAGATTCCAAACGGAAGGTAGTGCATCAAAACCGGCTGGCTCCATTTGAGGGTGACCATGACCAAGAAGAAGAAGTAAACCAACTCCAAGAAACCTGACCTTGCCTTTGAAAAATTTATGGGTGCATATGGAGGTACTGGGAAAGCAAGATATGGTGTTACCATTGAGCAACAGCAAGATCTGCTCACGCTTCCAGAAGACTACTCGTTGGCCTATAGCATTCCCGCCAGTATCAACGACGCACAAGGACTGGCATCCGTTTTCCGAAAGAAGTTTGGTCGATTACTAGAACTTCAAGGTCAGTTACCAGTCCCTGGAAGAGCCTTGGATCACCTTATCTTTTCTATCTGGTTACAAAGAATACTTTCTACGATCAATTCACTTATTATGATGTATGGGAAGCATTACTTAATTTGAAGGAGCACGTACTGGAGTCCAAGGTGCAGAAACTAGCCATGCCGAAGATAGAGTGCAACTTGCTGGATTGGAGAATCGTTCGAAACATGGTGGAAGCAATCTTCCAAGAAACCGAAATCCAAATACTGGTCTGCAGCTATTCGCCCAGTGTCCAGGTTACAGCAAGTACCGTCCCTTGTTACTTCCATGCAACTGAAAATTGTAGAAGAGGATTCAGTTGCAAATACAACCATTCAGTTGCAGTTCCGTAAAAGTTCCAGGGGGAACTATATCTGAAGAAGGGGGCAATGTCATGCGAGCCATTTCGAGCAACAATCCGCTCCTGCTCTAATCCCTTAGGTTATCAAGATAATATTTAAATAAATTAATTAACTCTGGCCACTGTGATATAAATAATATTGTCAGACAAACTGTCATAAATAAATACACGTTACAGTATATACAAAAAAAGACATTTATTATTATTATTAATAAATTATTGTGTTGATGAAAGTTGTTCATTGAGACATTTATAAACTTTTAAAGGTAAATATAGATTGACAAATGTGACACATCTTATCAAGTTGATTAAACTTAATAATAAAGAAAGCAGTTAGGTACCTCTCATTATCAAAACTATATAGTTGTAGATAAAATATTGTATTTGACGATCATATAATGGCTGTTTTACACTTGTATGATCACAACACTCACTTTCGGCTCGTGTGTAAATTTTATCCTTGTGTAATACAGCCTACATTATATGCTTGTTAAATAAAATACTATTATCCAACACCCTCTAGTTATAAGGCTATAATTCGATTGATTTTAGACCTATAAAGTGGCCCATAACCCATTAGTGAGATGAAAACCATAAGTCACTCACTACTGTATTGTTGGTAGCACTGTCAGGCTTTGTCAAATGTAAGATTAGCAGGTTAAGTTTTGCTTCAGTTTGTGTCAGAAACATAACCTACTAACATCGAATTTGACATAGACTGACAGTGCCACCAACAATACACTTCAGTACTGTGTGTAGAACACGAATCACAGGCGATTTTAATTAGAAATTTATTTGATTTCTCGGTACTTTAATTTGTCACTTTGACTTTTTACAGTTATCCATAAACAAATTATGCCTTTTAGATATGTGTTCGGTTGTTGGATAAAATTATGTATGGCGAGTATGTTATTACAAATACTTCACTCGATAAATGACCCTCAATTTTTCTCTCCTGGATATAACACACTGGTACTATAATAGTTATTTATAGTACAAGTGTGTTGTATTACAAATAAACCACGAGAGAAAAGTTGAGCCCTCGCGGCCTTTAGACACACGCGTGCCTTTCAAAATTTTATCTACTACAGTGGGATAAGTAACGCATTACGTCACTCATTTGATACTATTTCAGTTAGGTAATGAAGCTCATTACACCACTCAGTTATGTAATGGTTTCATTACGCAACTGAGTTGTGTAATGACTTTATTACGTAATTGAAATAGTGTCAAATGAATGACATAATGACATTTGCCTACTAAAATATTTTTGAAAATGACAGACATTTCTCTTAATGCACTTTTCTCAATTTTAGGCAGTCGTAGATAAAATTTTGTACAATACATGTGTGATAATGCATCATTAATATACTTGTGTGCTTATATTAATGATGCTGATATCCCACTTGTATAGTAAATAACTATTATACAACTCAATAAATACCAAAAAAGCATAAATTTTCTACTAGCAGTTGTGAAAAGTCAAAAGTGACAAATTAATTGAGAGTGAGCTAAAGTATTTATAAGCCACGAGAGTGAGTTAACTAGTGATTAGTCAAATGTGGGTTATTTATTATAACCCACGGTGTTAAGGGTAACGTGGGTTATGATGTAAACAAGTTAGTAAAACACTATATTACTATTGAGTGCTAGATAAATAACTATGACTGCCTCATCTGTAGGTATTTTGCAAGTCCATAGATAGTAGCGGATACTTAACAATCCCCCAAGGTGGCTACAACAACCTGCCTCTAAGCAACAGAATGCATTGCAGTTTAAATAGTGGTTTCAAAAAGTAGGCTGGAATAGGTTAAATAACGTTTTCTCCATGCCCATCTAGTAAGTTACACTTACTTTGACATATCCATTGCAGGTAATTTGATTTTACTGTTTGTTTACTGGTTATCATGACATTAGGGAAGTAAGTACCTACTCCCCAAGGGAAGTAAGTGAATTGCTTGTTATTGCAGTAATTTTAGTTTTGTAAGTGATCTGAACGAGTTTGAACTTAATTGATCCTAACGTATTTGAAATTTAAAAATTTGTTAAAATAAGTAGGGTTAGGGTATAACCGTAAATTAAAAATATCAATATAATAAAAGAGAACGATCCAGACGTGTGTGTCACGACAATTGCGGATGCGATGTACCCCATTTGCGTTTGCATGCAATTCGCCGTTGCGTCGCCTTGATTTCGCAACCGGGGGGTAGCCCCGAGGACCCCTCGAAGAGGAACGGAACCCCGAGCGCCCCTTAGAGAGGGACAGAGCCCCGAGGGACCCCTTGCAGAGGGGCGGAGCCCCAAGGGCCCCTTTGGAGAGGGGCGGAACCCCGAGGGCCCCCTTGGAGAGGGGCGCAGCCCCAAGGGCCCCTTGAAGAGGGCCGGATTCCCAAGGGCTCCCTTGGAGAGGGGCAGGTCCCGAGGGCCCCCTTGAAGAGGGGCGGAGTCCCGAGGGCCCCTTCTTTGGTCAGCTGGACGGCAGAGGGAGGCAGGGGCGGAGGGTGTAACAGAACGAAATGGCCCAACGTAATAGGCCTAAAAATGGTGGCAAATTGATTAGGATAGACGGCGCAATAGCGCGCGCAGCCTCGTTTATATATACTATATATAATAATGAAACAAACAAAAATGTATAAACATGTTTTTGCACTTGCGGGACTAAAGTTGGCACTTTAGTCACTTATTTCAGGGACTAAAGTAGCTCATTTTATCTCTAGGGACAGAAGTAATTACTTTAGCCCCTAGGGACTAAAGTAAAAAATGTTACCGTAACTATGGTAATCTATGGTAAATTAGAGGTTAACAGGTTAGGTTTCGCGTCAGTTTTGACATAAACTGACGCAAAACCTCATCTATTAACCTCGAATTTGACATAATTGTGAGCTCTTGTCATAATGACTTACAGTACCAACTTTAAAATTTAGCAAAGGCTACTAATTTTAAAATAATTGTAACTAAAATGTCAATAAATGACGTTTAAAAAAACGGGTTTTCGTTTTAAATCTTCCTGCAACGTGAAAAAAATAGTATATGCAACTCGGAGAGAATGCTATTTTGCTTCAGTGCAATTTCTGACTCTCGGGCTTCGCCCTCGAGTCAGAAATTGTACCTCAGCAAAATAACGCATTTCTCTCCCTCATTGCATAATCTACTATTATACTGTAATATTTTATATTTTATTCAAATTTTTGTTGTTCATGGAGAAAAATATTATAAGCATGCTCGGGAAGTAACTATCTATAACCAGTCTCGAACTTTGCCAGCCCTCGCTCGCTCAGGCTGGCAAACTTGTTCTCGACTGGTAAAAGCTACTTATAGTCTATTTTTTTGCTTTATGATTCAGAGCAGGCCTTGCATTTATATTATTTTAGCAGTGTACAACAGTTTAGTTACAATATATACCACTTCAGTAACGTTTAATAAAATGCCACGAAAAAGCAGTATTAATAGTAAAACTGAAGTGGCTATAAAACGCTCTTTTACTAATATAACAGATATCAATGGTAAATTAAGTAAAACAGCCATCATTGGAAGAGTTGGTCAAATATTTGATGTACCTAAGTATTAATAATTAAACCATTATAAAATTTCTTACAATTTGTTATTATGCTAGATTTTGAATGCAATTCTTGAAGCAAAATCACAACCCCAGCAACAACCTAATGACAATATGAAAAAGGAAAAAGAATTTTTAACTTGGGAAGACTATAGTTTCAGGGAGGATATTAAGAAACTTTGGATTTTTTACTTTGGATTTATTGCGATGTGCAAGAGAGGAACTAAATTATATCAGGACTCGTTCAAAATTATACTACACATTAAAAAATATAGGATATAAATACAAAATTGTGAATGGAAGAAAATTGGTTTGTGAGAAGTATCATTTAATTTCGGCGAAGATTACTTATTTAAAGAAATATTTACAATTTCGAAATTCTAGTGAAAAATGTATGTTTCGATTTTTGTATGAAACTGGATATTTCGCAATGGAACCAGTCTGCATATGTACACCCACGACACAGACTTGCAAAGTAATCCATCTAAAGTTAAGACGGAGGGAAAGAGATATACTATTTTGCATGCAGGCATTTTCAGGCAATGTTGAAAAAACAGTTAATCCCTCTTATACGTTTAGCATAAATAATAATTTCTACAACACAGATTTGCAAACAAAAGTCATCAAGTTTTTAATAATATATTTTCACATTAGAACATTTTATGGCTTTTCTGTACAGTTAGAGAGTTAGATAACAACCATGTTTAAATAAAATGTCTTAAAATAAAACAACACCTTATTTAATGTCAGTGGTTCAGTAATTAATAATTGTAGCTTTCATTATGTATAATAGTGCTTATAAGATAACACATTGACAGTTGTAATACGTTTTTGACATTACTAGTGTTTTTTCTTTAGCAGGAGTCACACTAGGCTGCTTACCAGCTGCTGCTGACCAGCGGCTGGCAGTAGCACCAGCAAGCAGCGGCTGGCAAGCCGGTTACACTGTCGGCTGCTACTCGCCAGTTTTTACTAACAAGAAGCGGCCGGTACCACTTTTTTGGACTTTTTAACCTTATTCAGTTCTTTTCGATAGGTGTCCCGTAAACTTTTAATTTTTTTAATCGACTCAAGTGTACCAGGAATTCCTGCAGTTTTTAAGTCTTCTAAAAGTTTATTGTACGATAACTCTTTCACATTCCGATTCAAATAATCTTTTGACGTAACGTCCCACAAACATGGATAATTTTGAAATATATTTAAAAACGAAATAATTTCTTTCCCATTCCACTTTAATTCATTCATTGTAACAATATATATAACAATTATAACAAAAAACAAAAGACCACGTGGTAGGCACGATAGCTGGGTATTCGATGCTGATAGTGGCAATAGTGGTCAGATTGCGCTGCAGGCTGGTATCAGCGGTCACTTGATCTATAGTCGCCGCTGCCTGCTGCCAAAAGTTGAACATGTCCAACTTCGCCAGCCGTTGACGAATACTCGCCGGCTGGCGGCGCCAGCGTCGAATCAGCCGCGTACAGACCGACGCTCCAACGCATACCAAGGCACATGTGGACAGATATTTTGATGCGTTTGATTCGATGTGTACGGCCGTGGCGAATGCACGCCAATGAATTCCAACGGTTTCAAGGTGACCGTTGGCGTTGGCCTGCGTTCCGTCGCTTAGCGGTACTTCAAAGGGATGCTTGTTTTGATGTGGACGTGACTGAAACGTGTTCAGTCGTTGGCAAGCATTCTCTGGCGTCGGACGAATTATTGTTTCTTTTATCGTGATTCAATATGGAATGGAACGATGATTTGTGTCTCCAGTTAATTCAACTATACCGGGATAATCCTATATTATGGGATCCTAGGAATATAAATTATAAACTCTCCAAAAAGAAAATAGACATTTGGCAGAGCATTGCAGGTGAACTTGGGTGCGAAGTTACTGAAGTAAAGAAAAAAATGGAGAGTCTTCTCACATCTTACCGACGAGAATGGCGACGGGAAGGTACCACACACTCTGGAATGGGGGAAGATGCAGTATACCATTCGAAATGGTTTGCTTTCAAGGAAATGCAGTTTCTTAATGACAAGTTTCGACCAAGAAAAACTCAAAACACTATGAATGTAAGTACAACTTTTATTTTAATCTATAATAATATACAATATACAGGATAAATTACTGATTCGGAGAAAATAAAAACAAAATTATACCCATTCAAATGTTAGAGAAAGGGGGGCTATTTTTTACGCATAATTATTTTGCCATGGTACAGTTCCACTTGTAATAAAATACTCTGCGAACTCTGCTCGAATTTGTTCTGCAGTTGTTGAAGATTTTCGAGCTACTTTTGGAATTGATGTTAAGCCACTGTTGCCATCAGGTTGTCGCCACGATCCGGCTATTATTTCTCCATTCGCTCCACTATCAAAACTTCCATTTGGAGTATATACATGTTTGGATGATTGGTTTTTCCTAAGAAAATTGTGCAAGTAAATGCATGCCATAACAACCAATTCAGCTTTTTCCGGTTCTAGAAGCATTGGCTTTCTGAGAACTCGAAATACAGCAGACAGGATACCGAATACATTTTCAACTATCCTTCTCGCTCTTGAGAGTCTGTAGTTGAATATACGTTTAGGGGATCCTTTCTCATGAGAACCAGCGTATGGTTTTAAAATAGTCTCTTTCAAAGGAAATGCTTCATCCGCAACAAAAACGTACGGAACATGTTTTTGTCTTCCAGGTAAAATATTTGGATTTGGCAAGTTTAGAGAACTTTGTTCAAGTTTCTTGGATAGAGTAGTGTTTCTAAAGACGCCTCCGTCTGAAATTCTTCCTTGACACCCAACATCAGCGTATAAAAAGTTGTAATCGGCGTCTACAAGCGCGAACAGAACAATGCTGAAAGTTGATTTATAATTGAAAAAATTACTTCCACTGGAAAATGGGGCCTGTAATTGTATATGTTTCCCATCCATAGCACCCAGGCAATGCGGAAAGTTCCAGTTTTCTTCGTATTGGCGAGATATTTCTAACCATTCGTCTGGTGTTTGAGGCATCTGTAAAACAATACCAATATTTGCAATGTACAAACAAAAATGCACTTTATATTGCCTGATTAATTGTTAAAGTTGTTTATTAAATTAGCCTAATTGTTTTTTTTTACAGGAGGTTGATTTTGATGCCAGCGAAGAAATTAATGAATCAGTAGACATGTCGCAGGACTCGCAGGTTTCACAGCACGAAAATATCGAAGAAGATAACTTAAATAACGAACAAGGTCAAGAAATCATTGCACATACTGAAATATCTAAGTCTAAAACATGTACTGCTTCTACTGTAACCTCGAAAAAACGGGAAAGGGAGGATCCCCGAATAAACGAGGCGTTTAATATCATGAAAAATATTGATGCTAGGAAAGCTAGTAAAATCGCAAAAACCGAATCTACCCTATATGGAGAGTACGTTGCCACTCAGCTTGAAAAATTTTATAATCAAACGCGCGCTTTGGTGAAGCATAAATTTGGGAACATTCTCTTTGAAGCTGAAATGGGAATGTATCGGGCACCACCAAATCAAACTGTACAATGGAGTAACAGTTCATCTCCTAGCACATCATCACTGATTTCTGGTTACGCCAGCGCCGTACAGCAGTTTGAGGAGAGATACCATCCTTCATCACTCACTATTGCCGCACCGACACCTTCACCAACGCCTGGTACATTATTTACAAGTACTATGGTGTCTCCTAACCCCTCAATATCTGGCTCCAGCAATTTATATCAGGAATTATGAGGATTAACAGTAATACTTGAGTTCTACGTTACGCAAACAATTATGTAATAGTTTGGTTTATTTTAGCAAAGTGTTATTATGAATAAAACTATAAACTACTTACCTTGATGTATGATTTCAATGTTCCAACAATGGCTGAGCAAACTTCGGGAATAATAGATGATATTAACTGCTTTGATATTTTGAAAGTATATGCTAGGCTAGAGTAAGAATTTCCAGTTGCCAGATAATGAAGTGTAACAGCTAATCTTTCTTTAGGAGGGATAGCTTTCCTGTAATTTGTGTCCTGTTTCTCGATTTTTGGTGCTATAGAATCTAGTAGTATATCAAATATGTCTGGAGGCATTCTGCAGAAGGTCCTGAAATGATTGCTGTCTTCACTTCGAAGCTCATCCAGCAAATTACTGGTATTGTAGGAACTTCTATTTTTATATGGTGTTGTCATCCACCAACGTCTCGGTTTACGTTTCTTCTTTTTGTTCTGAATTAGAGAATTCACAACTAAAAATCCGGCACTTGCACATAATAAATCATCATCACTTGATGACATTATAAAACGAGAGACGATCAATTCAAAAAACACCTTGCCGCGCAAAATGACCGAACCACACCCAACGGTTTCCAATTCAAAACTAAATCGGGTGTGGACAACAACTTAAAAATTATTTCCAATCGTTTCCAATTCCAACGCCAACGGACACATTCGGTCGAATTGGCGTTGGTTTGCATTGGAACTTGGTCTGTACGCGCCTGAAGAATTTTGTGGTCACACCAAGCTGATTGACGGCTGACAGTAGCGGCTACTAAATTTTTGGCTGGCAACCAGCCTAGTGTGACCCGTGCTTTTGTAACCAACTACCTACACTGTTACAAAAATGCAAAAGCAAAGCCTGCTCTGAATCATAAAGCAAAAAAACAGACTATACTTCCTTTGATGCTTAAATAACTATTCGTCGGTTTGATATTTAATACATATCGTCTGTTCATCCAGAGATACACTTTGTAATTCTTTATTAAACATTGATTACGCTACGGCCATGTCGACATGTTATCTAATTATAATCAACATACAAACTAGAACGCAACAATACGCACAATAAATCGACTAGTGCTGATTCTGCGCTATATTTATTAAGTACAGAGCAGGTCATGACCATACATTTTTGTAGGAGTGTAGACAGAAAACGAGTTAAAAATCAGGTTTCGATGTTGGTTACAAATAAAGTTAGCAAGGTAACGGGCCACTAAAGCTTCCACTTTTTTTCAGCATGACCTAGAGCAGGCTGTGACTTTTAATATTTTTACAGCGTACTAACCTAAACTTAAAAATATGACTAATGTCATTTTTGACAACAACTGTTTGAAAACTGCAAAAGTTATTACCGTAAAACCCTACAACTTTGAACGGCTACCTAACTTTGAACAAAATTCCATTTTTGTTTGTAAAATATTTTTAAAAGAATTGTATATTTTTTTTTATTTTTTGAGTTTATGCCACTGAAGTGTCTAATATTAAGTATACTTTGGCACCACTGCTCGGCGATTCACACATGCAAGGTGGAACCATATATGTATTATACATATATTGGTAGTAGGGCCTCGAGACGCCCGAAAACATTACGGCGCCGACATAGTTTCACTTAGAGTATAACGCGTCTCGTGCGCATGCGTGAGAATTTGAACTCCGCCTTTAGAAGCGAATTTTAAACTTGTTCACTTCCCCATTGGGCGGACGACGCCGCCGCGCTTGCTCACAGCTCACCATTATACATTGAAGAGTTGGTTGTCTGTCTCACTTCCTTCGTGAGTTTCCACACTCATAGCCGCTAGCAATATAGTAAGTATTACATATATGGGTGGAACTAGTTGGTGGTTACCCTGCACATGGTAGAAACGCAATTTTTGGTGGTCGTGAAACTTTTATCTAAATCTAAGTAAGTATTACCAATATCCTTATTAAAACTTCTTTTTTAAGTAAGCTATTGCATGCTTATAAAAAGGCCCTATACGATTGAAGGCCATATTAAACAAGTGTTTTGTTATAAATGTATTTCTACAGCTACCACAGTTCTAGGTTAGGTGCCTGCAACTTAGAACGTGTTCAAAGTTGGGATAGTGTTCAAAGTTGAGGCAAAATTATTGAATTTTCATTTAGGAAAAGTCTCTTTGTGTTTTAGAAATGAGTTCTATACGAAAATATGGGTCAAATTACAAGCTCTACTCCGAAGAGACTCTAAATAAGGCTCTTGAAGTTATCCGAGCTGGTACCGTATCCTTGCGACAGGCTTAAAAAAATACAAAATAAGCTTAGGGACCCTCAGTAATAAATTACATGGGAGACATAATATGTGAGAAGTAGGACGCCCTAATGCATTTACAACAGAGGAAGAAAATGTATTTGTACGGCATATTCTAAAAGTGGCGGAATGGGGTTACCCCTTTGATATAACGGATATAAGGACGATGGCCAAAACTTACTTGACTGGTAGTGGTCGTGTAATTCAAGAATTTAACAACAATTATATCAGCTTAAAATGGGCCAAAGGCTTTATAAAAAGACATCATTTACGCGAAAGGAAATGCCAAAATAAAAAAAAATCGCGTGCCTCCGTGTCCACACCAGTTGTTGAAGAATATTTTAATAATTTAAGAGAAACTGTAGACGAGATACCGGCGAGTCCGATGACCCTGGGACCAAAAAATGCATTTTTAAAAGAGGGGTGAAATACCCGGAAAGAATAAGGGATAATACAAAGACCGCAATTTCTATTATGTTTTGCGGATCGGCTTCTGGAGAAATGTTACCAGCATATGTAGTTTATAAAAGTGAGAATATTGGGTCAACATGGACTGAGGGAGGACCTAAACTGACAAGATTCAATAGGACCACATCTGGTTGGTTTGATACGGCGACGTTCACAGATTGGTTTGAAACAGTATTTGTTGCTCACGTGAAAAAATGCCTGGAACGAAAGTCCTTTTGGGTAATAATTTATCGAGTCATTTCAATGAAAAGGTTTTGCACTTATGTGAGGATAACGATATAAAATTTGTCTGTTTGCCGGCAAATACAACTCACTTGCTATAGCCCCTGGATGTAGCGTATTATGGGCCGCTAAAAAGGGCTTGGAGAAAAATTTTAGATAATTATAAGCTCCAGTGCCGTAGAAAATGCCAAACACTGGCAAAGGACGAATTTCCACGACTATTGAAAGAATTATATAGGGAAATATATCCGAATGAAGAAGAAAAATCGAAAAATATTGTTTCGGGTTTCGCAAAAACTGGACTGTACCCATTTCGCCCAGAAACAGTTTTAGAAAAACTTCCTGACTACAAGAACAAAAATGGAGATGATCAAGATGCAAATCAAGTTCAGGCAGGAGTGTCAGATGCAGTTGAAAAACTTTTAAGAGAAATGAGAGAGGTGGAAAATTTGCTCAAAAGAGGAAAAAAGAAGAAAATTAAGGTACCTACAGAAAAAAAGTGTAGAGGATTTGGAAAACGAAACATCAGATGAAGATAACTCGGACCATACAGAAAAAGGCAAAAGAAAAAAAAGAAGCAAGAAAGTAGTTGCTTTGACTAGTGTCGAGGATTTGGAAGATAAGGTAGAGGACTCGGTATCGAATGACGAAAAAGATTTCCATTCGCCAAATGAACAACAATATGATACAAATGAAGATACAGCTGAAGACCATAGTGACTTTAGAGGTGTTTTTGATCATTTAGAAGAAGATGCAGTGGACCAGGCTGGTGACCAAGCAATTATCCCAGAAACTGATAAATTTTATATTGTAGAGTTTCGTGTAAAACAAAATAGACTGCATTTTATTGGAAAAGTTGCAAATATGATAGATAACGATAATGTATTTGTTAAATTTTTAAGAAGGTCCAAAAAAGTAACAAACAAATTTACTTGGCCTACAATAGTAGATAAAGGAATTGTATCCAACGACTAACTAATAAAGCTTGTAACAGATCCGCTTTTGGACAGGCGTAATTTATTTGTCTTTAAGGACAATGAAATACAAAATTTTTTTAACTCTCCTCTCGTAATTTTAAGAAGCCAAGTTTTTTTGTTTATTAAAAAAATAAGTTAGTCTCTTTATTTAAAATAAGTTCATATTCCTATCAAGTGTTCGGTAGAAAAGTTACATTTGATTTTTTATTTACTAAAGTTATACCATGATAATTATCTATAGAAGTTGTTTTTTCTTATACGTATATTTTATTACTCATTTGTTTATTTATATTTCAATATATTTTTTCATTTATACATAAATAAACGTATTTATTTGGTGTTATTCTAATTTTTAAAGTAAAAATAGTAAAACTGACGTTATTTAACGGTTTTATTTTGAAAAAATTTTTTTTTACTTTAGAACGTTCGTCTGTTTTATGGTGTTCAATCTTGGGCTAAAACGTATACAACTTTAAAACAAGGCTCAAATAAACGGCCGTTCAAAGTTAGGAAAAACTAACCCGAACTTTGAACACCCACATTTTATTTATTTTTTTTTTGGTATGAAGAAAATGTTGGCATCAATTTCATCTTGCGGAATTGCTAGCCTTAGGTGTTGCCCGTGATATACTATTTTCTGTTTTACTTTAAAAAAATTCATAAAGAATATGTCAAAAAATAACTGAAAAAGGTGTTCAATGTTGTAGGGTTTTACGGTACAAAATTTTGCAAAATATACCTTCAAAATTCCAAAAAAGCTAACAGAAGAAACTAAGCAAGCGATTCATTGTTGCTTTCATAAGTTTAGTTTAAATTTTTTAAAATAATACTACCTAATTATTTAAGTTACCATAATATCCTCTTCAAACCTCCAGTATTTATTTGTGTGCAAACTCTGTTTGATCATGAATTTGAAGTAAAAAATGTAAAAGGAACTATAATTATGTAAATGCAAAAGTTCACGCAATTAGCCCACAAAAACTGCGTAACTCGTGCCAGATAGGATATGTGTAAATAAGACTCGAAAGTTTGCGTCAAGTTTCTGTGTCGTGCTACAAATTAAATGCAAGCAACACATGCAATCGAGTGACAGTTCCGTATTTACAAACAGACTTTGCAGTTTTACAAGTATAGTGTATCGTATGTCAAAAGCACAACCGGTGCAAGTCTACGAGGCTAGTAGGTCAAGACAACAACTCAAGCGTTTAGAATTTCGTTAGTTAAAGCGCATACGAATGTAATTTTTAATACTAGATCGTGAAAACACGGCATACATTTCTTGTATACAGGGTATCTCAAAATTGACGCCCGTGCTTCTGGGATTTGATTCAGGAAGCTAAAAGAACTCGAAAATAAAGAGTGGAAAATTTTCCGTTTGTCTACTGTTATCGAGTTATCAATTAAAACAAAAATTTAAAATATAAACTTTAAACTTTATTAAATACTAATAATATTTGAAAACAAGTTATTTTACACATCTGTTGTCACAAAATGTGTTCAAATAGGTTACCCCCTACTTCAAGGCAAACATTCGCACGATTTATCATTGAAGTACGAACGCTCTGTAGCATATTTTCGTCAATTGACGCCACAGCAGCGTGAATGCGAGCTACGACATCTTCAGGATTCACAACAGTTAAGCACACAGAACCGAAGGAAATACTCAATACGACAGAACGATTAATAAATCTTTAACATCGCCATAGCCACCTTATTGAATTATGTTGCACAACAAATTGGAGCGACCGGGCGATTGAAGTTATTATTTACATTTTCTTCAATAAGTCGATAACAGATGACAATCGGAAAATTTTTCCACTCTTCATTTTCGATTTCTTTTAGCCCCCTGCATCAAATTCCTGAAGCACGGGCGTCAATTTTGAGACACCCTGTATATAGATCTGTAATATGTCTTAGAATTCAATATACCTTTAACTGTGATTGTATATTCATTGATGGGGGAGAACACAGCTTCAAATGTTCATAACGAAAGGGTTAGGCCTGACTCTTTCACCCTGTCTCTTGTAACAACAAAATAAAATCCATCTCCTGTCAAACAACTAACCTGGGTTTTTTTACAAAATATAAAAAGGTGCTAAGTTTTAGACTGAATTTGGCTACCCTTTTTACAATTTGTGTTGTATTTTAACTGGCATTTTTCTTCATAACCAATATCTATCTTATTTGCTCACTTAAATGAATCAGTTTATACTGTGATCAGTGTGCGTGGGCTCTCGCTACATTTCTATTACTGAGTTTCCATGGAAAATTGTCATAAATAGATCATGCAACAATATCACAAATATAGTGATAATATTTACTCTTTCTACTCATATTAAATAATATGTACATTATTAATGCGTTTCTAATTGAGACTGTTAGCAGTCGACAACCACTCTTATGTCTAGTTTCTCATTTTTCTTCTGTACATCATGAAGGTGAAACATAAAGCAGGAGGCTCCGATAAATTCAAACGTCAAACTTAATAAAATACAATTATTTAATACTAGTAGAAGAACTATAGTATTCTCTCAGGACAAAGTCCATTATTCACTTGCATAAATTATGTCACCCGTTTTCGACTCAGCGGCCAAAATGTTATCCCCGTGAATAATGTCCAACTTTCTCACTCATTTAAAAACATACTGTTATCATTTTAAAACCGCGAGTCCCTCTACATTTTAATAAAACATTAGCTCTAGATTAATTGCATCTTAACATATAGAAAGGTAATTACCATTTCAATTATTAATTTGAAATGTACATTAAATTAAACTGAATCAAAATCATGATATATGATGCTGTGGTGCTTACAATCTGAAACAATACAAATGTTAGATATTATTTATTAAATTTTTAGAATAAATTGACTTTGTAACGGTGCACACCCTGGTTACCTGTTGCTTGTTTATAGGCCTACGTTGTGTGATTTTTTTACTGTTTTCGGCGGGTGCTTCGACGACAGTTACAGTTATTTTAACTAGGCTTCCGTATTTACTGTTTTCACTCCGTTCGTATAGGGGCTGGCGACCTCCAGCTTTTACACCAAAGAAAACAACAACATGTCAAGCGGTGGTTATTTATTAGGACAAAGTAAACAGTACACTGCGCTTACAATTATTTGCCCAACGCCAATGGGCCGTTTGCCGACCGTAAACTTGTTACGAAGTGCCTAGTGGTGTTAGTGTGGTAGTAGAGAGACAAGGGGTTGTTATGCAACGCGCACTTACAAACAAGACCAAAAAGGAAGCCCTGCAGTGCCAGTTTGCGTGATAACGAGAGAAGTAAAGGCAAAGAGTTGTTAATCAACGATCACTTACAAACAAGACAAAGAGGAGCCTTGCCATGCCAGTTTGCGTGATAACGAGAGAAGTAAAGGCAAAGAGTGGTTAATCAACGCTCACTTACAAACAAGACCAAAGAGGAGCCTTGCCATGCCAGTTTGCGTGATAACGAGAGAAGTAAAGGCAAAGAGTGGTTAATCAACGCTCACTTACAAACAAGACCAAAGAGGAGCCTTGCCATGCCAGTTTGCGTGATAACGAGAGAAGTAAAGGCAAAGAGTGGTTAATCAACGTTCACTTACAAACAAAACCAAAGAGGAGCCTTGCCATGCCAGTTTGCGTGATAACGAGAGAAGTAAAGGCAAAGAGTGGTTAATCAACGCTCACTTACAAACAAGACCAAAGAGGAGCCTTGCCATGCCAGTTTGCGTGATAACGAGAGAAGTAAAGGCAAAGAGTGGTTAATCAACGCTCACTTACAAACAAGACCAAAGAGGAGCCTTGCCATGCCAGTTTGCGTGATAACGAGAGGAGTAAAAGCAAGAGTTGGTGTCGAACGTTCACCGATTAACGAAAGCCCGAGGTGGCTTCGCAATACCAGTGGAGCTACACCAAATAGAGTAAGGTGTTAATTAAGTGCGGAGTTGTCGTGATGTTTTGTGTTACTAGTCGAAACAGCTTCGGCCCCAGGCTTCGTGCTTCTTCTGCTACCCTTTCCTTCTGTGTCGAGTGTTTTATGCAATCTTTCGCAGTCCCCTTCCTTCATGTGCCGTGGAACGCCCGCCAATGCCAACGAAATCTAAATTTCGTTGCTATGGAGACTTGATTTTGATTGGCCGCTTCAGCTCCAAACCCCGCGGCGAGTTTTACTCCTTTTCCGTCGCATTTTTAAATATTTTCCCAGGATCTCCTTTTGACACGCGGGCCACGTGTTTGAAATCCTAGACCAATAAATTTCCCAAGCTAATTTAGCCGGCGGTTGGGCCTCAACTTCCCCTCGACCTCGGGTCATAGCCGCTCATAAATCTAATATAGGAATTTTTCGATTAGCCGGGGTGACCCACAGCTGTAGCAGTATTATGTTACAGTTTGCAAGCAAAACAAACAAACGAAAGCTTTCGTTATGTGATATAATTTTCCACTTATTTTACATACAAAACACATCTATAGCTACAGATTATCATTGTACTAAACTAAAACGCCTGAAATAAACAAATGTACGCCCTAGAAATAAAATTGCCTGAAATAAACAACTGTACGCCCTAGAAATAAAATGTCTGCAATAAACAAACGTCCTTCCTAAAATATGCTAGATAAAATTCAAAATAAAGTGTTTGTAAATACGCGACCCTCACAGTCTCCCCTAAAGGTTTTTGTGGGGCCTCGCAGAGTTCACCACGGAAACTTTTATTGTGGGGTCGGGTACCTCAACAACGCGCACTTCACTGCACTATGTTGGCCTGTGGGCGCCGGCGTCTCTCCCAAGCGCTTACGGGCTAGGCGCCTTCGTGTGGCTCCCCGTGCCGTTGGTGCCGTCGGTTTCTCGTAGGACCGCCTGGGCTGTGCGCCTTGACCCACGTCCGGGTTGTCCCTGCTGGTGCCGTCTGGCTCCTGGTTCCTGCCGCCGCTGTCCGGTTCCGGGTGGTGTCCGTCCTGTGTTGCTAACCTTGGCTCTGCTCCCAGCCTCTGGGTTGTTGTACTCTCCGTCGGCGGTGGTCTTGGCTGCTCTTGCTGCTCCATACCGGGGTCTCCCGTGCTACCCGGGGGTCGTAGCCCCATCACCAGGGCGTTGCTTGGCCTACTCGGGGGTCTCTTCGCCGGTGGCAGGCCCGTTTTGGCACACGCCCTGCGTGATCCTGGTTTTGGCTCGCTTGTCGTATTTTTGTAAGCGTCCTCCGCCATCCTAGCGGAAAGGCCCCCTGGGGTAGGTGGCATACTTTCAGCAAACAGTACCCCCCAGTCGAGGACGTCATCGTGGCTCCCCCATTCGTCGACCAGGTGCTGGACCTCCATGGCGATGCTAAGGGCCGCAGGCTTATCCTCTCTACCCGTAAGGGCTACACCCGAGGTACTCTGCGGAGGGCACTTGACTCGACACCGACCTGGAGCCGACTGTTCTGAGGGCCAAGCGGCCGCAAGCTCGTATCTGGGCTCGCCATAAATTAACAGGTTGACAGCCCTTGCCGCCAGAACGGCGTTCGTGTAGAACCGTTTGAGGTTTTCCACGTTATACGATCCTTTCTTATGACCGCTCTCGATGTGTACTATGGTGTAAACATTGTTACCCAAGTCGCGCGATACCTTGAATGGACCCTCATATAGCAAGTGGAATTTGGCCGTTACCCTCTTATCGCTATTTGAAACTGGGTTAGACTTGAGCAGCACCAAATCTCCCTCAGCAAAACGAATGTCCTTGGCCTTCTTATTGAATACTTTCCTCCGCATTTCCGCGCTGCTCAGCAAGTTTTTCCTGGCTGCTTCATGTATTTGATTCAATGTCAGTTCGCGGCGCGGTGGAAGGAACCTCCTGAGTAGGCGGTCCAATTGCAGCTGTGGTTGTTTCCCGTGTATGACCTCGTATGGTGAATAGCCAGTGCTAAAATGAGGCGCGGCATTAAAGCAACTTTCAATGTTTTTCAACTGCCAGGCCCAAGTAGTGTGTTTTTGGTGGCAGTAAGCGCGGAACATGCGGCCAAGCTCCCTATTCACGCGTTCGACTGGGTTAGAAGCCGGGTGCCTTATCGAGGAATGCGTAGTCCTAATACCCGCCTGTTGCAATTGATCATACCATTTACGTGAGGTGAACTGTGAACCATGGTCGGTTAGGATCGTCGCGGGTTTTATTACTTGGGAGAATTGTTCCAATATGCATTTGGCAGCTGCTCTCGAGGTG
Organism: Agriotes lineatus; assembly: GCA_940337035.1. Classification (NCBI taxonomy): domain Eukaryota; kingdom Metazoa; phylum Arthropoda; class Insecta; order Coleoptera; family Elateridae; genus Agriotes; species Agriotes lineatus. Next base: position 237,298,622 of record OW679194.1, on the reverse strand, counting down.
GCACGGCGTAGGGCATACAGTGCCACATATTTGGAAAATACATCGAGTACCACTAGTATGAAGGTGGCGCCTCCCCGACTCGTGGGCAATGGTCCATAGAAATCTGCTGTCACGAGTTCCCCAACTCGGCTCGCCATCACTGGGTTCATCAAGCCGCGTGTGATCTGGTTGTTACACTTAGTCTTTTGGCACAAGTCGCACGTTGCAATGACCCTACGGACATCACGATACATGCCCTTCCAGTAGAAAGTCCCTTTGATAGCGGCAAAGACTTTTCCTGCGCCGAAATGCCCAAATTCTTGGTGGTGTTGCAGCACGAGGTCGCGCACTATTGCTCTTGGGATCGCCAGCCTTTCAGAACTATTTTGTTCAATTTGATACATCAGCACGTCGTTCACAATCTTGAATTGTCGTGCCTTCCGTGCCATGGCTGTATCCTCCTCAAGCGTGGCACTTTCCCGGGCCTGCCAAATTTTATCCAGTTCCGGGTCTTGTTTTTGTAATGCTTTCAAATGGCCCAGCTTTTTGCCTAAATCCTTGTAGTATTGTGTCTGGAATGCAGCAATTATGGGTTCCCTTAACTCTTGTATGCCTATGCCGGCTCCAGCGGTGGGGAATCGGGATAATACATCTGCAGCAATATTATCCTTGCCCTTTACATACTCGATCTCGTAGTGAAACTGGTCCAATATTAGGATCCATCTGGTTAAGCGGTCATTGAGTAGCCGGCATTGTCGCAAAAACTCTAGCGCCTTATGGTCGGTTCGGATGATAAATCTTGACGCCACTAAGTACGTCCGAAATTTTTTTAATGAAAAAATAATCGCGAGCAGTTCCCTCTCGGTCGTCGTATACCGGCGCTCGGCGTCGTTCAGGGAGCGGCTGGCAAACGCGATTACCCCCTTTTCGCCATCATCTGACAGCTGGTAGAGCTCTGCCCCGAGCCCGTACCCAGACGCATCTGTCTGTAAGTAGAAGGGCAGGTCCGGCCTAGGATGTGTCAGCATCACAGAGTCCAAAAATATTTTTTTCACACGGCCGAACGTCTCGTTCTCGGCGTCCCCCCAGCGCCATTTGGCGTCCTTCTTCAGCAACTGCGTCAGTCCGCGGGTGGTGTCGCTGTATGCTTGTGAAAAGCGGCGGTAGTAGTTGCAGAGCCCGAGGAACGCTCGCAGTTGTTTTTGTTTCCGTGGCGCCGGGAAGTCCATAATGGCTTGTATCTTTTCAGGGTCGGGCCTCACTCCGCACGTCGTCAGCAAATGTCCCAAAAACTTAGTTTCGGTTTGGATGAAGTTGGACTTAGCGAGATTGACTGTTAGCCCAGCCGCCTGTAGGCGTTGCAGTACCCGTCGTAGGTGCCCCAAATGGTCTTCAAAGTTGGGGGACGCAATCAATAGGTCATCTATGTAGTTCACCGCAAATTCGCGCACCTCGGGGCCTAATATGACGTCCATCGCTCTCGAAAAGCTGCCCACAGCTGTTTTCAAACCGAAGGGTAACACGTTGAAGACGAACGTCCGGCCATTGTATAGAAACGCGGTGTACGGCTTCGAAGCTTCAGTGAGGGGGATTTGGTAATAACTGGAACGCAGATCAATAGAAGTCATGAATTTGACTCCATGAAATCGCTGTAGTAGTTCCTCAGCTGGTGGCGGCGTTTCGCAGTCCGCCACCATTCGTTCGTTTAGCAGACGCGCATCTAGACATATTCTGACTTCCTTATTTTTCTTTTTGACTACCGTCAGGGGGCTGCAAAACGGCGAAGCGGCTCTCTGAATAATGCCTAGTTCTAACATTTCCTGTATGGCTGTTTCCACTGCTGGCCTAAGCGAAAATGGAACTGGATAAGGCCTTTTCACAAAAGGTGTTTCGTCGTGCATTTTAATGGCATGCTCATACAGTTGTGTTAGCCCTGGCCGTCGGGAAAACACAGGACGGAAGTCCATAAGTGTTTCCAGCAACTTGCCCTTTTGTTGCTCGTCCAAGGGCGCCCTTGCTACAGCCTCTCTTAACGCCTCCCCAGTTTCAAGCGCAGCATGCGTAGTAGGTACGCGAGGTGCTGTTATTGCCGCTGCGTGGGCCACGCATTCGTCGCCATTTGGGACTATTGTTCTGAAATGGACTTGTAGCACGTGGTTCGAGCTCTCCAAGAAACTAATCGTTCGTTTATTAAAGTCGATGACGGCGGAGTGCCGGGCCAACCAATCCGCCCCCAGTATCATGGGTTTAATTAAATTTTTCACTATCAAACAGGGGATGTGAATTCGCCTTTCTTGAATCTCCACGGGCAGCAGCACTTGCAGCTTCACGGGGCTAGTAGGTTTCCCCACCGCACCTCGCAATTGTAATGAGGGCACTGGTAAAGAATTTATGTGTGGCGCGGCCGCTTCGATAAGCGCCCATTCATTTTCAGCTAAACAGGTGATTTCGCTCCCAGTATCGACGAGGGCTCCAATGTTTTTCCCATCAGGCAGTAAAACTGTGATTTCCGGCAGCGGTCGTGGATCGATTCTGGCGCCATTTTCCAAAGAGGTTGCCTGTCGATGCACTGATAATATATCGGCAGTTGGGCACACGACAGTGCCTTCCAAGGGGCCCTCACACGCCGCCACTGGTTTGCATTTTTCCTGTAGGCCTTTAACTGTTAAATTCTCCTGAGCGCGGCCGGCGTTAAACAGCTTATTATAATTATAGAAGGGCCGGCCGCCCCTGGATACGTCCCTGTAGCGGTCCTTTGCTTCGCCGGCAGCTGGAAATTTAGGCGCCATCCGGATCGGTCCGAGTTTTATGGCGGCGCCTGAAAACGGTAGCGCATTCCTTTGCGCCCTCAGTGGACCGCCCTGGGCGAAGCGATTTAGTCCCGCTCCGCCCGCTTCGGGTTTCCCGGCCGTTGACCCTGGGTGGCGCTTGCTTGCGTAACGAGACCTCCCGACGGCTCGGCGCGTGCCCATCTCGTTGTTGACCGCGGCTGTCGACCCCGTCTGCTTGCCCATTGTGGCCTGTGCCCAAATTCGGGCCTATAGTAAGGGCTCGCGGCTGGTGGCTCCATTTCGATAGTATTTACGTCACGCGCGTGCTGATAGCGGCTAGCATTCGGACATGCAGTAATGCGATCATCCTTGATCGCGTCTTGTCTTCGTAGAAATTCGGCTGTTTCAACTATGTTCCTGCCGGACTGCAATTGGTAGAGAGCGCGTATAGCTTCCGGGAAGTGACGCATGATGTCGGCCACTAATATTAACTCGGCGGTCGGCGGTATCAAACGTCGCGCTTGGCTAACAAAAAAAGCAAAATGTGCTAGCATCGTTTGTTTTGCCCTCGGATCCCAGCGCGCTGTATTGATCTGATTCCGAATTTTGAGTTGCTCGCGTTCGCCCCAAAAAGTGTGGAGGAAATCACGTTTGAAATCCTCGAAGGTATCCCAGCTGTCTGCATACAGTGCCTTCCAAAAGCGGGCGCCCCCCCGCAGGCATTCAAGCGCCAACTGCAGCTGCTCTTGTCCGTTTAATTTCAGACGCCTGCAATAAATTTGCAGCTCGTCTAGGAAGTCGAGGGGGTTCTTGGAAATGTTGTCGCTAAATACGGGCTTCTCGGGAAGCGTCGCCAACAGCAGTGAGCGCTCCCAGGCATTCGCCGGGACTTCCGCACACGCTGCAGTGGCGTTACTCGTCATATGCGGCTCCTTGACATTATTTTGCTTCTCGGGCTGGCTTTGTTGTGCTATGTTCGCGCCAGTCAGGCTAGCACTGGCGCTTTCTTGATTCCCCCTCGTATGTGAGGCGGCTGTGCTGCAACCGGAGCCCTCCGCGGCCTTTATTTCATTTAAAGAGCTCATCACTCCGGTCATGAATTCATTTAAATTTTGATTTCTTTCTTGTTCCAAGGCGCGTTGGGCCCGGCTCCAATGAAAGAACCAAGTCGGCACCAATAGTGTTTCCGGCGTCGGTACTTCATGTTCCTCTATTTCAACACTTTCGCCGGCTGTATCGGCCGGCAATATCTCTGGCTCCATATCCCGCGCCTCCAAGTTTCGATCGGCACTATTTGACATTGTTGATTTCAGCTTTCGGCCCCCTGTTATCACTCCCCTATCCTGGTCACGGCACCACTTTTCTGTAACGGTGCACACCCTGGTTACCTGTTGCTTGTTTATAGGCCTACGTTGTGTGATTTTTTTACTGTTTTCGGCGGGTGCTTCGACGACAGTTACAGTTATTTTAACTAGGCTTCCGTATTTACTGTTTTCACTCCGTTCGTATAGGGGCTGGCGACCTCCAGCTTTTACACCAAAGAAAACAACAACATGTCAAGCGGTGGTTATTTATTAGGACAAAGTAAACAGTACACTGCGCTTACAATTATTTGCCCAACGCCAATGGGCCGTTTGCCGACCGTAAACTTGTTACGAAGTGCCTAGTGGTGTTAGTGTGGTAGTAGAGAGACAAGGGGTTGTTATGCAACGCGCACTTACAAACAAGACCAAAAAGGAAGCCCTGCAGTGCCAGTTTGCGTGATAACGAGAGAAGTAAAGGCAAAGAGTTGTTAATCAACGATCACTTACAAACAAGACAAAGAGGAGCCTTGCCATGCCAGTTTGCGTGATAACGAGAGAAGTAAAGGCAAAGAGTGGTTAATCAACGCTCACTTACAAACAAGACCAAAGAGGAGCCTTGCCATGCCAGTTTGCGTGATAACGAGAGAAGTAAAGGCAAAGAGTGGTTAATCAACGCTCACTTACAAACAAGACCAAAGAGGAGCCTTGCCATGCCAGTTTGCGTGATAACGAGAGAAGTAAAGGCAAAGAGTGGTTAATCAACGTTCACTTACAAACAAGACCAAAGAGGAGCCTTGCCATGCCAGTTTGCGTGATAACGAGAGAAGTAAAGGCAAAGAGTGGTTAATCAACGCTCACTTACAAACAAGACCAAAGAGGAGCCTTGCCATGCCAGTTTGCGTGATAACGAGAGGAGTAAGAGCAAGAGTTGGTGTCGAACGTTCACCGATTAACGAAAGCCCGAGGTGGCTTCGCAATACCAGTGGAGCTACACCAAATAGAGTAAGGTGTTAATTAAGTGCGGAGTTGTCGTGATGTTTTGTGTTACTAGTCGAAACAGCTTCGGCCCCAGGCTTCGTGCTTCTTCTGCTACCCTTTCCTTCTGTGTCGAGTGTTTTATGCAATCTTTCGCAGTCCCCTTCCTTCATGTGCCGTGGAACGCCCGCCAATGCCAACGAAATCTAAATTTCGTTGCTATGGAGACTTGATTTTGATTGGCCGCTTCAGCTCCAAACCCCGCGGCGAGTTTTACTCCTTTTCCGTCGCATTTTTAAATATTTTCCCAGGATCTCCTTTTGACACGCGGGCCACGTGTTTGAAATCCTAGACCAATAAATTTCCCAAGCTAATTTAGCCGGCGGTTGGGCCTCAACTTCCCCTCGACCTCGGGTCATAGCCGCTCATAAATCTAATATAGGAATTTTTCGATTAGCCGGGGTGACCCACAGCTGTAGCAGTATTATGTTACAGTTTGCAAGCAAAACAAACAAACGAAAGCTTTCGTTATATGATATAATTTTCCACTTATTTTACATACAAAACACATCTATAGCTACAGATTATCATTGTACTAAACTAAAACGCCTGAAATAAACAAATGTACGCCCTAGAAATAAAATTGCCTGAAATAAACAACTGTACGCCCTAGAAATAAAATGTCTGCAATAAACAAACGTCCTTCCTAAAATATGCTAGATAAAATTCAAAATAAAGTGTTTGTAAATACGCGACCCTCACAACTTTTTGAAGAGAAAGTATCCTGCTTTAAAAATATCAAAACTATTCGACGCTTGTAGAGAACTTACTGAAAATATAAGTGTTGCGTCAATGTTAAATATCCCGCTCGCTGTTATCATGATGTCTTCGTGTAATAGCTGTATCGCGAAGTTATTGATCTTAAAATACTTCAATTAAATTTATGTCGGATTAGTTGCATATTAAAATACATACCTCTCTTATAATTCCAGTGTCAGTAGCTTCCAAAGCAACCCTGGCTGAAGTGGTGGTCAGTTGCTTGGTCTGAAAATAATTTAAGAGAAATGCAACAATGCATTTTTAAGATAATAGCATATATTAAGCCAAATACTTACGCTAGCAATGAATATGTGGGAAGAAAGTATAAGGAATAGCAGAGTGTAAATAACATTACACAATTTACATATTGAAAATAGTATTTCGATTAAATTTTGTTCCGTAGTAACAGATTTAAAATAATACAAAGAGATGACGTTATAACAGTACGAAGTTAAATAAGCAGAGTTAAACCCAATGGCTATCAGAAGTTGAAAATTAAAGCTGTTTGTAATTAGTTGAGTCAATATAAATATACGTTGTTGTACCTTCGCACAATGTAAAATGGTATCTCTTTTATACGGTTTTGTTCTCAGTGTAGTAGAAATGCTATTAGTAACTGCTCTTAAAGTTAATAAACAGATCAAATAGTGATACTGTGGTAAAGTCATAACTATATCTATAATATATAAAAATAAAGTAACCATAATTCTCGCAGTCCAATATAAAGTTGGTGAAATGTCGATGTTCCAAATATGAATTTGAGTAAATACTGCTGTAATATGATAAAGTGCTTTAAGAACAACGTGTCCTAAACCGATTAGAAGGCAGATCTTCTTAACATTTCCATAATTTGCAAATATTCCGTACCGTTCTAACGCACTACTCATATAATAAAAATTAAACCATACTTTGGTTATTTTATTATGAGATATAGCAAGAGAGATAAACAATAAACTAAAATGTGTTATTGTCGCCAGTACAACAGTAGTCTCAATATAATCAGAAAATGAGTTTAGCTCTGCATCTCCCACGAAAAACAGACCAAACACCATGCTTCCAATGCTTAGTTGAACAACAGTTACACCATTTTTGTACAATGGAGTTTCTTTAATGTAATTATCGTCACTCTTAACGTACAGTGCTAACTGTCCCGAATAGCGCAGTAAATAATAGATTGGACCAAACCCTTGCAAAATATTTAACCGCATTGTAATAGCTCTGGGTTGCTAAATTAGGTTCTCGCAAGTTGAGTAAGACATAGAATCTCATCTAATGATAATTAACTAATGGCCTCACTAGAAAATAGTTCCATTAAAGATGGTAGTAATATTAGCCATATAAACGTATTAAGTTATTTCGTGCCTGAAACGGTTGACAGTGCAATGTGGCTAAGTAGATACACATAATTTGGTTTGCGATTACCTATTGGATTTTTTTGTGTAAAAGCTTTTGTAGTATTGGTACCATACAATAATGTAATGGCAGTTAACCTTCAGTACTCAGGTTATTATTTGGGCATTTGGAGATAATATGTTCACAAACGTTAAGCGCGATGTTGTTTATATAGGTGTTTTTGAAACGAGTGCTTAAATAAACTTAATACAGGGTATCTATTTTTCAAGTATACGCATTAGGATACCGCCTATCTAGCTACGATCTGGTTTAAATTGGGCTAAAGTTGTATAATTTTATATTTCCCACAAGATTTATATTAAAGTTTGTTCATGCGGACCTTAAATAAGAGATATGGCATAGAGAAAGTCTGCCCTTTGTCTCGCTTCCTTTACAACTTACATGCGAGGTGAAACACATGTTTTGTGTTAAGAGTTACAAATCAACTATAATACGAAAAATAAATAATGTATTTACATTTTAATCGAATTTCCAAATAAACCAATCTATTATGAGCCATGATACTATCAATAACAAATTAAAGTGTAATATCTTTATATTTTGTTCAAATGAAGGAGCAAACATTATTTGATGAGATTATTAAGATAAATTAACGAGTAATTAGTGTAGTAGGAAAGTAGCTGTTAAGTGAGCGGTCCAGTGTTGCCAACACTGGGAAATTCAGTTCCACTAAATGGGAGAACAAAATCCACCAGAATTCCACTAACTTTTTTCCAAGTAAAGTAAAATAAACTACATACTTTTTTAAATATTGTTTTATGATACAAAATAGTGAATGTATCATAAACAGTGATAGAATTTGAATAAAATGAAAAATAATGTAAACAATACAGAATAATAAACAATAACAAAAGTACAAAAATATGTATTGTATTATCGATAACCTCATCTTACCTTGCGGTGTAGATGCTGGTGCTTTATGCGCTTGCATCTGGCAGTACAATGCTCAACTTGCCCCGGATTCGGTATACAAAGTTGGAGCGCACCTTTTGTGCAAAAATATGTATTTAAATATAAATATCAAAATCGATATCTACCGTCAAAGCGTTGTGGTCGCCCTTTTATAACCTTGGGCTACGCAAAATGCTAGAGGCTTTCCCAATTTTCTAATAAACAATTTGAAAAAATTCCAGCTCGAATTTATAAGCGCCTACCGGCAATCATTCTAACATAATATAGCAGATATAGTTCTGCCGTTTTTTAATTGTTATAAAACCTTTGCAATAAATTTATATATACTTATAATCAAAATATACCCATTTTTAAATTTGTCAAGCATATATTTATACTTGAAATTACAAACCTCATTCTACCATGGCCGACTATTAAATACTATGGCCTGCACATAGGGAACACCACCTAGAGACATCTAGTAAGTAATACTGAAACGTATTTTATTTATGGCGGCAAATTTAAATATTTGACATATGGAATACAATAGCATATGTTGTTTCTATAGAAATGCTTATTTTTCCAATGTCGAAAATTGAAATATGAATAGATTAAGTCACCTTTGAAAATGTATTGACAACTTAAATGTTATTCTAACAATCAAAATAGTTATAGCACTTATTAGTAATCTGCTTGTAAAAAGTATTGAATATAATTTTATTTATTTTATTTTAACCTGTTTTACAGTATAAATACCTAATTACAAAACAGTTTTATCTCAACCAGGCTGTGAACACCTGCAATATCAAGCACCAGACAATTCTTTGCACATTGGGAGAATTTCTATAGTAGCCCCGGTATAATAATATCGTCGTTTTTTGCCATATAAGAAGCATGGTATTGTATTCCCAACAAACTCCTTGCGGGTTTCTGCTGATAAAGGTTAAACAAGCTATGTAGTTAACCATTGGCACCCATAAGGTTATCACTAATGTAACAGTTCAGGTCTTCTCGTTATCGTCGAAAAACTTTTTAACTTTCACTCCACACTCAGTCCAGCTCTGTGTACATCCTTAGTTGTGAAAATATTCTATTAAATTTTAAAATGGTTAGTGCCAACTGCCTAGTGAATTGTGTGTTCGGCAGCAATGGGTTGAATTTTTACAAGAATTTTGTGGTATTAATAAACTGTAAAAAAACTACATGTTGCACGTTAACTACATTTTTATTGCACATATCTCTAAAATTACAGACTATACAGCCTTATGTAAAAATCATTTCGAACCACAGCAGCTTGTTAACAGTGGTAATTTCTGCAACTTTTAACTGATTGTGGTTTTGTTGTGTTACGACTGGTAACGGACAATTTTTCGTCTAATGTCGCACTTTTTAAAATGTTAAGTGGAGGATCAATTAGAAATTACATTGAGCATCCTTTTCTTTCGCCACTACTACTATTTTTGTTATTCGATTATTGTCGAGCTTTAAAATTGGCAGAAATTTGTTTTTAGAACGTGATATGTATTCCTCGAATGGAAAATTACTTCAACGTATTTGAGATTATTATATAATTTACAGAAGGGATTACCAGTTAAATCTGTTCCATATTTAACAAGAATGCATTTATATCCCACAAATTTTGAAAAGATGAATGTTCTGCGAGCTATCCCAATATCTGCTCCCACAGTGACTAGTTCATTTAAATTTTTGAAAGAATCCGGTGACAATAATTTTCTTAACGTTAATACTACAGTAACATACATGGGGAATATTTAGAATTTTTTCCAAATACACGTTTCAAACAAAAGTCAATACATTCGTTCCTTGGATAGCAGCATTGCACATTCATGTAGTAGGGGATTACCAGGATTGACAAAGGAAACCGCACACGCTCTAGAATTCCCTTCAGAAAGTAGTACTACTTATTTATGCATAGAATTTCTTCTTGAGCAAGCTGGCTTCTATTATGTATTAACACGAGTATTCAGTTCTGATGCAGTTTAAGCAACTTTCTCTCAATGAAGCTACAGATGCCTGAACAGCAGAATATGCACTAAGGCAAATTTTGCGCTGTGGAATAGTTAAATCATCTGCCAGTTCAAATAGCGCAGAACATTTTAGTTTTATTAGTAGTATTGCCCAACTGTCATCTCTCCAAACAGCATCCATCAATAGCGAAGAATTGTTAAAAATCCAAAGTTTAGAAATCAATGATATGCCTGAAACCAACATTTATACAGCATCCATAGCATTTGTATATTAAAAATACAACAAAAGATTACCTGTGATAATTGCATCTCCCCATTATTGTCAACTACTGTGCCAGGACCCTTGCTACGTTTAATTTATCTGCAAGACCGTGAATTAAAACTTCCACAAATAAACTTACTTTATGTATTGATTTATTAGAAATTGTGTTAAATTTCAACAAAAACAATAAACTGAGATTTCATGGTGCAACTAACCTTTTAAAGTTAAACGTCAGATTTTGACATTTGAGCTAAGAAACACACTAAATGCTTTTAAATTCCCACAATAGGTGGCTACAGGAGGTGTTCCCTATGTGCAGGCCATAGTAATTTAGTTGGCCGTGATTCTACTAGATTTTCCACTATACCACTAACAATTTTTGCCACTAGATGGTGCTCTCAATCCACCAGATTTAGTGGAAATTCCACCAAGTTGGCAACACTGGAGCGGTCGCATTCAGGGAAATTTCACTCAACAGTTGTACAACTGTTGTGTCGTCTGAATGCGCCCATTGGCTATAACTTTAAACTCACACTGACATTTCGTCCAATGTCAGCAACCGAAAAAAGGTTGATTTCGGGTTTGGTAATGGTTCATGACCGCACTCAAAATGGATGTGGTAACGGCTTTGTTAAGACAGCAAATTAGAAAAACGTTATTTTCGACACTAGGCAACAATCTTGGAATTAATGTCAATCCGGTCAGGTAGAAATATCACGCTAGAAAATTTCCGTCAGTTAAATAGCGAGCACACAGAGTGAGTACAAATAAATGTGTAGTTATAGTCTGTTTTTTTTGCTTTATAATTCAGGACAGGCCTTGCATTTATATTATTTAAGCAGTGTACAAAAGTTTAGTTACAAAATATACCTAACGTCAAAATCAAGGTCCCCGAGATTGTCACGTTGACACTTCAATAACGTTTAATAAAATGCCACGAAAAAGCAGTATTAATAGTAAAACTAAAGTGGCTATAAAACGCTGTTTTACTAATATAAAAGATATCAATGGTAAATTAAGTAAAACAGCCATCATTGGAAGAGTTGGTCAAATCTTTGATGTAAGTATTAAGAATTAAACCATTATAAAATTTCTTACTATTTGTTACTATGCTAGATTTTGAATGCAGCTGTGTTTAATATTCTAAATTAAGCAAAATCATAACTCCAGCAACAACCGGATGACAATATGAAAAAGGAAAAATAATTTCCTTGGGAGGACTATAGTTTCAGGGAGGATATTAAGAAACTTTGGAATTTGTTTACTTTGGATAATTTATTGCGATGTACAAGAGAGGAACTAAATTATATCAGGACTCGTTCAAAATTATACTACACATTAAAAAATATGGGATATAAATCCAAAATTGTGAATGGAAGAAAATTGGTCTGTGAGAAGTATCATGTAATTTCAGTGAAGATTACTTCTTTAAAGAAATATTTACAATTTCGAAATTCTAGTGAAAAATGTATGTTCTGGTTTTTGGATGAAACTGGATATTTCGCAATGGAACCAGTCTGTATAGGCAGACCCAAGACACAGACTTGAAAAGTAATCCATCTAAAGTTAAGGCGGATGGAAAGAGGTATACTATTTTGCATGCAGGATGCACATCAGGATCTTTACCAGGGTGTGAGGTGTGACACTGTTTGACACGGACAATGGTACTATCATAAGTGTATGAACGGTGTCATTTTTAGGCAATGTTGAAAAAACAGTTAATCCCTCTTATATGTTTAGCATAATAAAATAATAACTTCTACAACACAGATTTGCAAACAAAAGTCTTCATCAAGTTTTTAATAATATATTTTCACATTAGAACATATAGAAATTGTAAGACGTTTCTGTACAGTTAGATAACAACCATTTTTAAATAAAAAACGGAAAGTAAACCATAGAAAGAGTGAAGTGAGGTAATTATAAAAGGTATACTTACAATTTAATGTTTATTGAATGACAAGTAGTCTAACAAAAAGGTATTTGTAATTGATTTTGCATTTGCATAATTTGAAGTGACATTGATAGACGTACAATTTGTCACAGAATTTTGAACTTAGTTTTCATTAAACAAAAATGAATTTTCATGAACAGAAACAGTCTTGATTATGCATGAATCCGACCTGTGTTTCTTAAGAGTAAATATTTTTACCAGAGCCAGAGATATTTAATAACATTGATAATTCATAGTTTATAAAAGGGTAAATGAGTTACTTAACTTCTATTTAAAAGAGAATTGTTAAAAAATAAACTAAAGTATAAGAAAAACCAAACGTAATTGCTAAAGCAGTATAAATACTGTTATAACGTAAAACCATTTACATACATTAGTACCATGGCAACCCAGTCAATTATAACAATGTATTGTTATGATATGGTAACTCAAGATTAATTTTGTAATGATATTGTACCTAAAGGTTAAAACATCATAATTAATAAAGAGTAAATTTAAAGTAAATAGTACATGATATCTATTAAAGAATGTATTTAATAAAATACAGATGTAATTCGAATCCAGCGAAGCAATTAATATTACTAGAAAAAGGTTCTAAAATATGACTCAATACTTGATATTTGGTTTAATAAAGGTGTTATTTGGTTTTATCAGAATACAAGTTATAATTAATATGAAATAATAATTAGAACAAACTTTAATATAGTTTGGGTAAGGACTAAGCTAAAAAGATATTTAAAAAATCTGGTGGGATACACGTACACAACTTCCTTTTACAGTGATCTTATAATTAGCCAAAAATTTGATTTTTAATTTTTAAGCATTTGTCAAAAATTTTCAAAAATTACAAATTTTACAAAAACGGTACAAAATGCAGTGTTACTTCAAGAGACAAATTTTCTCTAGAATTTTAAGCTGAATTAAAAAATGTAATGATATACCGGGTATTCTATTTAAAATAGGAGTTAATAAGAAAATGAAAAAAAAACAAAAGAAACCCATTTTAGAAGTATTCAACTGGAAAATCACCTATCTCACACATTAAAAATATAATAAAAATGTAAAGTTTAAAAAAAATCGTTAGAGCCGTTTTTGAAAAAATCGAAAAAAAATTAAAAAATCACAAGAGTAAGTATATACCTACTTCCGATTATGCGATTTTCTTCAAAAGCTTGCTGTCGCATCTACATAGTACACAAAACTTATGGTATATGAAGTGTCAACGCCATACCTCTTTCCGTTTTTGAGATATTCTGTTCACAGACAGACAGACACACAGACAGACCAATGAAAAAAATATGTTTTTTGGGATCAGGAGACTCTAAAACGTGAAGATCTGTTGAAAACTCAATTTCGAATTTTTGGGGTGAATCCAATACTTCCTTTATTGTAAAAGAAAGTAATAAAATGTAACGTGATCTGACAAAGTAGTTTGCAATCTTAATAATCCAGAAGTGTTAGATTTCAAATGTGCCAATAGGGATTACAGTGGTGAATTTAATAAAGAAAATAGCAACGAACTTTTTATTTGAGAATAAAAATGTATAAATTTGGTAATTTGTACCCCTATAAAAATAATTTATAATTAGTCGTTTATGATTTGTGATATACGTTTGACAGTACTGAAGTGTATTGGCAGTACTGAAGTGTATTGTCAGTCTATGTCAAATTCGAGGTTTGTAGGTTAGGTTTTGTTTGTTATTTGACACAGACTGGCCCAAAACTTAACCTGAAAATTACGAATTTGTCATAGCTTGACAGTGCTACCAACAATGCAGTAGTATAAATAATGAAAACTCACTTGTGAATAAAACTTCATTTTAGTCACTGAAAACAGTTGTATAATGTATGGTAATAGGCGCTACTGTAAGATAAATTAATAAACGAGGATATAAGTAATTAATAGTGGCAAATAATTAAAGAATTCAAAGTGGGAAGTTTAAACAAATAATAATATTGAAGATTCTTGAATTGATAATTAGAGGATTAATTAAATGTTATGGTATTGGAAGAAGAAGACGAACGTATGCTAGCAGTAGAATAATCTTTGGTCACATAAACACATCTACAGGTCGATTTGGATAAGGGTTGCGGTGCAATCGTTGCTTGATGGGGGGAAGAGCTGGTCTTCAGTATTCCGGTGTAGGTCATCCTTGTGATTTGGTTGAGAATCATAGTAAACACATCTACAGCTGAGATTGATTTGGATATGGACTCAGGTGGAGGTACGTATTGCTGTTTTAAAAAAGGCGAGCTCTTTTTTGTATTTCTGTGAAAAATTGGTTCCTGAGTTGCTGTGTTGATTTGGATCCGGATTCCGAGCATCGTAGCAGTTTGGTTGTCGATTAAAGTCTTCGCCGCAGCTTTGAGTGGGGCGGTTCTTGTAATGTAGCGAGTCGCAGTACCGGATCATCATTGGAACTACAAATTTGGGCAATTAGTAATAGCTGTCGTTATAAATGGTTGAAACATTTTACTTAACCAGCTTTCCAGAACACAGTGTAAGTAGGCCGCTTGTGCCTGACTGGAGCAAGGCATCTAGGTGACACACTTAAGAGGAAGTTATAACAGGTACATGTAAAGAAACATTAAGAGGTTATAAAAAGTGAGCGTATGAGATATTGATAAAAATGACTTACCATTTGGGATTATGAAAAGCTATATCAACTGTAAGAATATTGATTTATCTTGTCTTTCAAGTTTTATAGGTCGACATAGATAATCACAAAAAGTGTCACTTGGCATAATTCTTATATCACCAAATAATTATGAAGTCTAGTTATTCTAAAACTCTATAGTCACAGAACAGTAACATAAATTAAAATACAAATAATTAATTATTATTTAATAAAAAAAATTGAACCTAGCCTGAGTTGAGAATTAATTGTTCTACCGGAGCTAGTAATATAAAAACATAAATGCATGAATAATTAACTAAAAGGGCATATCATATCGTTACAGAAAATTAATTTATAATATAATTTTATATTAATAACAATAGAGCAAGGGTGCTATAGCAATATATATACCGGGTGTCATAAAAAGAATTACATCTAGTATGAAATATGAAGCTGCATATACTTTAGCTGATCCCACATTGGACCATGGTAACTTTTTGGAATTAATATTGTTAGTAAGTAAATATGATGTACACTTAAAAGAACATTTAAATGAGGTCATCGAAAAAAGCAAAAATATCCATGAAAAAGGACAACAACGTAGATCTGGATCATTCGTAAGTTTATTATCTAAAACAACTGTAAATTCAATATTGCAAATCATAAGAGAATTGATCAAAACATCCATTTAGTCCAGTCAATAGAGACATAAATTAGGGCTTACCTTGAAAAAGGTCAGGCAAAGTTCTAATTTGGCATACTCGTAGAGTCGCATGTCCTAATCGACATACAAAGTTTGCGACCTTGAAAAGGCGCCGCTCGCAACGCCATCTTGCTAAAAAGGTACCAAAAATCAGTTTTTCGTATATATCTCCTCTCTTCTGCCATCTACGCTGAAAATAGCTATTACAAGAATTGTAGGAAACAAAATTGCCTACAACTTTTGTCTGAAAGTTTTTTTTGTCAGATAAATAATTCATGAGTTACAGCTATGTAAGGCGGAGCAAATTTTCTAAATTTGCGAAACCGCTCTACTTTTCGTCGAAATTTCGGTTAATATCTATTAATTGTTATCTAATACAAGTTTTTACTCATTTCCACACCACCATGGGGTAGAGTAAGCGGCGCGTTTTTTTTATGTGGTATCCTCAGTAGGCTTAATCCACGACTTTACTTACGTCTTCGAGTTCTTTTAGATGTCTTAGATGGTCCAGATTGTCTGATCTCGACATCTTCTTGAGAATCGTTCTCATCCTTTTCTGATTCTTTTTCAGCGGTTGCATCGTCATCGTCAAACGTCAGTAGTCTGTCAACGAATGTCTCGTCATTTGTCTCGTTATCTTCAGCGTCTATCAAAATCTGTGGAACATTCTCGCAAGAGTCAAAATTACAAAATGTGCAGATAACAGAGCATTTCAAGCCAACCACACGCTCGGCCACATCCGTTTTTACATTTGCATGAAATAAATTTCAGTAGTGCCTCAGGAGCAGGATCTTTTGTTGTTGTTACCGGAGTAAGTCCGAATTTGCTTTTTTGCCATCCCCATTCCTCTGGATTATTTGTTATATCGTACCAACTCTGAACTTCGTGGTAGGTCCGAAAAGAATGTTGACGTGCAGCTTCTCTTGTAGGTGGTAAAGCAGCAAGATTGAACTTATTTTTTGTAACGGATCTTGCAAAATTTTAAAAACGAAAAGAATCCAAAGTGAAGTTTTCTTTTGGAACTCCGTAAAGCGCGATTAGGAAATTTTCCTCTGCGTTAGTTACGACTTCCGGATCGGCATTTGGCTCTTTGAAGACTTGTACAGTTTGGCTCAGGTATTCGTACTTTTGGAGTATATGTAGGAACTTCATTTTCCCTTGGTTGAACAGAGAAGACGTAGTGTCACAACCGCTGAATGCATGTAAAAACAGTATGTTGTCTGCCACTGCTTCTCCATGCTGTAGGCGAGCATCCTTTGTAAAGTGACGATTTCGTGACCTTACGCATTCCCTCCGGGCAAAATAGTGATAAAAGAAACGGGGCGAGTTCGAATTGAAGATACTCCTGTAACTCTTCGTTTAATTGTTTGGTAATACACATTCTTTGGAATAACAATAGCGGATCAACCGGAACTACATCTTCTTTGATTTTGATGCTGCTGTTGATAGCTGCAAGCGGAATTGCTGTGTCCGTGCGTTTAAACTTCACAGAGTCGAAGTTGTTGCCGATATACTATTAGCCTGTTTCCATATTATCTCTATATTTCGTACTACATCCGCACTGTTGTGCGAAAATGAGTAAAAACTTGAATTAGATAACAATTAATAGATATTAACCGAAATTTCGACGAAAAGTGGAGCGTTTTCGCAAATTTCCTTAGAGGCAAAAAAAAAGAAATTACAAGTAATTGGAGAAACTCGTTGGTGGGCAAAAGAAGCAGCTTTGAAAAAAATATTTGGAAATTACAAAAATCACGCCAATGCTCTTTACATCGATGTATTGTTAGCATTACACGATATAAAATATTCCGAAAATATGCCACCAGATGTCCGTGTGAAGGCCTCTACCATGCTTACACAATTTATAGATTATGAAATGCTACTAACGGCTCAAATTTTTACAAAATTATTTTCAATTCTTGGTCCTGTCTCGAAATATTTGCAAACTAGCGGATTACACTTACTAAGATGCCACGAAATGATTATGAATTGTACATCACAATTAAGGTCCGTAAGTCTCGACATGAGTGATATTGAAACATCTACGCAAACGTTCATTGCATGTGCACAAGATGAAATTGACAGCCGTGAAGAAATCGACATCGACATACCAATTTCCTTTTCCGAAAAGAGAATAAGAATACGAAAGAAAATGGCTGGAGAATTGGCGGAAGATGATCCCATAAAAGATAGCCGAAAAAACTATGAAGTTGAAACCCATAATAGAATTTTAGATAAAATTATAAATTCTATGTAGATTTAAGAATAATGGTGAGCTTTATAAGGATATTGCCTTATTGTCTCCAACAAATTTTGATGAAGTTAAACAAGGAGTACCATCAAATAGCTTTAAAAATTGCTAGAAAACTATTACCCAAATATTACAAAAGAAAATCTGTAAGAAGAATTGGTTAGTTTTGCGAAAAATTGGGATAAATTTAAAGTTTCGGCAACAACAAATGCGGAGAGTAATCAACAATTCCAGAGTAATGTTACAGTTATAAATACAGATGAAACTGTTGAAGAAGACAAAGATGATTTTGAAAGAGATGGTGGTTTTGATGTTAATAATAAAAAATGTAAATCTTGTCTTCAATGTGAAATTTGCTGTTATTTTGTCATTCAAACATACAATATTTACAGTGAGGCATATTCTGCACTAGGAAATGCTTACAAATATTTATTAACATTATCAGTAAATCAAGTGCAATGTGAAAGAAGTTTTTCCAAGTTAAGATACATTAAAAATAGATTGCGGAATTCAATGTCGAATAATAATTTGGATGCTTTTATGTTAATCGCTTGCGAAAATGATATTTTATATAATATTGACTCTGATAACATTATAGATATGCTTATGCAGCAAAGCAAGTTATTAAATAGATTGTTAAAAGAGTAAAGTTTTTATATAATAATTTTTTCTTAAATTTTTGTGTTTAAAGAATTTTTATGAAGTTGTAAGTTCTCTAATCGTTTATAACAAACCTAATTTCTACACTTGGAATAAAAAGACTTTAAACTTTGATTTACTTTTATTTTGTTTTTTTTTTGTTGCATGTTTCTATATATGTACTTGACTGGGAGTCCGGCATTTTTAACTAAAAGAATGATTTTTGGATAGTAAATGTAATCTGATTCAAAAATCTGTAAAAAACCTATGCTCTATTTAATTTTAAAGGAAAAATGCGTAACAACCTGTAAATGTATATTTTAGACATATCCGGAAATTAAAAAAGGGCCGACAAATATTATTTCCCGGGCCGCTAAGATGTTGCCCATCCGCCCCTGATATCTTGACACAATGGCGTATTAGTAAAAATAAAATCATCAACGAAATGGAAAACATAGTTCTTATAGTCACATAAAAAAGCGCCATTTCCATAATTATTTATAGAAGTTGAAAATTAATTATAAGTTGCTTGTTCTGCACGAAAATTCAGGACATGAACTAGTTTACTAACTCAAGTGTGGATATTTTGCAAATTTTAAAATTTTAAAAATCGCTATATAGAAGCACAGAATCAATATTTCACAAAGTGGTTTCAACCATCAGCGTATAAGAAGCCAAATGCACTTAAATTTAAATTGTGGTTTCAAAAATATACCAGTGGGCTGGAGAGGGTTAAACAACGTTTCGTAGATTTGGAATTTATAGATAGTGCACATTGTCTATTTTTCTCGAGATACACTTAGTAAGTGAATCTTTATTAGGCATTAATTGCACTATGATCATGTCGACAGTGAATGTAATTATAAACAGTAAGCAAACTGAAACACAACAACACAATAAATCAACAATAAGTGCTGATTCTGCGTTGCATTTATTAAATACCTAATTATTTAGGTTAGTGAAGTATCCTCTTCAGACCCCCAGAATTTATTTTTTCTATTTTGCGTTTAGAATAACTCCATTCTAGCACCCAAATGACGTCATTTGAGTGTTAGAATAAGTCGCTATAAAATGACGTCATTTGGGTGCTAGAATGTAGTAATTCTAAACGCAAAATAGAAAACATTTTAATTTTTTAATTTATAAAATGGTATTTTAATATACTATTTTATCTGTAATGTTTCGACTGTCATTTTTTCTCCATAACCCATGTAACTTGTGCTCATAAAAATGGAATACACTTACTGTTGCACTGATGTGAAAAGTCGTATTATTCGCATTATTAGGTAAATACATTTTTTATACGATATCTTTATTTAACTATATTCTTGTAACTTAATACAACAAACAATTTCACTTTATCGATGTTTCAAACCAACCGGTAGTACAAAATAAAATATTACAAAAATCAGTCCAACAGTAAATGTATTCCATTTTTATGAGCAGAAGTGTACTAGAAGTGCATTTTCTACTATCTTATTCGCCCACTTGTATATATCTTTTTATATTGCGAACACACTCGTGGGCTCTTGCTATTAGCGAGTGTCTATGACAATTTATCATGAATACATCATGCAATAATAGCATAAACATAGTGATGATAATATTTAATTTATATCTTTGAAAGAACAAATCACTCTACATTGCAATAAAATAATAGCTATAGATTAATTGCATTTTGGCATATAGGAATGGCCGAAAAATACCTTGCAGTTTTAATTATTTATTTGAAATGTATATTAAATTAAACTGCATCAAAATGACAATATATGATGCTATGGTGCTTACAATCTGAAACAAAGCAAATGTTAAATATTATTAGTTACCTTTTCCATGCTTTAAAAATATGGAAACTATTCACAGCGTGTAAAAAACTTACTGAAAACATAAGTGTTCCGTCAATGCTGAACATGCCGCTCGCTGTTATCTTGATGTCTTCGTGTAGTAGCTGTATCGCAAAGTGATTGATCTTAAATTACTTCAATTAAATTTATATCGTATTACGAGTACTTGCTTACTAAAATACCTCTCTTATAGTTCCAGTGTCAGTAGTTTCCAAAGCAACCTTTGCTGACGCAAGCTTTAGTTGCTTGGTCTATAAATAAATTCAAGGCATATGCAATAATGAATTTTTGAGATATAGGTAAAGTTGTCTATTAAGTAAAATACTTACGCTAGCAATGAATAAGTGAGATGAGAGTATAAGGAATATCAGACTATAAGCAATATTACAACATTTACATAATGAAAATATTATGTCGAATAACTTTGGTTCCGTAGTATCACATTTAAAATAATACAAATAGATGACATTATAAAAGTAAGAAGTTAAACAAGCAGAATTAAATCCAATGGCTGCCAGAAGTTGAAATTTAAAGCTGTCGGTAATAAGTTGGGTCAGTATAAATATGCTTTGTTGTACTTGAGCACAATGTAAAATGGTATCTGTTTTATACGGCTTTGTCATCAGTGTGGAACAAATGCTATTAGTCATTTCTCTTAAAGTTAATAAGCACATCAAATAGTGATACTGCGGTAAATTCATAACTACGTCTAGAACATATAAAAATAAAAGAAATGTAATTATTACAGCCCATTGTGAATATAAATAGGCTGAAATTTCGATATTCCACCTATTAGGAAAATCAAATACTGATGCAATATAATAAAGCGATTTAAGAACTGTGTGCCCTAACCCGACCAAAAGAAATATTTTCTTAACTTTTCCATAATTGGCAAATACTCCGTACCGATCCAGCTCACTGTCAATATGATAAAAACCAAACCATACTTTTATTATTCCATTATGAGATATAGCAAGAGAGATAACCAATATACTGACATATATTATTGTCACCAGTGCAATTGTAGTCTCTAGGTAATCAGAAAATGATTTTAGATTTCCATTCCATACGTTAAAAACCCCAAACATCATAATGCTTCCAATACTTAGTTGAACAACAGTTATCCGCTTTTTGTATAAGGGAGTCTCTTTAATGTAATTATCGTCACTCTTAATGTACATGGCTAACTGCCCCGAATACCGCAATAAATAATAGATTGGAGCAAACCCTTGCAAAATATTTAACCGCATTGTAATAGCTCTGTGTTAGTAAGCAGGTTCTCACAAGTTGAGTAAGACGAAGAATCTCATTTAATGATAATCAACTAATGGCCTCACTATAAAATAGCACCATTAAGAATGGTAGTTATATTAGTCGTGTAAACATATTTTCCTACTCGCTAATAGAAAGTCGGCTTTTTATAACGTTTGGAGGCATCGAAAATGTTACATTTCATTTATGTAAGGATTGTTGTTATGGAAATGCTGCTGTAAATACTTTCTGTGTCTGGAATTGAATCGACGCACACAGAGTAAATCATTTCCTGTACGTTCTTGAATGCTTTGTTAAACTGATGGTTAAAATTTTTGATAAAACAAGCTTATTCATGGCAACTGGATTGCGCGTTACTTGTTTTGGATAATTTTTGAAGTACTAAATAATGTACTATTACACAGTTGAGTGAGGAAATCATTAATATTTATAAAAATAGAGCAAGTAATAGAGTACTAGAGGGTGCCTTCAAGTTGTACTTTAGCATATAGCAATATTAAACAAGTTTAATAGAAAAGAAACAAGTTGAAGGTAACATAAAGGTGAAATTGGTATAAAGTAATAACAGATAACAAGAACTGCAATTACAAGAACACCAATATAGTAAACAAACATTCGCAGCATCTAAAAACTTCACACTGGTAAAAGACCACTACTAATTTAAAGGTAATAGGTATAACCGCGAAATTTAAACTTCACACTGGTGAAAGTCTTGGAAAAGTTACAAAGCGGCTGCATTTGACATGGATGAAACAAACGAATTAACGTTAACAAATATTATGAACAAATTAAAAAAGAAAGAAAAAACACAGGATTGAAGAGGAATAGACACCAGGGAAAGCAAAATATATATAGGGACATGGAATGTGAGAATAATTCGAAAACTTGGAAAAATGGAGCAAATTTAAGAAGAAATGGTAAAGTACAGAATAGAAATAATTGGTCTAAGCGAAGTAAGATGAAAATGCTGCGAGGAGTGCATGACAGAAAATGAGTTAAACATGATTTACAATATAATGATAATAAATGTACCTATATGTATCAACAAATACTAGCAACGAAACACAAAAAGAAGAGTTTTTTGTACAAGTTCAAGGAACATTGGATGGAATAAATAAAAATACAAAAGAGATGCCGGGTGTAATTTTTATGTACCCTAGATTGTTACTGGTATTGTATTAAGGGAAATTCAAAGCATACTAGATGTAATTCATTTTAAGACACCGGGTAGAAAAATATTAATAAGAGACCTAAATGCAAGAATTGGAAATATAAAGGAAGGAAAAGAAGAAAAAAGGGGGAAAGAAAGAGTAGGAACCATTAATAACAATCTGGTGTGATACAGGCACAGAACTTCCTTTTGCAGTGATCTTATACACTGCTCAAAAAAATTAGGGAAACACTTTTTCAGCCGTGCAGAAATTTTCAAATTAAATACAGACGCAAGTATCAACGTTAGTATATTGTTCTTTCAATATTACTTAACAAGATACAAACAATAAATATGCTGTAAAATTAACGGTTTTCTTGAGTAACACCAAACCATTGAGAAGACTACCAAAATCGAAATGTGATTCATCACTTAAAATGTAATAGAAATTCTGTTAGCCCTCGAATACCGAATTTTAGTAGCGCGTGTGCCCTCCATTATCATCACTGACAACATGACATCGTCGAGGCATGTTGCGAATAAGACGTCTTAACATGTCTTGTGGTAAATTTCACAATTCTTCCACAAGAACCTCGGCCGACCCCTGAACAGTCTGCGGTGTAGCAGAACGCTTCCTAATATGCCTCTCGAATAAATCCCAAACGTGTTCGATGGAATTTAAGTCCGGACTCATGGCTGATCATCCCATCACCTGGATTTCTTGTTCCTGGAGAAAATTTGTTGTTAAATTTGCGGTATGTAATCTACCATTATCCTGTTGTAGGATGAAGCCATCGCCGAAATTGTTCGCAAATGGCACAACATGCTCTTGAAGAATCGTCTCAAAATAAATTTGTGCGTTGAGACGTTGGGGAATGACAACCAAGTCGGTGCGACCGTCTATACTGATGCCACCCCAAACCATGACCGATCCAGCTCTAAATCGGTCCACTTCCTGTATACACGCCGCAGTGTATCGCTCTCCAGGACGTATGTACACTCGTATACGACCATCGCAACGAGTTAGACAAAACCGCCACTCGTCAGTAAAAAATACAGACCTCCATTGTCGAAGTTGCCATTGCACATGTTCACGAGCAAAGTTTAGACGGATAACTTTGTGATTCCTGGTCAAGCGAGGAGCTCGCACAGGCTTGCGAGAAGTCAGATTGACTTCTTTCAGTCGTCTTCTAACCGTCTGATCAGAAATTGTTACACCGGTGGCACTTCGGACTAGATTTTGTAACTCACGAGCAGAAGCAGTTCGTCGGCGAAGACAAGAATTCACAATATACAGGTCGTCCCGAGGGGTAGTTTTTCTTTTACAGCCTTGTCCAGTTCTCCTGGAATATCTACCAGGTTCTCGGTACCCATGCCATCCTCTGCAGATAACAGATGGAGTTGATTGGAGCTGGTTTGCTACATACCGCATAGATCGACCATCTTCAAGCAAAGCAACAGCCCTCGCGACTTCAATGTCACTTAAATAACGCATTTTGAACTCAGAAACAGTGAAAAAGTTAAAACTGACGTTTCCTGTGTTCAATGACTAATTTGATGAGTTTCGGATGTTTGCTTTGTGGTCAAAAACCACTTTGTTTTGAGACTTTCTATACATTTTGGCGTCTACGAAGAAAACGAGCAAACGAATCACCATAATTCTTTTTGCACTTTGTCAATACAAGTCTAGAGAATAATATAACAAGAAAATATCCTGCTTCCATTATTTGCTGGGAAACTTATACGCGTTCAAAAAAGTGTTCCCCTAATTTTTTTGAGCAGTGTAATTGGCCAAAGATTTGATTTTAAATTTTTAAGCATTTGTCAAAATTTTTTAAAAATTAGAAATTCTAAAAAAACGGTGCAAAATAGAGCGTTAATAAAAAATAGAAGAAAAACAAAATCCTGAATCATCTGCACCAGCTATTCTGCTGAAATCGGCCATTAGAACATTACTCAAACCATTAAAGCTGTACGCGATTGCGCATTCCCAATAAGTTCCAGTTATCGGTTTATTCTTCTTATACTTGCGTACTATTCTATTTTCATCTCTGTTGATCTTCTTTGAACCATCGGTTTAACATGACGTTATTACAAGTATTGAACAATAATGCATCATTTTAACGTACAGCAAATATATTCTCTAGTCTCGACATCAACTCGTGTTCTTTTAAATCTGGTCTGTCCTCTTTAAATTCGAAGTAGCATCGTTTAATGGAAATTTTTTGTTGTAACAAAATTATTTTGAGCAATTTGACTTTTCCTTTGACGGAAATTAAAATTATTTTTTCGACGACTGACATCGAAAGTAGATTTTTCTCACTGTCATTTGACAACAGAAAGTTGACATTTGCCGCTGAGCGTGCGTTTTCATCACTTTGTCGCTCGCCGAGCGTTTTGGGTTTCCTCGTGAACAAAATAGGTAGCCACGTCCGAATGTTGCCTTGACAATGCCCGTAATAATATGCTCAGTCGTCGAAAAAATACTACCTATGTGTATTTCGAGCTAAAAGTGCGCTTGCCGCTTTTGCATGATTGCTGGTTTCGGCTTTGCCTCAACCAGCAACATTTATGCGCAAGCGGCAAGAATGCACTTTCAGCTCTACAATATACTATTTACACACTTGATAAATAATTTATTTTCTTACGAATATTAAAATAATAAATCTGGCAATGCGGTGACAAGAAAATGTCGAACAGACACTGACAGAAAAAAAAGTTGTATCCGCTACATCACCGAATTAGTTAGTCCAACATGAAAAGAAAAAAATCATAGCCAACTCTGTCCCAAAAAGGTAGTGAACGGCTTATATATGAATTTACGGTTAAGTATTTAAATAACCGGCAAGAAAGTTAAATAAAATGAAGGGAATTCAATTAGAACAAGGGGATAGCATAGTAAATACGGAAGCACGTCAAATGCAAGAAGCTAGCACATCAGTTAGTACATCTAATGACAACAACATAATGCAAATGATGCAAGAAATTTTAAATAAAATGGATACGAGTAATCAGGAAATTAGATCTGTATTAGAAGCAAATAATCAGGAAATTGTAAATAAGGTAGTTGAAGTAGAAACTACGATGTCAATAGACACGATTGAGGCTAAATTAAAGACGTTTCAAACGGAGAATGAAAATATTATAGCCAAGGTACGGGAACAGTTAGAACGACAATTGGTACAGAAAGTAACACCTATTGAAAAGGAGGTAGAAACCATTAGGTCCAAAGTAGAACGGAATAAGGATAAACTGAAAAATTTTGAAAGCAAAGTTGACAGTTATCAAGGTAACGTCAAAAGTCAAATACAGTCATTGAATACCGAGGTGAAAGATATCACGGAATGTTTACAAAATAGAGCAAACGATGGTAATATTAGCTTTAATGAAGGAATCATTATGCAAGCAAATGGTGAAAAACCAAAATTTAACGGGAATAGGCAAGTGTTACACCGTATTAAATTTCTAAAGAAACTAGAAAACTGCTTTGATACAATGAGGATTTCAAATAGTAAGAAGTTACAAGTGGCAATAGAATGTTTAGAGAATGAAGTAAGCATTTGGGCCGAAAGCCATTTTAGTGAATGGGACAGCTATGAATCTTTTAAAGTCGATTTTATTAACAAGTTTTGGTCGCAATATATACAGGAGAAAGTTAGGTCAGAAATTTATATGGCAAGATCATATAACAGTGGATTTGGAAGTTTTACCAAACATGTTTGGTATTGGATCGCTAGAGTGCAATATTTAGAACCGAAGATACCTGACAGTATTCTAGTGGAAGCTTTGAGCGAACATTTTCCAATCGACATTCAAACAGCATTAGTAGCTTCTCAAGTCCAAAACGTAGAAGGAATGCTAAAAGTTTTAGAAGGTTTGGAAAATAGACAAACCAATTCAAAATTTGAAGTAAGGGAAAGAACGTCAAACTTCCAAAATCAGTATCCTTCAAAATTTGAAAACCGAAACACAAATAATTTTGAAACAAGGAATAGGGCAAACGAAAACCATTACGGTCAAAATCTGCATCGAATCGTAAGATTCGATAATAATGGTAGGGGAAGAGAAAATAATAGGAATACGTATACGATACAAGCCAGGGGTGATTCACCAATGTCATTACAAGCCAGGGATAGATCACCTAATACTGCTCAAACCCAGAAAAACTAAATGACCCGGTACAATTAGCTCCAATTGTTAATATTCGGGTATCAAAGGAGCAACAAAACCATATAAATTTTATAAAAAATTATTTTGAACAGTTTAACAAAATTCAAAAAGTTCATAATGTAGTTGATTTGGCATGTGATATTTCGGAAAAAAAAAGAAATGGTGAATCCAGATTTACCATATTTAACTGTAGATATTGAGGGCATTCAGAAAGATTTATTAATAGATACGGGTAGTTCTGTGAGTGTAATGTCAGAAGAAATGTTAGTAAGGATATTAGAAAAAAATAATAAAATACCTATCTTACCATCAGTGGGTTTAACAATTCAAGGTGTCACTGGGGGAATTAGAAAAGTTAAAAAAACAGGCGTTAATGTTAGTAAATATGGGAAATTCAAAACACAAAATAGTATTTTTAATTATTAATCAATTAAATACTACATCAATTTTAGGCATGGAGTGGATGTACAAAGTTAAAACTAATTTGAATTTCAATAACAAAATAATGAAATTTGTAGATGCAGGACAATGCTATGAAGTTTATTTTAAAAATAACTGTTATCAAGATAAAATAGTATCGAATGAATTGAAGTTAATATCAACAGTTAATTTAGATATACAAGATGAAAAAAGATTTGAGATAAAGGAAGTACTATTTGAAAACGACAAAGAATTAAGCGAATCGTTACAATTACAAAAAGATTTGAATTTAGTTTTGAAGGATCTAAAAGAAGCAAATAATGAAACGGAATACACGAATGTTTATGTAGTGGGGTTTGAAATAGAACCAACTTTAACAATACATCAGTTAAATAAACAATTCAATAAGGAGAAATTATATCCAATACAAGATATATTAGAAAAATATGATATAATCTTTTCTGATAAACCAGGCTTGTGTAATCGTTTTATTTGCAAGTTAAACATTAAGGATGAAACTGTATTTGTACAAAAATCGTATCCAATATCTTTTTCAAAAAGAACAGCAGTGGAAAAAGAAATAAAAAGAATATTAGATTTTGGTATCATTGAACATTCAGGTTCACCATATTCTAATCCCATAGTAATAGTTACAAAAAAGAATGGGTCAGTTCGAATTTGTTTGGATGCTAGAAGATTGAATACAATATTAGTAGAAGATCGAAAATCACCACCATCAATAGATGAATTACTACAGAAATGTAATGGTGTTAAGTTTTTATCATCTTTGGATTTAACTTGTGGATATTGGCAAATCAGATTGCATGAAGCGTCTCGAAAATATACAGCATTCTTATTAGTAAATGGTAGAAGTTATCAATTTAAGGTTTTACCTTTTGGATTGAATGTATAAATTGCTGTATTCAGTAAATGTTTAGATCATGTTTTGGGTCCAGAAGTGTTATCGTTTGCAATGGTGTACGTCGATGATATCTTTTTAGCCTCTAAAACATTAGAGGAACATAGAAATCAATTAGCCTTCGTTTTGGAGAAACTTAGAACAGCAGGTATGACAGTCAATGCTGATAAAACAGATCTATTGATGGATCAAATGAAATTTTTAGGATATGCAATTAGTCCTCAAGGTATTAACGTAGATCCTGATAAAATAAAAACCATTCAAGATTTTAAACCACCTAAAAGCAAAAAATAATTACAATCATTTTTGGGAATATGTAATTTTTATAGAAAGTTTGTCTGCAACTGTGCTTCGTCTGTAGTTAAACTTACGCATCTATTAAAGAAAAACAATAAATGGAAATGGGGAATTGAGAAGCAAGAAGCTTTTCAACAAATAACTCTATCACATCCAGATTTCAACAAAACATTTTATATTGCAACTGATGCATCAGGTTGTGCATTAGGAGCACATTTGTTTCAAATAAACGAAGATGGTTCAACAGAAAATGTTATTTTTGCTAGTAGAGCATTACTAGAATATATATATATATATATATAAACTCAAAATACGATATTGCAAGAGTAAGGATAATTTAGTAGCCGATTTCTTATCTAGATATGTGTACGGTGATGAAAAGAAACTGAATCCGTTACTAGTAGCTTTGACTAGAGAAGTAATTTCAAAAACACAATTACCTAATTTACTTAACAATATGGAAAATGATCAGAACATGAATCAAAATATAAGTTGGATAAAGAATGAAATGTTAACGAATGAAAAGGGAAAGAACAATGAATTTAATCTAAATTATAAGATACATGAAAATATATTGTTTAGAAGAAGCAAAAGAAGTGAAGAATGGTGGTTACTATGTATTCCAGAAAAGTTAGAAAGAGAGTTGATAGACGAGTATCATCAAATGTACGGACATTTTGGTATCAAGAAATGTAATGCACTATTAAAAGAAACTTGTTATATTACAAATATAGAACGTAAAGTTCAAAAAATATTGAAATATTGTGATTTATGTGAAAGAACTAAAATAAACAACAAAAGTCAGAAAACTCTCATGAAAAACATTGAAGCATTACAACCGTTACAAATAGTATCTGTAGATTTGTTTGGTCCTTTACCTAGAGGAAGGTATGGAGTTACTTGTATATTTGTAATGAGGAATACATTTACAAAATTTGTTAAACTATATACAATCAAGAAACCACATACTAAAACATTACTCAATAGAATTTTAAATGATTTTATAATTAATGTAGGTAAACCACTTGTAATTTTATCAGATCATGGATCGCAATTTACAAGTAGATTATGGAAAGAAAAACTTAATGAACAGGGAATACAGTACAGATATTCTGCTATTTATTACACACAATCAAATCCAGTAGAAATAATCATGAGAGAATTAGGTGTTATTGTAATATGAAGCATACAAATTGGCCGAGTTATGTCCAACATATAGAAGATTGGTTAAATTGTGTAGAAAATGATACTACAGGATTAACACCTTATGAATTAATGAAAGGTCATAAACCCACTAGAATCATAGAAAATTTAATAAGATTTCCTGAAAGAATTGACATAAATACAGATCTAAAAATACAGTTAGCTCAAGAAATTTTTTTATCAAAGGCTCAAAGAAGAAAACAGAGACATGATAAGAATGTGAAACGTCCTATAAAATTTAAGAGAGGCGATTTAGTATTGTTCGTAATCACTTACAATCGTCAGTAGTAGAAAAGACTATAAAAAAGTTCTTTTTACTATATGAAGATCCATATGAAGTGGTCAAGAAAGTAGGTGAAAATGCCTATGTTCTAAATTATCCTGGGGAAAATAGGTATAAATATACCCAAAATGCTTACAATTTAAGAAGTACTATCATGAAAATAATGGCAATAATGAAGTAAATGAGGTTATAATATCTCAGAATAATGTAAATAATAACGTGAACTGGAAGGAAATTATGTCATGGTGTGTTCAAACTATGTTTGATCATGGGTTTTAAGTAAATAGAGTGAAATTAACTGTAATCAAGTAAACACAAAAGTTCACGCAATTAGTCCACAAAAACTGCATAACTTGCACCAGATAAGATATGTGTCAAGTTTCTGTGTCGTGATAACAATTAAATGTAAGCGACACATGCAATCAAGCGCCAGTTCCGTATTTACAAACAGACGTTGCACTTTTTACATGTGTAGTATAGCGTATGTCAAAAGAACAAAGCTGCGATTCTGCAATGCTAGTGGGTCAACATAACAACTCAAGCATTCAGAATTACGGTAGTTTAAACCTATATGATTGTAATTTTTAATAATAGGTCGTAAACAGGGCATACATTTATTGTATATATAGCTCTGTGATACGTCTTAAGAATTCAATATACCTTTAACCACGATCGTATATTCATTGATGGGGACGAACACAGGCTTCAAATGTTCGTAAAGAGTTGGCATGGCCTATCCTTCTCACCCTGTTTCTTAATAACAACCTAAGCTCCACATCTCCTGTCAAAAAACTAAACTGGTTTTACAAGAAACATAAAAGGTGCTAAGACCCATATAATTTTGGCTACCATCTTTTACATGGTGTGATATCAGTGATGACGTAAATAAAGAGTAACTTAGTTACCGAAGGTTAATTTTAGAATTTAGTGTTTATGAAATGAGTTAAGGTTGAATGTAAATATTTCAAATAGACAAATATCAATTTTTCCATAAAAGCTCGTTGGAGATCTTTTAAATGAAAAAATGGGGGGAATAAACTGTAATGTAGCATGCTGTGTGGATGCTTAATTAATTCAATATTAATATCCAGATATCTAAAGGATATCATGTGATAACGGTTGGTGATAGATTACTGGTGGTAGTAGCAATAGGCAACCAGGGGGTTGTTTACTGCAAGTGAAAATTTTATTTTTAATTTTGAATAATCTACGTTTAATAAGTCACGTTAAAGGGCTAACTTTCCTTTTATTGTGAGAGTAATATTGTATATTTGGTACGTGATAGCAAGATAGCTTTCTTCACCATCAAATTTGACAAAAGGTCACAATTATTATCTATATTATAATTTCAAAATTGTTTGAAGTGGTAATTGGTACTTAAACCATCAGTAAGTGAAAGTGAGAGTGATTGTGGCAAGCTGTACTACCGTTTATCAAGGTATTAAGAGGTACGAGAGCTACAACGAGCTATTTTGAGTCTTCAACCACTCAAGGGCGGTGTTTGACGACTACCAATCAATTAGGAGCTGATGTAAAATACACTCAAGGTACAAGTGAGTCTTCGTGAAGGTTAGTGTATTTTTATTAACAAGTTTGGTACGACAAAATTAGTGGAAAGCATTGTAATTAGGTTTAGAGCGCCATTTAGAATATTAAGTTTTCTAAATTTGCTTTGATTCGGGTACTCGACGTTTTCGGCCATTATAAGTAAAAGTATCATTTTGATCTAGGTATCCATAATTAATTTTAACCTCAATTTGAAAAAAGTAATTTGATTAAATAATTTGACAACATTTAGTTTTGATTGATTGTAATGTCAAACCAAGCATAACAATACAATCTAACTTAAAAGAAGGTTCTATTAAAAGTACTAAGGAGTGTGATTGACAAAGAAGTTAATACAATAATAATTTTGTAATTCAGTATTCAATTATAAAGAGATTCATTATTATAACCTTTACTCATTTAGCTGAGGAAGATAGATTCTTATTTGCTCAATAAACTGACTAGCCAAGGTAATTTTAAATAATAGTCAAGTGACATAATTTCAATCATATATTTTCATAAGTGAGATATGTCAATTTTGAAAGTAATCCAAAAGCAACAAGGTAAGTGTTTAATACATTATTCTCCATACTACTTTTGTTAACTAAGCAGTAGGGTAGATATCCAATTTACTAATTGTAATACCCGTTCTAAAAAGGGTTATATAACACAATCCAAGAAGAAATACCAGAAGGAGGAGAACAGATTAATGGAGTAATAAATTTGAATGAAGGGGAAATCACAAGGCAAAAAATAAGAAATGCTATAAAAACGATAAAAAACCATGAAGCTGCAGGTGTAGATGATATACCAGAAGAGCTTATCAAAGAAGGAGATGAAATAACAGGAGTCATGATTTATAAACTAATGAACACAATATGGACAGAATAAAGAAATGCTGAAGAATGGAATACAGAAATAAAAATCTGGTGTGATACACGCACACAACTTCCTTTTACAGTGATCTTATAATTAGCCAAAAATTTGATTTTAAATTTTTAAGCATTTGTCAAAATTTTTCAAAAATTACAAATTTTACAAAAACGGTACAAAATAGAGTGTTAGTTCAAGAGACAAATTTTCTTTAGAATTTTAAGGTGAATTCAAAAATGTAATAATATACCGGGTGTTCTATTTAAAATAGGAGTTAATTTAAAAAACAGAAAAAAAAACAAAAGAAACCCACTTTAGAAGTATTCAACTGGAAAATCACCTATCTCACATCAATACACATTAAAAATGTAATAAAAATAGAAAGTTTAAAAAAAATCGTTAGAGCCGTTTTTGAAAAAATCGAAAAAAACTGAAAAATCACAAGAGTAAACACCTACTTCCGATTATGCGATTTTCTTCAAAAGCTTGCTGTCTCATCTACATAGTAGACGAAACTTATATATGAAGTTTCAACGCCATACCTCTTTTCATTTTTGAGATATTCTGTTCACAGACAGACACACAGACAGACACACAGACAGACACACAGACAGACACACAGACCAATGAAAAAAAATATGTTTTTTGGAATCAGGGGACTCTAAAACGTGAAGATCTGTTGAAAACTCAATTTCGAATTTTTGGGGTGAATCCAATACTTCCTTTATTGTAAAAGGAAGTAATAATCCGAATACAAACAATCTGGTGTGATACACGCACACAACTTCCTTTTACAGTGAACTTATAATAAATTAGTCAAAAATTAGATTTTAGGTTTTTAAGCATTTGTGAATTTTTTTTCAAAAGTTACAAATTCAATTAAAACGGTACAAAATTGTGTTAATTCAAAAAACAAATTTTTTTGGAAATCCTAAGCTGAATTCAAAAATGTAATAATATACCTGGTGTTCTATTTAAAATAGGAGTTAATAAAAAAATATAAACAAAAACAAAAGTAACCCATTTTAGAAGTATTCATCTGGAAAATCACCTATCTCACATCAATACACATTAAAAGTGTAATAAGAATGTAAAGTTAAAAGAAATCGGTATAGCCGTTTTTGAAAAAATCGAAAAAAACTGAAAAATCAAAAGAGTAAACATCTACTTCAGGTTATGCGATTTTCTTTAAAAGCTTGCTGTCGCATCTAAATAGTACACTAAAACCTATATATGAGTAGAATAGAGACAGCTTTCCCCCACCACTTTTAATTGATTTGCGGATTCGCGGTTTTATTCCCGGATTTCGCGGTTTTAATTTTAATTGTCCTAATTAAATTGATCTAATTAAATGACCCAATTAATTTCGCGGATTGATAAAATTAATTTTGATATGTGCTACTGATTAAATTACGCATTAGCTTCTGATTAAATTACGCGCGCATGAATGGATTATTGAGATTTCCATTATCCCTGCCTACTATAAGAAAATTTCCTCTCGTTTATCAGATTTTTTTCTAAGTTCCCTTGTTTGAATTTAAATTTCCCGGGTGTCGGCCATCTTTGTTTTCTGCGTACGCACTTCTCGCGGCTGTCGTTTTAATTTCAATTTCGCGCAAATATTTAAATTTCAAATTGATAGAGCTGTCTCTCTCTCTCTTCTGCTCATCGGGCGTTGGTTGTCTCTCTCTTGCATTCACAGAAGGCTGTTTATATTTAAAAAAATCTCTGGGCGAGCTGGATTTGAACGCTCTACGTTCGTGTTCACCAAATTAGTTGCAAGCGTCAATGCCTCACCACCACGGCGACGGTTCAGATTTTATGTGTATAGCGGAAAGCTACTTTCCCTGCTCTGACGTCACGAGCCCAGCTTTTAAAACAAACTATCTTTTCAAAAATATAAATTTTAAGAATGGAATTGTATAGCCTATTGTGTTTAAAGGATGACACAATTTTTTAAAAGCTGATTTTGTAGGTAGTTTTTATGGAAATAATTCTTTTATTTTTATAATTTGCGTGACGCGCATGAATGAATTATCGAGATTCTCATTGTCCCACTCTACTATATAGCTGGAAATTTCCACTCGAGTTCTTGGTCAATTAATTTAATCGTTTTAGTATTTATTTATTAAACTATTTATAAAAACCGACGAAAGTTTGAAAGCTATATGAATATCGGGGCGCCTAATTTGTTTTTGTACAATTTGAAACCTTGAAATGCAGGCTTTAACTTGATTGTTAGCACAGACAAAGGAATTTGCTATGCTATCACCGATTCTGCAGAGGTCAGCTTGTCTGCGCTCATACTTTACGTAAAGTGGAAATTTCCTATCTCACTCGCTCTTATTGACTGCTGTAACTTTATCTCTTGCACTCGTTCAAAATGTCTGCAATTTTAATATGATTGAAGGTATTTCGTCATTCCTTCCTTTAATTTAGTTTATCTCTCTTGTACTCATTGGGTTTTGATTATCTCGTCGTCGTCGTTCTATCTCAGTCGTACTCATTGACTGCTGTAACTTTATCTCTTGCACTCGCTCAAAATGTCTGTAGTTTTAATATGATTGAAGGTATTTCGTCATTTCTTCCAAGTATTTAAAAATATATATTAGACGTTATATACTGTTTGAGGCTTTCGCGGTTACTCGAATTATTCTCCTTAGCATAGAATTTCGGCTTAGACCGCGTAGTATTTGTATATGAACACCCAGCATTTTCTGGCTTAATGTGCCTTGCACCTTGTGAAGTCGACCAAAAACCCGCGCGATGGCCATGCTCTCTGGTGGCTCGTGTTGTTTGAGTATCTTGAGAACGAGGATACTTAGGCAGATTTGGCCGTTTTGCTGTATGTGCATCCATATTCACTAACGTTTCGCAAGACCTTGCAGCTTGCATCATCAGAGTGAAAGTGGCCATCGCGCGGGTTTTGCTCGACTTCACAAGGTGCAAGGCACATTAAGCCAAAAAATGCTGGGTGTTCATATACAAATACTACGCGGTCTAAGCCGAAATTCAATGCTAAGGAGAATATATTAGACGTGTTTTAAAAAATATATGCATAAGCGTTTTGCTATTTTCTAACGATTTGGTTCATATGATTTTTGTCGCCTTTAAAATAAATAGACATTATTTTATTTCGTACTTGAGTTTTATAATTACGCTGTGCCATTTTTGGGATTTGATTACGTCACGCAGAAGTCGTCCGTCCGCGGCGTCCATTTTTGGATTTGATTACGTCACGCCGAAGTCTTCCGCCTCACTCATCGCAGCTGCTCTCTCTCGCTCGCATTTATTTAATTAAAAAAAAAAAAATTGCGGCGGCCACAAGTCGGGTTTGAACCCTAGTTGTCACGATATTGTCATTTTTGGCTTTTATTTTATAAGTAAAGCTTCTTAGTAACTTTGAAGCACACCTTTTATAAAACGCACCAGTCAAATTTAAAATAAATTACTAGGTTTTGGCGAGGGTCGGCATCGAAATGACAATTTAATAATAATTTTCAAAGTACATTACTCTAACTTGTTGCAATTTTAGTAAGCTTTGAATAAAAACAGCACTTTCATTGAAAAATCTTCTGCCACAAGCATTTTGATAAACAAAATTTCAGTTACGTAGGCTTGTTGTTCATTTTTATTACGAAAATTAACTCAAAATTGAACAAAAATTACGCAATTACACATCATGTCACATAATCTTTTACAAAAATCGATATCATGTCACAAATTATACAAAAACTGACATCATGTCACTTGAAATTATACAAAAAACGACATTTTTATTCAACACACGACGAAAATTGAACAAAAATCACGCAATTACACATCATCTCACATACATTTTTACAAAAATCGACATCATGTTACATAAACTATGCATAATTTTGCAAATGTTTTACACTTTTTTATAAAATGCATCGCTCAAAATTAAAAGAAATCGCACTTTCGTTGAAAAAATCTTCTACCACAATCATTTCGATAAACAAAATTCAAAAATGCTTGTACTTTTGATGGAAATATATGTATGTTGACCACAAATTAACATAATTTTGAATAAAAACGCGCAATTTCGTTGAAAAAATGTGCTGACAACATCATTTCACTTAAAATTTTACAAAAACTGACACCATGTCACTTGAAATTATACAAAAAACGACATTTTTATTCAACACACGACGAAAATTCAACAAAAAATCACGCAATTACACATCATCTCACATAAATTTTTACAAAAATCGAAATCATGTTACATCAACTATGCATAATTTTGCAAATGTTTTACACTTTTTTATAAAATGCATCGCTCAAAATTAAAAGAAATCACAATTTTTTATATCATATCACACCATTATGAAATCGTAGATTGATTTTTTGACATTTTACACTTTGTAACTGTAAAATAACTTCAAATACTATTATTTTAGCTTTAGATTTTGTAATTATTGCAGATTCGTGAAAAACAAAAGCAGAGTAGAAATAAAAAACACAAACACTTTGTAATAAACAAATATATTGTTCTTATTTCGTATAATACTTAATAATATAAAAATAAATGTGCAGCTGAATGTCTTATTGTCTAAAAATCCCCTAGCAATTTACAAAACTGTAGTTTGAGGTGTACAAAATTTCAAATTAAAAGGCTGCAAGTAATAAAATCAGAATTCGTTTACATGGGACCGTAGAACAAATTTTATTGTGGCATTTTATAGTTTAAGGAGCTCCCAATCCAGGATTCCGTTCGTATTTGATGTTGAGGACCTCTGCCTTAGAGGTGTTTTTCTAACGGCCCTTTTTTGGAAGTGCTTCCTAATCGACGTTTTTCTGACTGCACCTTTTTGATGTGGACTTGGATGAGTAGCTGGTGTTTTTAATTTATATTCTAAATCGGAATCGCAGTTATCAGTTTCCATTTCGGTTTTTCCTGTAGTACCAGTCGGGGTTGGCTTCTTTTGCGGTTTAGGTTTAGCTAGCAGCACATGAGCAACGTTAAGGCCTTTGATGTAATCAGCAAACTGTAGTCGTCCGGGTGGATTAATAGTTTTTCGAGGCCTCAGAGCGTCGTGAACTAAATCGACTATGTTAGACGCCGGTAAAATTTCACCCTTTATAGTAACGGTACCTTTGCGATCCCAGCTCACATCGTTTGAGGCACTCAAAATGCGTAGGAAAGCTTCAGCTTTTTTCTTAAAAGTTTTGGGAAGTGTAGATAAAATAATGGCATTTGATAGGCTGTTACTGCTTGTTTCAATAGGTATTTTGATTGGCTGCCGTGCCTGGTTTGTGAAATGAAGGAATCTTTGTAACACTTGGTTGTACTGCCCCCATTTATCGTGATCAGTTAATTTGGACTTTAAAACTTTTTGCATTTCGTCATCAAGCTGAGATAATATATTTTTCTCAGCATTATCGCCAGACTTAAGGCGTTGGACAAATTCCGGCGATACAACCAACATCTTCCGCGCTTGGTCCATTTTAGTCGAAAAAGGAGCTCAGCCGTTTGTTCTGGTAGAGCCGTCATGAATAAACTAACTTAAAATCAAGACTTTCATAATAAATATATAAAAAAATATGGAAGGTACGGGAATAGAACCCGTATTCTCTCTCGAGATCAGAGCTTAAATCTGACATCTTAACCATTCGGCCAACCTGCCTCCCTGTATAAACGAGCACTCTCTGCATAATTAAGAAAGAAAACGTATAGTTTCAAAGCCTTCTATTTGCAATTTCATACAATATTTTATATAATTTAAGCCATATACAAATTTCGAAATCGGATTTGATATATATTTATCGAAGGAGTTGCCCCTCAGCTGACGTGTTATTATTATTTACGTAATTCGTTATCGCTGAATTTTACAGGAACCAGCCTGTCTGCTATGTGACGCATACAGTGTTTCCATACTCTTTTATTTTAAAATTTGTAAACCAGAGGCCCAGGATGCAGCCGCACCAGGTAACAGAGTACAATGGTTTAAAACGAGTTAGTGCGGCAGCAGTTGGGACCTCTAGTTTTATAAAATTTTAAAATAAAAAGGGATGGAGACATTGCGTACGTCACACAGCAGACAGGTTGGTTCCTGTAAAATTCAGCGATGACGAATCACAACAAGTAATAATAATAAAACGTCACCTGAGGGGCAACTCCTTCGATAAATATATCAAATCCGATTTAGAAATTTGTATATGGCTTAATTTATATAAAATATTGTATTAAATTGCAAATAGAAGGCTTTTAAACTATATGTTTTCTTTCTTAATTATGCAGAGAGTGCTCGTTTATACAGGGAGGCAGGTTGGCCGAATGGTTAAGATGTCAGATTTAAGCTCTGATCTCGAGAGAGAATACGGGTTCGATTCCCGTACCTGCCATATATTTTTTTATATATTTATTATGAAAGTCTTGATTTTAAGTTAGTTTATTCATGACGGCTCTACCAGAACAAACAGATGTTGGTTGTATCGCCGGAATTTGTCCAACGCCTTAAGTCCGGCGATAATGCTGAGAAAAATATATTATCTCAGCTTGATGACGAAATGCAAAAAGTTTTAAAGTCCAAATTAACTGATCACGATAAATGGGGGCAGTGCAACCAAGTGTTACAAAGATTCCTTCATTTCACAAACCAGGCACGGCAGCCAATCAAAATACCTATTGAAACAAGCAGTAACAGCCTATCAAATGCCATTATTTTATCTACACTTCCCAAAACTTTTAAGAAAAAAGCTGAAGTTTTCCTACGCATTTTGAGTGCCTCAAACGATGTGAGCTGGGATCGCAAGGGTACCGTTACTATAAAGGGTGAAATTTTACCGGCGTCTAACATAGTCGATTTAGTTCACGACGCTCTGAGGCCTCGAAAAACTATTAATCCACCCGGACGACTACAGTTTGCTGATTACATCAAAGGCCTTAACGTTGCTCATGTGCTGCTAGCTAAACCTAAACAGCAAAAGAAGCCAACCCCGACTGGTACTACAGGAAAAACCGAAATGGAAACTGATAACTGAGAGTCCGATTTAGAGTATAAATTAAAAACACCAGCTACTCATCCAAATCCACATCAAAAAAGTGCAGTCAGAAAAACGTCGATTAGGAAGCACTTCCAAAAAAGGGCCGTTAGAAAAACACCTCTAAGGCAGAGGTCCTCACCATCAAATACGAACGGAATCCTGGATTGGGAGCGCCTTAAACTTTAAAATGCCACAATAAAATTTGTTCTACGGTCCCATGTAAACGAATTCTGATTTTATTACTTGCAGCGTTTTTTTTTTAATTTGAAATGTTGTACACCTCAAACTACAGTTTTGTAAATTGCTAGGGGATTTTTAGACAATAAGACATTCAGCTGTACATTTATTTTTATATTATTAAGTATTATACGAAATAAGAACAATATATTTGTTTATTACAAAGTGTTTGTGTTTTTTATTTCTACTCTGCTTTTGTTTTTTCACGAATCTGCAATAATTACAAAATCTAAAGCTAAAATAATAGTATTTGAAGTTATTTTACAGTTACAAAGTGTAAAATTTCAAAAAATCAATCTACGATTTCATAATGGTGTGATATAATATAAAAAATTGTGATTTCTTTTAATTTTGAGCGATGCATTTTATAAAAAAGTGTAAAACATTTGCAAAATTATGCATAGTTGATGTAACATGATTTCGATTTTTGTAAAAATTTATGTGAGATGATGTGTAATTGCGTG
Source organism: Agriotes lineatus (assembly GCA_940337035.1). Lineage (NCBI taxonomy): Eukaryota > Metazoa > Arthropoda > Insecta > Coleoptera > Elateridae > Agriotes > Agriotes lineatus. The sequence goes on along the minus strand of OW679194.1, from coordinate 237,258,370 downwards.
ATTTTTTGTTCAATTTTCGTCGTGTGTTGAATAAAAATGTCGTTTTTTGTATAATTTCAAGTGACATGTCAGTTTTTGTAAAATTTTAAGTGAAATGAAGGTGTCAGAACAATTTTTTCAACGAAATTGCGCGTTTTTATTCGAAATTATGTTAATTTGTGCTCAACATACATATATTTCCATCAAATGTACAAGCATTTGTGAATTTTGTTTATCGAAATGATTGTGGTCGAAGATTTTTTCAACGAAATTGCGATTTCTTTTAATTTTGAGGGATGAATTTTATAAAAAAGTGTAAAACATTTGCAAAATTATGCATAGTTTATGTAACATGTCGATTTTTGTCAAAATTTATGTGAGATGATGTGTAATTGCGTGATTTTTGTTCAATTTTCGTCGTGTGTTGAATAAAAATGTCGTTTTTTGTATAATTTCAAGTGACATGATGTCAGTTTTTGTATAATTTATGTGACATGATGTCGATTTTTGTAAAAATTTATGTGACATGATGTGTAATTGCGTGATTTTTGTTCAATTTTGAGTTAATTTTCGTAATAAAAATGAACAACAAGCCTACCTAACTGAAATTTTGTTTATCAAAATGCTTGTGGCAGAAGATTTTTCAATGAAAGTGCTGGTTTTATTCAAAGCTTACTAAAATTGCAACAAGTTAGAGTAATGTACTTTGAAAATTATTATTAAATTGTCATTTCGATGCCGACCCTCGCCAAAACCTAGTAATTTATTTTAAATTTGACTGGTGCGTTTTATAAAAGGTGTGCTTCAAAGTAACCAAGAAGCTTTACTTATAAAATAAAAGCCAAACATGACAATATCGTGACGACTAGGGTTCAAACCCGACTTGGGGCCGGCGCAAAAATCTTTTTTTAAATTAAATAAATGCGAGGGAGAGAGAGCAGCTGCAATTAGTGAGGTAGAAGACTTCTGCGTAACGTAATCAAATCCCAAAAATGGCACAGCGTAATTATAAAACTCAAGTACGAAATAAAACAATGTCTATTTATTTTAAAGGCGACAAAAATCATATGAACCAAATCGTTAGAAAATCGCAAAACGCTTATGCATATATTTTTTAAAACACGTCTAATATATATTTTTAAATACTTGGAAGGAATGACGAAATACCTTCAATCATATTAAAACTACAGACATTTTGAGCGAGTGCAAGAGATAAAGTTACAGCAGTCAATGAGTACGACTGAGATAGAATGACGACGACGAGACAATCAAAACCCAATGAGTACAAGAGAGATAGACTAAATTAGAGGAAGGAATGACGAAATACCTTCAATCATATTAAAATTGCAGACATTTTGAACGAGTGCAAGAGATAAAGTTACAGCAGTCAATAAGAGCGAGTGAGATAGGAAATTTCCACTTTACGTAAAGTATGAGCGCAGACAAGCTGACCTCTGCAGAATCGGTGATATCATGGCAAATTCCTTTGTCTGTGCTAACAATCAAGTTAAAGCCTGCATTTCAAGGTTTCAAATTGTACAAAAACAAATTAGGCTCCCCGATATTCATATAGCTTTCAAACTTTCGTCGGTTTTTATAAATAATTTAATAAATAAATACTAAAACGATTAAATTAATTGACCAAAAACTCGAGCGGAAATTTTTAGCTATATAGTAGGGTGGGACAATGAGAATCTCGATAATCCATTCATGCGCGTCACGCAAATTATAAAAATAAAAGAATTATTTCCATAAAAACTACCTACAAAATCAGTTTTTAAAAAATTGCGTCATCCTTTAAACACAATAGGCTACACAATTCCATTCTTAGAATTTATATTTTTGAAAAAAACAGTTTGTTTTAAAAGCTGGGCTCGTGACGTCAGAGCAGGGAAAGTAGCTTTCCGCTATACACATAAAATCTGAACCGTCGCCGTGGTGGTGAGGCATTGACGCTTGAAACTAATTTGGTGAACACGAAAGTAGAGCGTTCAAATCCAGCTCGTCCAAAGATTTTTTTTAAATATAAACAGCCTTCTGTGAATGCAAGAGAAAGACAACCAAGGCCCGATGAGCAGAAGAGAGAGAGACAGATCTACCAATTTGAAATTCAAATATTTGAGCGAAATTGAAATTAAAACGACAGCCGCGAGAAGTGCGCACGCAGAAAACAAAGATGGCCGACACCCGGAAAGTTTAAATTCAAAAAAGAGAACTTAGAAAAAAATCTGAAAAACGAGAGGAAATTTCCTATAGTAGGCAGGGACAATGGAAATCTCAATAATCCATTTATGCGCGCGTAATTTAATTAAAAGCTAATGCGTAATTTAATCAGTAGCACATATCAAAATTAGTTAGGTCAATCCGCGAAATTAATTGGGTCATTTAATTAGATCAATTTAATTAGGTCAATTAAAATTAAAACCGCGAATTAAACCGCTAATCCTCGAATCAATTAAAAGTGGTGGGGGAAAGCTGTCCCTATTCTACTTATATAAAGTTTCAACGCCATACCTCTTTTCGTTTTTGAGATATTCTGTTCACAGACAGATAGACACACAGACAGACAGACAGACAGACACACGTGAAGATCTGTTGAAAACTCAATTTCGAATTTTTGGGGCGAATCCAATAATCCTTTTGTAAAAGGAAGTAAAAACACTAGGAAAAACCCAGTCAGGATTCAGACAGAAGAGATTATGTATAGTAGAACAAACAAATGAATGGCAACAAGAAATATTAATAAGCTTTGTAGACTTTGAGAAAGCATTTGATAAGGTAGATAGAGGAATAATTTGGACAATTTAAAAAATATATGGCATACCGGACAAAATCATGATCAAATTACTCTCTGAACTCTACACAGTAAAAATCCATGTAAACAACACATTAACAAGGAGCATAAAAATAGAAAGTAAAGTAAGACAAGGATACTGTTTTTAATCATAATAGATTGGATAATAAAGAACACAGAGGATAAGAAGACCGGAATTAAATAGAGGTTTAACGAAACGCTAGGAGTTATTGAATTTGCAGACGACGCATGCCTACTGACGGAAAGTTATGACCAAATGAAAAAGAAGTTAGACGAGTTGAAAAGCAAAGCTGCCGAAGTTGGATTAAGAGTGAATAAAAAGAAAACAAAAACTATGATAATAACAAAAGACGACCAGAGAAGAGTAATAAATAATAACAATCAGTTGAAAGAGGTGGACAAAATAAACTACTTTGAAAGCGTAATAGACAAGAAAGAAGAAAGTGAGTTAGACAAAAGAGCAAGATACATAGGACACAAGGAGCATATAATGCACTACAGAAAATATGGCAATCTAAGGTAATAAATTTAAAAACAAAAATTCAGACGTTTAATACAAACATAAAGATAGTGCTATTTTATATGGAACAGAAAGGTGGACAATAAAGAGAACATACATGAAAAATCTGCAAACATTTGTAAATAAGTGTTTAAGAAGAATACTGGGAATTTACTGGGCAGAAGTAATAAACAACAAAAAACTATGGAGAAGAATGCAACAAGAACCTCTAGCAACGACCATCAAAGGGAAAAAGTGGAAATGGATTGGACACACGCCGAGAAAACCCAACAGTGACATAACGAAACAAGTACTGGAATACAAAGTTGTAGGTGAGAGGAAGAAAATGAAGTCCGAAAACAACATGGAAAAACAAGATAGAAAGTGAAATTAGTGAAAAAGGATTGTCCTGAAATACTTCAAAACAAAAAGCTTAAATAAAATCAGAGTGGAAGGAAGTGTGTGAAGTGATTTGTGTAGGGAAAGACAATAGTGACAGTTGCAAGGTGACGGAAATATCATGCACGTGTATCAAGAAACATGCTGAAGGACTGATGATGATGATGACACAGTTTTTAAAGCTATTTAATTAAACTCGTAGAAAAAAAAATCATGTATATAATGCGCATAGAAAGTTATTTGCTGACCTCGTTCTCTTGCAACCCTCCCTATAGTGGGGTTGGAACCGATCACTCGGTGCAGGAAATTCTGCTTTTTATGCTTATTATAGAAATAACTATTGATTATCTTTGGCCTATAATAATTGACAGTGCAATGTGGCTATATATTAAGTAGACATAAATAATTTGTTTCACATCAAAGAATGCATTCTAGCCGGCTAATTGCACTGTAGTGCCTAGTTTTTGGGTATAACAGAGTATTTCATAATTATAAATGTATTTTCCTTTATGGAGAGTGTTTCACACATTAAGCATGTTGATCTACTAATTAATGCAAATGTTTAATTTGTATTGCAATCACTTATTGGGAATGTGTGTGTAAACATTTTAATATTGGTACTGTGGTGTTTACTCGTATTTAGTAATACACTGTATTATAATAGATAATATATATTAATTGGAACAATAAGAACACGTGTGACTGGGAAGACGAATTTTATTAGTTGTTTTTATTTAGAAATTGCATTTTGTTTTGGTTGTTATTTTATCCTAATATCGTAAATTTTTTTCAGAAAAATGTAGTTTCGTAATAGTTTACTTAACTTCTAAGAAAATATCTTTTATGGAATGTAAAAAATAGTTTTATTCTTTAATTATTATGATTTACAAAGGCCGAGAATTATGCTATGTGCGGTCCAGCTGGATATCTTACCGATAATGTTTATTTTCATGCTTAATTGTAGAAACTAAGCATTCCCTATGTTCTATTATTAGATTTAATATTGCAATTTATGTAAGCAAATGCTCGCAAAGCCGGTCCTGCGCTGGACATGTATTGTGAATTTTGGTTTTGGCGAGTGCAGCAAGAAACACCGCTGTACGTGGAATGCGGGAACTTTCAATTCACGCAAATTTAACAATGAAGGCAGTAATCGCACGCAGCTTCTTCTGACAGGTGCCTGGGTTTGTTAGATTGGAAACTATAATACGTGAATTCGCCCAGGGAGACGTAAGTTAATTTGAAGCGGCCTAAAACAGCTTGACAGCCAACGATTGCTGCAAACAGTGTTGAAGTGCAGCGAACTAGCATTTGCAAATTCCGCAAATGCATTTTCCGGGTGTACATGTAAGCACACCTATTGTGCTATATGTTAAGGCTTATTTTCAGCGTCAATTTTGAGAGGCGCCAATTCAATTGTCCTTACGAGGCCTGCAAGTAATTAGTAGTTTCCGGCATAATGTCCGCCAGGAGCGGGTGATGCAAATAAGCGTGCCGTTTCCAAGAGTACCTATGCAGCAGTCAGTTTCAGGTAAAATGATTGCAGAGCGGGATAAGGTTGCGTTTAACTGCAAACTTTGGCAAACGCACAGGGATGTGTTTAATCAGCGATTCGAATAAGTACTGGCTTCGGGTAATTTTGACATTCCAGTATTGTTAAAAACATTTTGACATTTGCGTTCTCTTAAAAAGTAATTACTTCAACATTATATTTGGTAATGTTTTACGTTGTTCGTGTATGTTTGCAACACGCTTACGATTAACCTCAATCTATATCGCACGTAGGTTGTTTCAAAGCTTAATTATATTTTTGTATTTCTTTTGTATTTTTATGCTTGTTTTTTGTTTTTATGTTTTATATGTGTTTTGAAGTCAATAGATGATGTAAACCATGAGAATTTTTTGTGCACTGTTTAAAGTTAAGTTTCAGTCTAGCCAACATTAGAGGGGAAACCAGATCTCTGTTTTAGCAGATAGTGATCTTGCATAAGCGACTAACTGAGATATTAAGAGAATCTCATATTTACTGAGCTAGCTAAGGAATAAAATGGGCAAATAATTATTTAAATATTAAGGCGTAAGACACGTCTAGTTTTAATTTGACGTATTCAGGGAAGGGAAAAAATCCGCATTTCATATGCTACTTAAAAAATATAAAATAATTCTAGGAATTATATCTTCATAATGTGAAAAACTCTTGCACTTTTTTATTAATTTATCCTACTTTTTCCCCCAAAAATTATTTTTCTTCTGGTCAGCATCGACTCAATGTTGAGATGTGCGGATACCAGAATGAGCAAGTAAAAGTGTAGGTTTAGAAATCCTAAAACTAAATTGCCGTGGAACAAACGGACGAAGAAATTCAGTTGAATTTTCAACAAAAGTGGGTGTACCGTTGCAAGTATGCCCACGAATAAAGGAAAAATTCGGTTTCTTTAACAAATCGCCAAATATGCCTGTCTGGTAGGCTTAAAGATGGCAACCTCATCACCAAACTCGGGTACAGAAGGTTGATTACCTACTCGTCCTAAATCTAGGATTAGCCAAATCTCAGTAGAAGAAGCCCGACTATCAGATCGTTCATGACCTTCAGTATGAAATCAAGGACACGATTTGGTGCATGGAACATCCGCACGCTCTTAGAACCTACTCGACTTGCTCAGCTGACACGTAAACTGGATTTACACATGATACAAGTCTTTGGGTTAAGTGAAGTCAGATGGAGGAGTGTAGGCAAAACAAAACTACGGATTGTAAAACCTTAATATATTCGGGACCAGCAGAAAATGAGAGAAGAACAAATGGAGTAGGAATACTTATGTTGAAAGAATCTCGAAGAAGCTTTTAATCACGTGGCATTCGATTTTGGATAGAATAATAGTAGCAAAATTCCAAACGAAAGCCTAAATATATCAATATTCCAGTGTTATGCGCCTAATGAATCCTCTGAATACCAAAAGAAAGAAAGATTCTATGAGTCATATGAGACCGTGCGACAAAACAAGAAAGGCAATATATTGATATTAATGGGAGATCTCAACGTCTACGGAGGCAAATCCAACTGTGATCTAGCAACAATAATGGGCACTCATGGATTAGGAGACCTTAATAAACATGGAGAACTACTCACATAATTTTGTCTCACAAACGATTTAGTTATAGGCAAGAAGGCGCTATATTTTCAATAAAACTATTAATTTAATTTATATTTTTTTAATATATTTTTTATATTACTTATGTTCTCATCATTAACATTTGCTTCCTAGACTATAAGAACATTTGTATGATTCTATTTTTATATTAAAAACACATTAACTGTAAACTGTAACTGTAAATGGTTAAAAGCTATTTAAAAAAACAAAATAATTACAATATGTAACTTCCTAATATTTGTAATGTTTCAAGTTACCCTGGGTAAGTATAACTTGTAATTTTCGAGGATTTACATAAATGTTTCAAGTTACCCATTTTTGTAAGTAACTTGAAACAAACAAAAAAAATTACAGAAAAGAAATAGATTTTTTAAAATTTTTCGAAATAGCAGGCTGTAGGTAATTACCAATATACCTGATGCTTTTGCGTTAATTGCATGCGCATATTTATTTTTATGCAAAAGATATTTATAAAATTGTGTCAAAAGTGTTGTAAGTAACGTGTTCTACTGTACACATACATGTCATAAACATACCTACTAATAGAGATGAGAGAAGCATTATAATGATGAAATAATAATTTGTTAATTAAATAAGGAGGATATAGCAGTTGTAGCACATATTCAATGATAATCCAATCCAAATATTTAATGGTACCGTTTATTGGATAGCGTATCTTGTAGAATAAGAAATGTTCGGTATGATTTTGAAATTTATTCAA
>OW679194.1:237033351-237250705 GCA_940337035.1 Agriotes lineatus | reverse complement strand
CATCTAGAGATCCTGAAACGTGAAGAAATCTCAGAAGGTGATTTTTTCGCAATTACAATACTTAATTCGTGTTTTAGACGAGGGAAGTAAACATTGACAGCGCAGTCATTTAAAGGTGACTACGATCGGGTACAAACGTTCTATCGCCTTTATTGTATGAATGTTATATTGTTTGTTGTAATAGATGTGCAAATACGTTTTATGGATTTCGTTAGATTTTTGAGACTACGTTACGGGTAATCCTGAAATATCTCATTCAAGCTATGAACTAATATTGTAAGAAAATAACATATTTCTTCAACCATTTCCAAAAAAATGAGATTTGAAATATATATCATTCTCAAATCAAATTAAGATCATTCACCCTTTTTCTCGCACCTCTAATAACGTGAAAGAGAAATCGATGTGGTTTATGACAAATCTTTAAAGCGATTGACTAAATGAAAACCACTTTACAATATTAACAATCTCATTGTCAGAGAGACAATACGGTTAACTTTGCAAATCGATAGCAACTTTACATCATATAAACACTTTCTTCAAGTTACCAGTCATTCTTACCAAGATGGAAAATCTCCACAGAAAGTGATCACAGAATCATAAGTGCACATGGCATTATCAATGTCAAAACAAATCAGCTTCAGATATTGGGACCTAAACGTGATAACAATATAAGTGATCCCATAGCAAGAAACTCTAAGGCCAATCCTCAATGACATGATAGGCTCGTGAGACCACTTCATAAGTGGAACTACAACAACTATCATTCAGTGCGACAAATAAGTAAAATCAGAACTTAACACCAAACCTAAATATAATGCAATCAGCTCAAAATTCGATAATAACAAATGAGAAAGTTGGCAAATCCGCAAAATGCTTAGAACTGAATAGCCAAGTAGTCGAAAAATGTTATTAGAAAACTCGAATATGTATTCACTACGTTCCTAATACTTTAAGGTTGGAAACAAGATGCATAAGCTGCGCGATTAATACGATGTAGTAGTTACTACGAAGACAAGATATCATTAGGGTTGCGGAGGACTTCATCCAACGTTGGCAGAAAGCTCACACTTGGATGATGATAGCAACTTCAGTCATGTTTGTCACGTCAGCTTATAAGGATATGTTCGATATAAACGACTAAGAACTTAAGCATGCTCGTGGACAAATACAATACCGCAAGAACCCATAGGAAGACCTAGTGATTTTAAACATGCTGAAACCGGTAATAATCATAAATTTTCAGACGGATACGTTTTTAGAGAAAGGAAAGGTCAAAATCCATAAACGCTACACTACTAACACTGCAGTGCTCAAGTGTTCAATATGTGTTTAATTATCGAAGGGGCAGCATGCCATTCAGTCAAAAATCCACTGGACATTAATCTTCACTGCTGAATAATAAACACTGAATGCAAAAAAAGCGGACGACATTGTATATAGTCAAGCCACAGCGAATGTGAAAGTGAGTGGACGGGATATGTAGTGGGAAATTGTTCTACCGACGGACAAAACAAACTTTCATGGAGCATAAAAAAGTCGGTTGGACGACCGCACAAAATATACATGGAAGCTATTGTGATAGCTCAAAATAGGAAAAGCGGAAACGACTGAGAGACGTCTCTATCCAGATATGGATAAACAGTTTCATAATTGATGACATTTTTATGTTTTCGATCTACTCGTCTTGAGAATTCCTATAGATTGGTTTTACTTTGCTTGAACCAATTCATTTTGGATTAGTAATTAATTTAATATTTCTCCGATCGGACGGAAAGTGATATCTTATTTACGGCCCCCAAAATATATAATTTCACTATGTTACTATACGTATTACTTGAAAGCAGTATGGAAATGTAGTTGTTCTAAAGCAACAAGAAATATGAGCATGGCAATTACTTTTACGATTTGGTTTTTAACATTGGCATTTAGAAACGAACAATAATGAAGTTTTGGATAACGACCCATTTAGCAATTTCCGCAGTCCTCTGGGACTGTTCCTACTAGTTCGCAATATACTATTATTTAGAGTGCTTGAAAATTAAGTAAATGTTGACAAATTATGATAGCAGGGATTTTTAACATTGAAAATGTTTAACGAATGGGAGATGTGACGCTAGTACGGTGCTCTTTTAGCGATTTGTGTGACACTTGGAAAATGCGCAGTTCTCGCTAATTTTTGCAAGTTTTACGTATTGCAGGTGAATGCTGTTGGTGTCATTTTGAAGATCTCGTCAAGGGCGAACTTTCTGGAAAGATAGTGAAAGTGTAAGATTCGAGGGGTTTTATGCCAGGTAAACTTAATCCGCATGCAAAATATCGTCATTCTCCAATAGTTTTTGAGTTATACCGCCAACAGACAGATAGATGGAATTGAGAAAATCTGTTTTTCGTCATCTAGAGGCCCCGAAACGTGAAGATTTGAAGAAATCTCGGAAGATGATGTTTTTGCAATTACAATACTTCCTTCGTCTTTTAGACGAGGGAAGTAAAACATGAATAGTAATATACAGAGTAATTTACTAGCTCACTAACAAGCTTTGTCAGATGAAAGCTGATAAAATTTTAAGAAAAAAAGTTTTTTAAACAATGTCCAAAAATTCTTTGTTTCTGTATATACGGTGTGTTAAGTTTTCCTAAAAAAATCAGTTTTTTTTATAATTCCAGTATTAGTACAGCTATTTAAATCAAACTTTACTGTATACCAAATTAGATAACATTCAAATGTGATATTATCAAGCTTCACAATTAACCAGTCGCGGAAATATGGGTAATCGGTGTCACACATTTAACAAAAACAAAGAATATAGTAATATCCTACAGAATATTTAAAGCGATCTCATTTTAAGGTAGGTCATTTAATGCTATACAAAATGCGTCTGTTCTATTTATTTTGCTATGTCTCCCAGTTTTTGGTAAATTTGATTTTTCTATTTGAGTTAATTTGATTTTTTTGCAATTAGAAAAATTAAGTTTACCAATATGCAATGAGAGATAACCAAAAAATCGGAGGGACACTCTCTGTCTAGAATTAAATGACTTGCCATAAAAGGAAATAGTTTTTTTTCAATAAGGTGACAGAATTATTCTTGTTATATTTAGAGCACTTATTATCGATATGTTCGCTACTGGTTAATAACACATTTTAAGGCGATTTATCCAAGTGTAATATGTACCAAATTTAGTGTAACTAGATGTGCTAATAAGGAAGTTAGAAGAAAAAGATGATGCCTTTTAGAAAACTTTAACACCTCGTATATCGAAGACGAGGAATTTTAGACACTAATTTAACTGAACCTTTTTTCTTAAAATTACATCAGCTTTCATTTGATAAAGATTGTTAATGAGCTAGTAGATCACCCAGCCTATACAAAGTTCTTTTTTTAAATTTTCTTCTCATATTCTAAGTAATTCGCCTGCTGAAGGCAATATTTAAAGCACAAAGAACAAGGACCTCATTTTTCAAACAATGGCAAAAGTAGTGCAATAACGAATTTTTTTTGTAGAGTTTTGTAAAAAGATATTGAAAATCGGGAGTGAAAATGTAAATAATATCTGCTATTTTTCTACTATTTCTATGTAAGTAACAAAGTTTACATTTATGCGTTTTACTTTGTGAACTACCTTCGTTTACTTTACCGTTAATCGCTAAAAATCCTGTTTTTCAACTCTGAATTTATCACCTGAATTAATCACAGAATAACACAGTACCTCCTACATTCTATCTGTGATACTTAGAACAGAAAATAGACAGGAAGGCGCATTTCTTTTAACTTGGCTGTAATATCTATGCGACGGAAGCGGCCATTTTGAAAACCCATTTATGACTAATCAGATGTGATACCTGTTTGACAGTTGTTTGGGAACTATGGTTAGTTGCAAGGTTTGTAGATTGTATAGGTTGCCTGGTAACTTTTGACCAATCAGCGTCTAGCATCTAAGCGCGGGAATGACGTCACCGAGAGTGCCCATTTAAACGATTTTAATTTGAATAAGGTGCGTTTCTATTTTTATAAAGGCTCTTAAAAGCGCCGATTGAATTTTTAAAGATTCAAACATTTTAGATAAGTAGATATAGAAGTTAAAACAAGATTAGAAAATGGAAATATTGTTTATTTTATTATATTACAAAAATTATCCAGCCGAAAAATAATCACGTAAGCAATTCACGCGTGCGAATTCAGCCTTAATATACAAAAACAAGAAAGTTATGAAATTAACAAAAAAGAAAGATTGTTTAATTGACAATTTTTAAAAATGTTTTAAATGTTTTTCTAATCACTCCTGAAGCTTTTCTTTTTTTGCATTTTTTGGTCTTCTCTTTTTATATTAAGAAATTTCATTCTGACAAATATTCTCAGCCGACAAAACGATTTTACAAGTTTTTTTGGGACTTCTTTTACCCTGTTGGCTATATAATCAGTCGTTTTTTCAACGATTTTCTTGGTATCTGCAAATTCATCTTTGTGCATTTTCTTAAAATAATTGTCCATCATGGTGACTTGTGATGTCCATTCCTCGGACGGCTGGGTTAAACCACCAAAAGATAAACTTTGAATCCAATAAGGAATAACATAATTGTGAAGATTAAGTGCATCTTTTGTTTCGTATGTGTATTTGTCTAAGTGTGGGAATTTATCTCTATGCTTTTTAGCAAGATATCTCGCAATATAGGCTAAACCATCTATCTCTGAAGTTTCCCTCTGTTAATTTATATTTTCCTCCCGCTGTGTACTATTCGAAGAGGTAGTAGTAGTACTTTCAGTTTCAATGGTATCTTGAGACAAGTCTTGTTCAGATGCGGAGTTGTATACTGCCAAGTTTAGCTAGCTTTATTGCACTTGCTAGTATGTACTGTTCATCCTGCAGTTCCGGAGAGCATTCTACATTAGAATTGCTTTGTACCAATCCTGGATTTTTTCCTAGTAAAATCGTTCGAATCCTATATATTGCATTTAAGGGCGACGGATGGTCATGCAGTCATGGATGGCACGCTTGATGACGCGTTATTGTCTATCTCGCTCGCTCTCTGTCAGAGTTACCAGGCAACCTATACAGTTTAGGGACCTTGGGTTAGTTGTGCAGCTTGTGGCTGCTTTCAGACCCCAAATAACAGAAGTTTGCACATTACATTGCATCAGTAAGTATTAATATTACTTTTCACTTCAAATAGAGAAATAATTTCTCTGAACCTGTCACTTGTCATACGTATTTGTACACAACAATAGTCATGGGCGTAGAAGGGAACGTATAATAGAGTCATAACTAATATAAATTTAATACAGAGTGATCCATAAAGTGCGCATCATAGGGGAAGCTTTTTTATTATGGATTTCTCGTAAAATATAATTCTGATAGAATCAAAAATTATAAAATATTTACTAACTCTAGATACGTTAGAATGACAATAGTTCCAAAAATTTATTATTTTATAATAAAAAATGTTCTCTACCTTATTTTGCACCAAAAAATTGATGAGGCATTACTTTTTTAAAAGATTGAGAAATTAAGAAAAGGTATATATTTTAATTCTAAACAACTTTCTTAAGTAACATTTTTTGATATTATTAAAAATAGAGGTATATTATTCTTGATCCAAAATAATATTCCTATAAAATGAGAGATTTTAAATTTTTGTTTTGTTTAATTAATTTTAACTTGGATTTCTTCAAGCTTAGCAGTATGGGGTTGTTACAAATAATTTGATAATTTCGTTCTAGCTTTCCAAAGGATGAAGGAAGGAAATTAAGTTGGATGAAAATTGTAAAGCGAACAAACTGGACTGCAACACATGCGAGTTTTCTGTGTTCACAGCATTTTAGTGAAGCTAGCTTTGATCGATCATCCTCATTGAAAATCAGATTGCTTCCTTCAGCTGTGCCTACCATTGAAGTGACAAGTTTAAAATATGTAAGTATTAATGACTAGGTACGATATTGAATAATATGCTTCGTAATATCACTTCTGGGCTCTTCCTGTACAGAGCTTTGGCACACCTATTATTTAGTTGTTAGCAAAGGACAAAACACCCACTCTATAGAATTCGACGGAAAAGTGTCCTCGGAAGCTAAAAATTGACCCGCTTGGAAATTTTCATCAAGGATATTATTTTACAAAACATACGGGTGGTACATTTTTGCTGTGCCACCTGTATTATAGTACTTACATATATATTGCCGTTGCTGCCGCTAGAGAAATATCGAGAGATCCAAAAAAAAACTGTTCCTCAGCGGGCCGTGGAAATTCAACGTATAAATAATATGTTGGTGACACTGTACGTCAATGTCAAATTCGAGGTTATCAGGTTAGGTTTTCAGTCAGTTATGACACAAAATGACGCAAATCCTAACCTGCTAACCTCGAATGTGACATAGACGTACAGTGTCACCAACATATTATTCATACGTTGAATTTCCACAGCCCGCTGAGGAACAGTTTTTTTTTATCTATCGATACCTTCATTTCTTATTTCAGGTAAGAACCTTCAATCCGATTATTAAAAGACCTGCTGAAGATATTGAAGAGCCTGGGCCATCCAAAATTCAACACATTTTACACTCTGAGAATGTTGAGTTATCAACGTCAACTCGTACGCCTTCACCTACCCCAGAACCTTCACAGCAGGATACACCTCGCAAAAAGCAGCTGAAGAGAAGGATCCAGGAACTGCACATGAAACAGTGTCTTCAAGCCCGAAAAATACGAACTTTGCAGAAGTTATCCTGGTGCCAAAAGAGAAGAATTTCTTCACTAAAGGAATTGACACATGAGTTGAAGAAAAATAATTTCATATTAGAAGAGCATGAGGATATGCTTTTAAATAATTTTCGGCCAAACAAGGATATTATTGAAAGACTTTTTCAGAAAACACAGAAGAGAAGTGTAAACAAAAAGGATGAACAATCAGTGAGGGCATTTGCTGTAACGCTTCATCTTTTTTTCGCCCAGAGCCTATTGTTATGTTAGGGAAAAATTCCAGAATTGTCTACCACATCCAAAAACTTTGGAAAGATGGTATTCTTCAGTAAATGCTCAGCCTGGTTTCACATCAGAGTCCTTCGAATTCCTAAAGTCAAAGATAACAAACACTGAAAAATCTAATTTAGTGTGCTATTTGGTTTTTCATGAAATGGCTGTTCGTCAACACATAGAGTATGATGGGAAAAAGTATTACGGTTATTTTGACTTTGGAAATGGGATACACGATAATTGTATGCAACTGACCAAAGAAGCATTGGTGTTTATGATTGTTTGCATCAACGAAGCATGGAAATTACCGGTAGGTTATTTTTTCATCTCAAGCATCAACGAAGCATGGAAATTACCGGTAGGTTATTTTTTCATCTCAAGCATCAACAGCGAACAGAAGGCTTCATTAACCAAACAGTGCCTCAGATTATTAAAAGATGTTGGAATTGTAGTAACCAACATTACTTTTGATGGATGTCCCACTAACTTCAGCATGTGCAGTTTGATTGGCTGCAGGCTGAAGAACTTCGATCTGAAAACAGATTTTTTGTGTGACGGTCAAAAATACTTCGTAATGCTCGATCCTGCACACATGATAAAATTAGTAAGGAATTGTGCTGAAAAAAAAACTCTAATGGTTATTAATAGTAGTGACACGATTAATTTTGATTATCCCATAAAATTGAATGAGTTACAGGTAAAAGAAGGACTGCACTTAGGTAACAAACTTAGGAAACAACATATTGCCTTTTTTAAACAAAAGATGAAAGTCAAATTGGCAACGCAACTGTTAAGTCGTTCAGTCGCAGAAGCTCTGTTGTATTGCAAGGATAAATTAGATTTAACACAATTCCATGTTTGTGGCCCCACAGCTAAATTTATATTATTAATTAAAGATGCCTTTGATATTTTGAATTCACGGAAACTGAGCGCTTTTGATTATAAACAAGCAGTATGTGCTCGAAATATTGAAGGTCTCATAGTATTCTTTAACAACTTCAGTGAATACATGAATAATCTAAACCTTACCGATGGGACGCCAATCTTACATTCTAATCGGAAAACAGGTTTTATTGCTCTGTTGGCAGGCCTTAAGACTTTGATTGGGATCTGTGACCAAGCTGTTATAACCAATGGTATTTTGAAATTTCTTCCTGCTTATTAATTTATGGAATTATTTTTGGAATCATTAGATCCCAAGGGGGATATAATAAAAACTCCACTTGCAGGCAATTCACTGCAGGCGTATAAAAAAATATTAATTCATGCGGAAGTTAGGGAAGGTGGAGCAGGAACTTGTGTCCCAATAGAACAAATTAACATCTTGAATGTTAATTCAAAAAATAAACCACCAGAGCAGATCATAAATGAATCAGTTTCAGACCCTGACAATGTTAATTTTGATGACAAAGACTTTAACAATAACGCCACTGCAGATTTTGTAAAGGACCATGATTACTTTTTTCATCCCGATTCTTTGTCCTCGTATAGTTTGGAGGTGGTAACTTACATTTCAGGATTTGTAAGTTTAAAACTAGGTAAAAAAATTAAATGTGAACATTGCATTTCCGAACTCTACGGGTAGAAGGAAAATTTTCTCAACTCCTTCATATATCACAAATACAAAGGAGGATTGAGCTACCCAAGTGAGTGTGTGATACAGTGAGAAATATGTACACAAAGTTGATAATATTTAAAGGACAATAATAAATCTACTGCAAACACATTCTGGTTTTTTCATTAGTTAGTAATTTAATTCAATTTTTTTATTTTATATCTGGTTTGGATGTGTAAACTAAAAAAATTAACATCTAATGAGATGAGCTTTTGGATAGAATCCTAAAAATTAATTTTTAATAAATATTTAGTACAATTAGAATTATTAATGTGCAGCAAACAATTTAAATGATTTTATGCAGTCACTGCCTGTAATTGAAATTGCTGCCTCAAATTGTGTGATTACAAACATCTGGTTTTTAAAGAAATTAATGTAATTAATTTTTTTTTTATTTTATATCTTTTGTTTTGTGTAAATTAAAAAAATTAACATCTAATGGGATAAGCTTCTTAAAAATTTATTTTTAATAATTTTTTTTTGGTATCGGATGTGGTTCGTGTCTACTGCAGTGCATATTTAGTACAATTAGAATTGTTAATGTTTATAATTATTTGTAATCACACAATCTGAGGCAGCAATTTAAATTACAGGCAGTGACTGAAGTCACACAAACTCACATGTAGTCATAAATCACATAGTGTAAAGTGCACTAAATAAAACTGTTGAAATTGTTTGCTGCACATGCACCCTCTCGATATGGTACGCCACTGGCAAAAGGAAACAACCATCCGCCATTTTGAAAACCCATCGCGGTCGCACGGATTTCTTATAAATGCAGCTTGCTGTCTATTTTCTGTTCTAAACTGTGATATAATAAGTAACAAAAATTACACTAGGCGTGGATGCCCAATTACTTAAACATTCAACGCAAACAACCCGTTGATTAATATCAGAGTACCTTAGAGTCCATCGGTCTTGGCGTCTTTTTAGGCAATCGTAAATTCGCCTTGATTTACACGTGTTCGCAGTTCATGAATTTTCACTGTATAAATACAACATCTCTAGTTGCAAATTTTTCCAAAACCTGGTTTTTAGGTTCAGGATTTACTTTCATTTTTGAAAACGTCCTCAAGAGTGTGGAGTGAATTTTGACTCACCCTGTATATTTCTCGAGACTTATTCGTCTATTTTCAAGTATCTACTATAAAAGAGCAAGTTTTAGCGATGCAATTGAGCGCAATATTACCTCGATAATCAAATAAAATACTCCGAAGTTACGCTAATTTTTCCTTAATTCACTTAGCGAATTAATTCGAATTCCTGCACCGATAATCTTGATTTATGTAGCAGAACTTCGAAGGAGCTTTGAGAACGTTGCTGATTAATTCCAAGACCCAAAAGCTGCTAATAGTTACGCTCCAATTTGTTCCACTAATCAGCAATCAAAATATTAAATCCAAGGTTTGCAAAAGCGGGAACTACTCGAGGAAAAGCTTACGCTTGATTGTGTCTGAAAGTTCCTACACGGTTTCTCATAACCTGCCGTCTTATCCAAATAATTACTTCCACCTGCATCTGTGTAGTCTTGAACTTTTAGGGGAGATTGAAGCACAGCTTCTGAAAACCGCAACCCACGCTTACCAACTTCGGTTGTGCGTTACCTCGGAAAACTTATAGATACTTAAAAGGGAGCTTAACGTCTAACTTTTCTTTTGGGGCAAAGTGTCTGATTTTAAGTTGTCAGAAGCCTCTTCCTGGATTTTGTTTAGATAGGTCATTATGTCGTATTCGGTCTACTAAATTTGTTTGCAAAGTGCCTTTCAGGATTATTTGAGCAAGAAAAGTGAAAGCTAGCGACTTTATAGCTCTTGCCGCTGTAGCAGAAGGGCCTGTAATTGTACCTTATAATAACAGTAATATAAGGAGCTAGCCAGTTCATCTTTACGAATAATAGATATATTATTCTGACTAAATGAGGTTAGAAGATACTAAAAAATAGTATGACGTAACTGATCTCATTCAGATTTGCTTCGATGTAAATCTGGGAAATCAATGTTAAATTTCTTGTGTCCGAAGCGAGGTTCAAAGTATAAAGTAGAAGGTACCCCCTGCGACCTTACAGCATATATGCAATACGATATAAAGGAAGTTTTACAAGGCTTACGATTTTCAAGTAGTGAAGGACAAGGTGAAGAACAGTAAAAAAATTGTCAGAATTATTAAGCTTTGGGATACACCATCAAACAAAAACGCTTTTCGATTGCTTCATATTAAGGCCCTAAATCAAGACGCAGCGAGCAGGAAAGAAATATGTTCTATAACTCTGCCAAGCTTACAAAATTGAAAAGAGGCGTGTAGGGAGCTGGGTTAATTTTTAGTGGTACACTCCAAATAAAAGATTTTAAGCGGCAAATTTAAATATTTGTAAATATTTTTAAAATTACATTATTATCATCTTTGACCTCGTTGAGAAAATGTTCATTATTAGAATACTATTGAAATTCACCTAATAATTACACAATATGAAAAACTTACTGATAGCAAAGAACATTTAAAGGTATGCTCGTTGCTTATAGGTAACAATTTAATAATGATTTTTTGTTATACTGATAGCATATTAACAGCCACTTAACTAAATAGACGAGTTAATTAATTAATTTTAAAAAGTCTACATGGCCATTAGTCGTCGTCAGTCACACTTTCCAAAAATTAATCACTGTCCTAATCGTATATTGACCGTACATTGACAGTGACTGACTATTAGCGTAACTATTTGGGTATTTATTTGTGACCACATGGTGATATAGGGCATTGTACAGTATAACTATGCAATTTGGAGGCAAATTAGGTATAAATTGCTTTTCTAGCCATTACTTGAAATTTGTGTGATTTATGTAATTGTCACATCACCCGATTTACATTTTAACTTAAAAATCAGCAATATATTTTCTGTATGAAGCTATTTTAACCACCTCCATAAACTATTATATTACCCTGACCACTTCCCCAGTCCGCATTGTCACTTCGTTCCATTAATAACTTCCTGTTATAATGATATTTTTGTATTTATATCCCAATAACAATAACCGTTTTCGTAAAGTTTTTTGTTCACCTGTGAAGTTTACTATCTCTTGCAGCTTGTTTAATAATAATTTTAAATTAGAGACTAAATGGTCAACTGAGGGAACTTTATGCACAGTTCGCGTTGTAATATCTCGATCGAGAAGATTTAAAACAGTTTGATTTGCAGTTCCTGTTCTATTTTTCTTCTTGGGAGACCGTAGCAAACGATTTCCAGCTGCTTGACTTTCATTTCGGATAGCTTTTATAAAAGTTATTGACATTCTTGTAGCTGTAGCAGCTAATTCGTTAGCTTTGTCCACTGTGACTATTCATTGACCACACTGTTTTTGGGTATTCGATAACCTTCCTTGCTTCAGAAGGAATAACATTCCTCTATTTGCCACTCATTTATAAATAATTACTGTTTCTAAAACGTGGAAAACATTAGAAATAAACTCAAAAAACTGTTAAAGGCTTTACCAAGAATTTCCCTCGTCAACATGTGACACTAAATAATTTTAGTTGTCTGAAATTTTCACGGTTTAATGACAGACATATATGTAATGTGTATGCAAAATATCATCTTCCTTCGAAGAACAGTTTTTGAGTTATACTGCCAACAGACAAACAGACAGACGGACTGACGGAATTGAGAAAACCTGTTTTTCGTCATCTAGGGACCCTGAAACGTGAAGATCTGGAGAAATCTCGAAAGGTGGATTTTTCGCAATTATAATACTTTCTTCGTCTTTTCGACTAAATTTCGACCAAGGGTCCTTTTTACTTCCTTCGTCTTTCAGACGTCTGAAAGACGAAGAAAGTATTGTAATCACGAAAAAATTACCTTCCGAGATTTCTTCAGATCTTCACGTTTCAGGGTCCCTAGATGACGAAAAACAGATTTTCTCAAGTCTCAACTCGAACGCGACACGCTTGAGAAGTGTTTATCGCAGCTCCGAGTGCAAAAAGTTAAAATCAGTTATTTATCGTGAGTTAGCCTTCGGCAGAAATTTCGTTTACAAAACTACTTTTAACAAACAGTAAGTAGTAACCACTTATCACGAATAACAATAACACAAATGATATCCCAATGGAAATTCAAACGCTGAATAAGCGTAAACACGACTCCTTATCACCACCTGTCAACGAGGTGCAAAAGCGATACATGTGGTCATCTCCAAATTTATTAACGGCAAATAAATATTATTTACCACCTCAACTAGAAGCTAATCTTAATGACAATCAAACTGCTAAATCAACCAGTGCATCAAACACTACAGTAACGAAACCAAAAATTCCACCTCTTTATCTCCACAATGCAGTCAATCACACAGCGCTAACAGCTGACGTTAAAAGTATGATAACTGGCGAGTTCACTACGCTCTATAATAATAGCA
The DNA here is from genome assembly GCA_940337035.1 of Agriotes lineatus. Classification (NCBI taxonomy): domain Eukaryota; kingdom Metazoa; phylum Arthropoda; class Insecta; order Coleoptera; family Elateridae; genus Agriotes; species Agriotes lineatus. The sequence continues at coordinate 237,237,718 of OW679194.1, read as the reverse complement.
CATTACGATTAAATTTAACAAAAGAAGAGGATTACAGAACAATAACAAAGCATTTTAAAGATAATAGCATACCATTTCACACATTTCAGAATCCAAATAATAAGCCACTCAATATCGTAATTAAGAACGTCCCAATCTCTTTCACAGAACAGGAAATAAAACAAGAACTCAAAGATCTACCAATCATTAAGATAACGCGATTACTAAACAAAAATAAACAACCACTAACAACATGCGCCGTTGACCTAACAGACAGCGACGCTGCCAAAAAAATTTTCTCACTGAACAAATTGTGCTATTCCATTGTAACTGTTGAATTAAGAAAAAAATCACCAAATATACCTCAATGTTATCGCTGTCAAAGATATGGCCACACGAGGAATTATTGCACACTGGATCCACGATGTGTCAAATGCGCCGGCAACCACTCCCACAGTCAATGTTCAAAAACTCCTACAGAACCACCAAAATGCATAAATTGTGGTGGAGATCATACTGCAAATTTCCGAGGATGCAGTCATCACATTGAATTAGTACAAAAACTTCAAAAAAAACCAACCAAACTACCGCGGTCAAACTTATGCTAGAATCGTACAGAACAAGCAGCCAAATACATCACAAGTACCAGCTAATATCACCAACATCATATCTCCTAACCTTAACCCCAATAGTCAACCACAATCAAGCACCACCACAGCAGAGTCGCCCCTGGCAAATACCTTAATCAAACTGCTACTCGACTTTATTACCCCATTTCTCCCACAAATAAAAACCTTTATCACAACCACCCTCCTCCCTCTGCTCCTTAATGGCCCATAATAATCAGCCGAGAACATTAGAAAGATTAACAATCCTAAATTGGAATTCCAACGGCATCAAAACCCAACGATCCTTATTTATCTCCTTTCTGGCTAGACATAACGTGGACATTGCCTGCATATCCGAGACTCATCTGTCTAACATCGATATTTTCAAAATACCTGGCTACCAAATATATCGCAACGACCGAAACTCAGACAAAGCTGCAGGCGGTGTGGCAATAATCATCAAAAAGCAGATCCTTCACCATAGTATCCCTAACCCACCACTACACAGTATAGAAACCACAAGCATACAAATCTTGTTAAATAATCAACGTCACACAATAACAAGCATATACAAACAACCAAATAAAAAACTAAGTGAAGCAGATATTCAAGCAGTATTCAATACAACTGAACCATTATTGGTAATAGGTGATCCAAACTGTAAAAATACAATATGGGGATGTAGAGCGCCTAACCCAAATAGAATCAAACTGGAAAACCTAGCAATTGAAAATGGCTTCCAAATTATAGCACCCACAGAGTACACCTATTACCCCTACAGATATGATCACAACCCAGACATACTGGACATAGTGCTACAGAAGAACTTCTCAAAACAGGTTCACCAAGAAGTAATCAATGAGCTCGACTCCGACCATCTTCCGGTTCTCATATCATTCATTAGCACCACACAAACAAGACAACCCATTCCTCGACTAATCACTGGTCCTATTCAGTGGGATAAATTCCAAACCAGCTTAGATCAAAACCTACAATGTCCCACAAACTTGAAGTCAGCAAAAGACATAGATAACGCCGTAACCAAATTAACAACGGCAATTGTAGATAGCGTACAGCGATAATACAAACTAAATCAACTCAACACCCTAGGAATTTTAATACCCCAAACTACATAATTGACCTCATAAAAATGAAGAGTAAAGTACGTCGGGAATGGCAAAGAACAATTCTTCTTCTTCTTAAGCTTCTGTCCCACAGTATTGCATTTATAGATCTTATAATACTTCTGCCTTTGTTCACCCTTTTTCTTATTTCTTCTTCGCTATTCCCTTTTTTATTGAATGTAATACCTAAATAATTACACTTCTCAATTCCCGTTATTTATTCGCTCTCTAATGGGAGGTTCTCAATTTCGTCTTTTCCTATAACCAAATATTCGCAATTCGCTTGATTCATTTTCAAACCTGCTAGTTCATACGATTATCTCAATTTTCGCACCATGTAGCTCAGATCATCCCTATCTTCAGCTATCACGGCATGATCATCGGCAAAGTATAGAGGGTAGAGTATGTCTTCTCCTACTCTTAGAGCCATATTTTTACATTTGTTTTGTCACTTTTGTAGGGCTTTGTCGAGATATATTTTAAATAGCGTTGGAGAGAGACAACACCCCTGGCGAAGATCTTTGGTTACTGATAGTATTTCGTTCGTCGCCTGCGTTGATTAACAAAAACTGCGTTTTAGTTCATTTAATTTACTTCCTATTTTTATTTTTGCAGTATTGTCTTCATACAAGCTGAACGTTGCAACAATGAGTATCGGATTTATTTCTGCCTTTCTCATTTCTTTCCATAGTTGTTCTGTAGGTACACTGCCATACGCTTTTTCTAAATCTATCAGTCCTAAATGTGTTTCTCTATCTCTTTGTAATCGCTTTTCCAGTAATACTTTTACTGTAAAAATGTTATCCAGTGTGGAATTTCCCGTTCTAAATTCAGATTGTTCTTCTAACTGTTTATCGCCTATATCAGTCTCTATCAAGTTCTTCAGAATTTTGGAATATAATCTACCAATGTACTGTACTCTCCTTTTTCTAGGCTAATGAGGTTTAGTTTCTATTCCATGATTGCAATTGACTGTCTACTTTTCATTTGCTTGTCATCGTTGTTGGTAGGTGGGTAGCCTTTGTATGGAAAATAGATTTTTGTTAACAGAAGAAGGTGGTCACTTCCGCAATTCGCTCTCCGTTTCACTCTAACGTCCTAGTCAGTCTTTCTGCGCACGGCTTTCATGTTTGTTTCGGTAACTGCTGAAATTGGCCTTCCTCCTCGAAACCCGTCGCTGAATAAAACACGTTCAAATTTAAATTTTAAATTATTTTATCGAGATTGCGTTCGTACTGAGGCTATTACGATACTCGTTTGCGTATCGTAATAGGCAAAAAGCGATACTGTAATAAAAATACAACAAATATATTTTTTGCTTAAAAAAGTGGCGAAGTAAATAAAATACTGTATGATACCTCGTTTATAAGGCATTTTGTAGCACTTACTTACTCCTTTATGGCACTCCTCGCTTCGATCGTCGTACCGTAGACTCGTGCGTGCGACAAAATGCTTCTTATAAAACTCGTATCATCTTATATTATAAGAGCCGATGCCGGCCGTCCGGACGTAAGCAGGCGCGCCCACACGCTGCATGAACGGCCTGCATGCTAGCAAGTGGCGCGCGCGCACGAATGGCGCATTTGTATTGTTAACGCTGGCAGGGCCGGAGGTAGGCTGGCTGCTGCCTTGAGCAAGCATTTTTATTGTTAACCGTTTCTTTACGCTGGCCGGGCCAGACGTAGGCTGGCCACGAGTTCTAGTAATATACTATAATGTAACACGAAGTCATCTAAAACTTTCTTTCGGAGATAGAAAACTTTTAAAGTCACAGTAAATCATGGCCCACATCAGCACTTATTTCAAAATTAACTTGTATAATAACTGTTGTACTTATCAAAACTAAATTTGAATTGTCAAACTAGAAAACAACAGCCTTTTGTTTCATGCCAAGTTTGATTTCCATGTTGCATAGTGCATTAGTTTGAAGAAATTATGGATGCTACTCTAGTAGAAGATCAGACGTAACGGAAGATATAGTCTGTTTTTTTGCTTTATGATTCAGAGCAGGCTTTGCTTTTGCATTTTTGTAACAGTGTAGGTAGTTGGTTACAAAGAAAAAACACTAGTAATGTCAAAAACTTATTACAACTGTCAATGTGTTATCTTATAAGCACTATTATACATAATGAAAGTTACAATTACTGAATCACTGACATTAAATAAGGTATTGCTTTATTTTAAGAAATTTTATTTAAACATGGTTGTTATCTAACTGTACAGAAACGTCATAAAATTTCTATATGTTCTAATGTGAAAATATATTATTAAAAACTTGCTGATGACTTTTCTTTGCAAATCTGTGTTGTAGAAGTTATTATTTATGCTAAACATATAAGAAGGATTAACTGTTTTTTCAACATTGCCTAAAAATGCCACCGTTCATACACTTATGATAGTAGCTGTCATTATTGTCCGAACCTAACAGTAAGTCACACCCTGGTAAAAATCCTGATGTACATCCTGCATGCAAAATAGTATATCTCTTTCCCTCCGCCTTAACTTTAGATGGATTACTTTTCAAGTCTGTGTCGTGGGTCTACCTATGCAGACTGGTTCCATTGCGAAATATCCAGTTTCATCCAAAAACCGGAACATACATTTTTCACTAGAATTTCGAAATTGTAAATATTTCTTTAAAGAAGTAATCTTCGCCGAAATTACATGATTCTTCTCACAAACCAATTTTCTTCCATTCACAATTTTGTATTTATATCCCATATTTTTTAATGTGTAGTATAATTTTGAACGAGTCCTGATATAATTTAATTGCTCTCTTGCACATCGCAATAAATTATTCAAAGTAAAAATATTCCAAAGTTTCTTAATATCCTGCCTGAAACTATAGTCCTCCCAAGTTAAAAATTCTTTTTCCTTTTTCATATTGTCATTCGGTTGTTGCTGGAGTTGTGATTTTGCTTCATTTAGAATATTAAACAGAGTTGCATTCAAAATCTAGCATAATAACATTGTAAGAAATTTTATAATGGTTTAATTATTAATACTTACATCAAAGATTTGACCAACTCTTCCAATGATGGCTGTTTTACTTAATTTACCATTGATATCTTTTATATTAGTAAAACAGCGTTTTATAGCTACTTTAGCTTTACAATTAATGCTGCTTTTTCGTGGCATTTTATTAAACGTTATTGAAGTGTCAACTTGACAATCCCGGGGACCTTGATTTTGACGTTAGGTATATTTTGTAACTAAACTGTTGTACACTGCTAAAATAATATAAATGCAAGGCCTGCTCTGAATTATAAAGCAAAAAAACAGACTATACTTAATGCTTTTTCTTTCAATTTAATCTGCCAGAAACGTACACCAAAGTTAGATTATTGCATTCCATACTGTGCAATTCATAATTAAATTGAATTGTTTGCAAATGTTGCTTTCTTTATAATTTACGTCTAACTATGCAAGCTATTGTTGCTTACGATTTGTCTATTTTCCAAATTTACGTAACGTTGTGTTTGATTGTCAAAATAGTAGACGGTGAATTTATTTCAAGCGCAACATGGCGTCTAGCAAAAACTTGTTTTTATGAAATGATAAGATTATTTTATTATAAAATAATGCGTTTCGGCTCAGGAGTATTCTGCTAGAAGCGATGGACTACGTGATTTGCCTTAGTGAAGAACGTTTCTTGAGCGTCTAATGAAGCTGCAAACCAGTTACGGATAATTCGCTATTTGTTTCGTTTCCCATAACAAATTAATTACTTTTCTGCTTGAATAATTCCGTTTTGCTATTTATCTCACGAATTTGTTGTAGTACACTGTGAAATTTTTATATATTAGTAACGTAACATTTAAGTTGCTGGAAATATAAAGCACTTAGTGTTATGTGTAATGTGAATTTGGATGTAAACGTCTTAGCTGTTGTTGATTTGATTACTTTGTGTTTAACCGTTGACGCCTGATTTAATAATATTATCTATAGGAATTGCCATTAGCGTTTGGCTAGTTATTTTTATTAAAACCTTAGTATCTGAATATATCTTTGATTTATTATTTTATTCGAACCTCTCAGTTTTTAAGATTAGAATTATGTGAGAAAAGAATCCTTACCGGTAAGTCGAAAGGCGGCAGTTGCGCCCATTCCGTTTCTGTTCAGTAGTTACAAAGAGGATTTCGACTCACTACTAGAAGTCTCGAGAGTATAGAGTTAACTTGAACTGTAAACATATCCAAAGTTGTAAATGCCGGAAAGAGGTGTAGCCCATAATTGTATTTTTAAAATAAGAATAATAGCAGGCTGTATAATTCCTGTGGAAGTAGAACATAACGTATTACATACAATTATTACTAGTATCCTTATTCAAATCTGAACGATATTGCCAATTTAACCAATCCTGTAACTCTAGTAACATAACCTGATACACAAGTGAGTAGATCGATTGTTGTCATGCTTTTATTGTTGCATTTTCGATTATAATATTTATTTACATTACGCGAGCGGTAGTTCGAATTGTACAGCGCGTTTTAATTTTTAAAGTACGGTGTAAAACAGAGTATTGTATTAATTTTTGGTAACATATTTTACGTAACATTTTCTATATATACGAAATTTTTGCAATTAATTTTTGGTAACATATTTTACGTAACATTTTCTATATATAAGAAATTTTTGCTCTCGAATATCAAAACCACCGTTGTCATCAAGCAAGCTGCCTTCAGTAAATTTTGTAGTTGACTCTCTGACACGTCAAATATCAAAGTCGTAAATATCAATTTTCTTTATTTCTCGTCAACTCAACTAAACGAGAAACTACGTAACTACCGTTTCTGTAAATACTCTTTATTACTATAATGCAACTTTTTTCTTTAAGGGTCTCTGAAAGCTAAACAGTTTCTAGTTATTTTACCGCACCTCGATGAGTAAAAACGCTAACTGTAGAATCGTAGTTATGGTGGACGTCAATTATTGTGTATGAATGTATTTTTTACATGTCAGTGTGCTTAAATAGTTATTAACGACATAAGGTCGTTAGTAAGCAACTAACAAACGAGGATAACATTGTGCTAATGAATTTATACGAGTTAGTTAGATGCGATAACGGCAGTATGTCGTTGAATATTTGTCATAACACCTACAAAATTGAGATTTTAGAGCAATTTAAATGAAAGAGTTCAATAGTATTAGTAACGGGTGTTAGAAAACTCGTCTTATCAGTCACCTATGGACACAGACTGACGCAAAACCTAACCTGCTAACCTCGAATTTGGTATAGACTTGCAGTGTCCCCAGCTATACATTTCAGTATTGCAAATGTTAAAATGTTATTGTCGTGTTATTTCTTAACGACTTAGGCTGTTAAATGTATAACAGCCATGGCTGTTATGGGGAACTTTTCAATCAGGCTGACAGTTCTGTTATTTACAAATAACAAACAAGTAGGTGTTATGAAAAAAATATTTACATATAATTAGGTGGCAACTCTAAAAGAAACGTGGGTTCTTCACACAATAGGTCAGTAAATGTAATTAAAGTGCAGCAGAACAAGGAGAAGCAGACTACAGAGAAAGAGAAATGCAATGCGTAGAGCCATGATAAACGCACAATAATGCCATTAGGGTTCTGAGTAATTTTATTAGTATTCGCGATTAAAACAAGTTCATGATTTACGCTATTTAAGCACACGCCCTGCGGGCCTAACAAAATTTATCTCTAGCAATAAAAACTTTTGCAAGTAAATTACTGTTATATTTCAGTAAACGCTATTAAAGAAGTAAGACTATGTAGCAAACTATTCTTGCTTATTTCCCACAGGTGCGATATTTTGACGGATACGAAGCTTTAACTAAACTTCATGCAGGGTGGTTAGCTAATATGCTAGGAGATTAAATCATACTGACGACTAACGTAAATATATTTCATTTTCTACATTGCCGGATAAAAGATCCATTATCAAAGTAAATGCTGTGGTAAATTTAATTACGATCCGAAACAACCATAATTAAATTCAGTTTCCAGCGATTTAATTCAAATTGAATATTGGATAGGGGAATAAATATTGTCGAAATTTTGAAATTTAGCGCATTTGCCAAGCTAATTTGGTTATAATTTGCTTATAATACATCTGACTTCATCCAAGTCATTCGATATATAATAATCAACATATTTAGTTTCGGCCTAGTTTCAGGAAAATGTGTAACATGTTCCAAACGACATTGGGATAGAATTTATTACAGTTTGCGAACGCAAAAGCAAAAGCCTAGTTTGAATTCCCAGACAGGCACCGGTCCCATAAAAGTAGTTTTAAGTTTCTGGGATGTAAAACTAATTTTCAAAGCCAAAGTCACCAAGTTTACTACAAACTACTAAAAGCTACAAATACATTTTAAGCAGAAGTTAATAAAGTTATTTTTGGAAATCAACCTTGAGAATAGGTCAGCAGAAATTAAACTTGTAGTTTGTCGGTAAATAATTTTAATATGTACTCGTACTACCACACGCAGTAAAGAAAAATTTTCGTTAATATAAAAAACTTAAAAGCAAGCAAACCCTATTCAAAAAAGGTACTGTATATTTCAAAGAAGCCACTTATCACTGTTTCGGCACACCGTTGACATGGAGCGGTTTCTGTTAGGCGCTTTTTAGGACAAATGCTCCTTGAGACACATTCAGTATTTGTAATCTGCTGAAACAGTGCATTTAGTGTGATACGCCTGTTATCATATTATGTTGTATACATGATCGCACCATATGTGCGACAAATTCAGCTTAAGGTAATTTGTAAAAAAACTGGAATTAATTATTGATAACCCTAGACGAGGAAGTCGGTTATTTATCAACGCCCTTAAGACCGCAGTTAATGTGGCATTTCAGATTTAATGGTGAGAAAAGATATAAAAGAATTCACATCATTTGGTAACCTAAAAAAAATTGCCGGGACCGAGATTCGAACTCGCGACCTCAGGCTCGGCAGTCCTGTAATTTGCCTCTATACCACTACGACTTCGTTCTCAACTTACCACGTGTACATCCATCCGACGTGACATGCTAATCTTTTATTAATTTTCCGACTTTCCTTTTGCTGTCTTCACAAAAATTATGTAGCTTCATGGGGCCTGTCATATAATTTTGGGTTGATCTGTGATTCAGCAGTTGTAACAAAAAGTATAAATTCGTTGAGATGGTCGACGCCGAAAAAAATATATCAGCAGGTTGTGTAGAAATAATTACAGCATGAAGAATAAATTGAATTGCTAACAGAAACAAATTAAATTAAAATTATGGACCATAATCTAAAGGTATTGTATGCCATTGAAATCAGAAAGACGACACACAGAAATTGTAGTAAAGATATCATGTGCTGTCTAGAAAAATACGCGTTTAGGGGTGACTTCAGATAAAAAAGACGTTGGAAGATTTTTAATTATCCAAACATCTAACAAATCAAATAAATAACAAAACCGAAATTCTCAGCACTTCTTAAAGCACCTAAAGCTGACCAGCACTGGATTCTAGAACTGCCCCAGATTAACAGAAATTGCAACTGTTCTCATATATAAACTACTCGTGGATAAGCAGGAACCCTGTATTGAACAGAATTTAATAACAGTATTATTAATTACATTAGTATTATATAACGCTTTCAATCTACTTAGTAATGAACATGTCCTGAAAATTACGAGAATTGTTATTTAATTAATCGCATATGAGTAAGTGCTTACGAAATATCTAAATATATTATAAACATATTATTGATATTTGCGTGCATTTCTAACAAATAAATCGAAATCTTCTTATGCTGCCATAATCCTTCTGCTAGTTGGCAAACATTCCGGTTACACATTACTTTATTAGCGACTGTTCAGAATAACTTAAGGCCCGCCCAGTGTCGTAAATTGTTTTTTTATAACACCTACTTGTTATTTGTCAATAACAGAACTGTCAACCTGACTGACAAGTTCCCCATAACAGCCATAGCTGTTATACATTTAACAGCCTTGGTCGTTAAGAAATAACAGAACAGTAACATTTTAACATTGGCAAAACTGAAATGTATAGTTAGCAGGTTAGGTTTTGCGTCAGTCTGTGTCAAAGGTGACTCAAAACCTAACCTGCTAACATGGAATTTGACATAGACTTACAGTGTCACCAACAATACATTTCAGTATTGCCAAACGTATTTTTTTTCCATAGGTGACTCTGATAAGACGAGTTTTCTAATACCCGTTACTAATACTATTTAACTTTTTCAATAGTAATATAACAAGGGCGAGATATACTTACCGATAATTTTGCACACGCCGAGGGTCGAGTGCTGGTTGCAATGAAAACTGTCCCGAGGGCAGTTTTCTAAGGGTAACCAGCAGATGACTCTTGGCTCGGGCAAAATTATATGTAAGTGTGTCGCCCGCGTTTATATTATTACACAAAACCCGTATACGAATTATGATTTACAATTGATCTAATAATGCCAAAAAAACTCAAATTGCTTGTTTCTTGCATTTGTGTTTCTAATTATGACACCATCTAAGAGGTCGATAATTAGCACTAGGGGGCTAATCGGTCGATAAGTTGCCCTAGGGAGTTTATCAGGTAATCAGTTTAGGATTGGCGATTTTCAAAAAATGCATGGTTCCCATTGGATGATATCAGTCACGTAACAGTTTTGTGTAATAATCATTTAAATTGAGCTAAAATTTCAATTTTTGTAGGTGTTATGAAAAATATTCAACGACATACGGCCGTTATCGCATCTAACTAACTCTGATAAATTCATTAGCTTCGGCCTGACGGCGTCGGACACAAATTTATCCTCGTTTGTCGTATGTCGTTAATAACTATATCTTTATCAGTGTCGTTATTGACTATTAACCAACTTAATTTTAATATCGTTAAGGACTTCATTACCGGTATTAATGGATATTACCGTACTCTTCTGTGTTTATAAAAAATATATTGAACCATAATTTATTGATCTAGACAAAATATTGGACAATACACGTTTGCTTTTGGCACTTAACGAAATTTGTTTGATTGCCGCAAAACTTGGCTCACTGCTTCGTTTTGGAATCAAACTCGTTTTGTTAAGATGCTCATAATCAAACTTGTATCGTTAATTTCAATCACCATTAGATGCTCTTTCTCCCAGGTCTCCTTCTGTCTGCTATTTTCTTTTGTATTTTGAGCAGTTATAGCATAATTTACCCCTTTCCCCTGAGAATATGTCCGAAGAAGCATATATTTTACCGTTCGATAGCCATAAGGACTTCTTTGCCTTTGGTCATGCATTGGAATACCTTATCATTTGTTAAAAGATAGAACCCTGAGATTTTCAATATACGACGATAGCACCAGACCTAAAATTATCAGATTTTTAATGATACTGTCCTTTAATGTTCATAATGTTTACAGTGTGTTTCACTTTACATGGAAGCACCCCTGTATTTTCTTTGTTTTTGTATGAATCGATTTAAATTTTTTACCTTTTGTACAACTCACCAAAAGGCATCTATTCTTGTCTTTGAGCGTAAATGACGTTATTAGCCTGGCCTACTACGATCAAGAACATGGGTCGCATTGTCAATATTTTGCATCGCATTAGAGTTACAGCAAAAAGTTATTAAGAAAAGTTGTTTAGAATCAAAAGAGTACGCCAGATACCGATTTTCGTTTAATTATTCGAATTTTAAATTTTTATCCATAAATTTGTCAAAGTCCCAAATTTCAACTTTTAATTTGGTATCAAATGGTGCCATGGAGAAAAAACATTTTTATTATTGTTGCAAACGTCATTAGCTTTTAATAATGGCTGGATTACGTTTAACTGTTGCTGAGAAAGTAGAAATAATTAGAATTACTTGTGAAAATGCAAGATCCAATAGAGAAGTAGCTAGAATATTTAATGGAATGCATCCAGGGCGTGCACCTATTTATCTTGGCACTCAGTTTCTGACGATGCAAGCAGGACCCAATTTTCGATGGTGCAATAGTTACATTAATGCCATATCTCTTAATACTAGTACGAGGAGCCGCCAAAATCATTTTCTCCAAGGGATGCTCTCGACCTATCCTTCTTCGTCTGGGCTTAACAACATTTCCAGTTAAATTAAAAACTTGATTAATTTTTGAAACAGTTCCAGAATAAATAGGTGGGCGCCCTGGATGCCTTCCATTAAATATTCTAGCTACTTCTCTATTGGATCTTGCATTTTCACCAGTAATTCTAATTATTTCTACTTTCTCAGCAACAGTTAAACGTAATTCAGCCATTTAGCTAATGACGTTTGCAACAATAATAAAAATGTTGTTTCTCCATGGCACCACTTGATACCAAATTAAAAGTTGAAATTTGGGACTTTGACAAATTTATGGATAAAAATTAAGAATTCGAATTATTAAACGAAAATCGGTATCTGCCGTACTCTTTTGATTCTATACAACTTTTTTTAATAAATTTTTGCTGTAACTCTAATGCTATGCAAAATATTGACAATGCGACCCATGTTCTTGATCGTAGTAGGCCAGGCTAATAACGTCATTTACGCTCAAAGCCAAGAATAGATGCCTTTTGGTGAGTTGTACAAAAGGTAAAAAATTTAAATCGATTCATACAAAAACAAAGAAAATACAGGGGTGCTTCCATGTAAAGTGAAACACACTGTATATACTTCTGTTCTCTAGGCTGGACGTTTGTTACAGAATCGACACCCACGACTGTGCGAGTACCAAATAACTAAAAAAGTCCGGGAAATGTGCAGGCTCACCCTGAAAATCGTCAAAACAGGCTAAAGAACTCGGCTCTAATACGCTCAGGGAGATGGGCGTGGTTTAATACGGTACGCCACAGGGCAAGCGTGTCGAGGTATATATAGGGTAGTACCAGATAAATGGGTACCACAAGATCCAACTCAGGAAACCCACGTTCAACCGGACCTTGAGGTTCAAATAAGGCGAAAAATACTCAAATAACTATTTCTGGAAGACACAGCGCAGCGACAGACACAACAACCTACCTGCAATGCTCATCCGCCACGTCCGGGTTTCACCTTACATTGGTCGTAACACAGTGACTCAGTCACCCTGTAAAAAAATATGCACAAGACACAAGGAAAAAATCATAAGCCGATACAGTTAATACATCTATTGGGTCACAGTAGTACCGATGTAGTCGGCACGTATGATAATTTGTAATAACGACTTATGGGGTACGCCCAGCTGGGAAGCGCTTTACCTAAAAATGGCGGTCCATAGCTGAGCCGAACAAAAAATCAAGATCGGTTCTAGTTAAACGTCGGTTTAAGCCCCAACAGGCGTGACGCGCAAGCATGAAATCTGTATTTGAGTTCGAGGCACCAGAACGCACTGACTTGCAGCAAAACAATTTAGAACAGCAATCGCTGCATTTGTACCAGAGGGTACTATACGTTAATTAAGCGTCAAGCGCAAACGTACAAAAATTAATTGACAAGACAAGGCTGCCTTGCAGCACTGAGTGTTAGATTACAAACATTAGATTTGTACTAGAGTGTACTCTGCATTAATTATGCGCCAAGAGCAGACTTAAAGGGTTAATTGACAAAACAAGGCTGCCTTGCAACACTGAGTATTAGAACACCTACATTAAATTTGTACTAGAGTGTACTCTGAACTAATCATGCGTTAAGCGCAGACTTAAAAGCTTAATTGACAAAACAAGGCTGCCTTGCAGCACTGAGTGTTAGAACACATACATTAAATTTGTACTAGAGCGTACTCTGAACTAATTATGCGTTAAGCGCAGAATTAAAAGGTTAATTTACACGAACATGCCGGCGAAATAGTCTATTGCACAGATTTACCTTATTAGCTAGCTTGGCCTGCAGTTGGCGATGGAATTCAACCCAGTGTCGGTATGTCGCTTCGCCCCTGATGTGTGTAGCAGAGACGAAATGCTGCAAGGTCCTACAGAATCCCCTTTCAAAGAGCGAAATGTGGCAAAACCCCCTTGGCCATTACACAGCTAACAGCGTAGCCGTTGGATGGGTCACTCAGGAAAAGGATCCCGTCTCATAGACGACGGCGGAAATGGGCTTCAACAGCCTACATACGAACTGACGCCCACAACGACTCGCAAACGGACTTCGCCATATCACAACAGGAGTGCTCACCAACGTAGGCAAGCAGCTTTTGCTTTGCAACTCTGCCCAGAAAAAACGCTCGTGGCCCCAGCTGTCGCCTCGCAAGATCTGTTCCGATCAATCACAGCGCAATGCGCATCAGAGTCGCTAAACGCGTGATCGCTCGAAAGCGAAACAAGCAGAAGCTATTCTTTTTGCACTCAGGGGCTGAATTTTAAATAACTTGAAAATCAACGCTCTTACCGCTGATGGGCCACGCAGCTGCATGAAACAACGATGTAAAGGGTGTAAAGATTTCGAATTATTATGCCTGATGCTAAGCGTTGCAGTATTATGTGATGAACTATGACTAAAATGGACTCGAAATACAGGCGAACTCGCCAATTATGTACCAAAACTGTTTTAAAGATTTATATAGTTCATTAAATTACTAAGAAATATAAAATGGCCTGACAAGTTCGCTTGCTGTGTCTTACTTTATCGACAGCTTTTTATGTGTAAAAAAAATGTGTAAACATGCTATTCTTGAATCACTAGATTGCTTTTATCGTTGGTAATAGGTGACAATACACTCATTGAATCTTTTATAATCTGATGTATTTTTCCAGTTTATAATTTTGTCATTCAATTTCTAAAAAGTTTTTCTATCGCCTGTTAATATTCTTTATAATACCTAGCACTCCTTTAAAGTATGGAGCATATTCATCGCATAGTGTTTCATTCTAGGTTTCTCTATTTCAGTAAACGCTTTGGTAATCATTTTTTTGCTGCTTTTGTTTTTATTCTTCTTACTCCGTATTTAATTTCTGTTTGCTGTCATGTATCGTTTCCTGCATTAATTTTAGTTTTATATCTGTAAACCATTTATTTTATTGCGGCTGTTTCTGATATTATTCCTACTCATGTTTTATTATGTGCTGTGATTTTTCTGAGATGTTGCGAATTTTCCCATTGATCTCCGTTTCAGCGTTTAACACAGGGTGCTGAAAAAATGGCGTATTAAGTCGATGGTACGTTGTCACTGAGTACGAGAAAATTAAGGAAAACATATCTTGTGTTATATTTTTGAAGATCTTTTTAATTTAAAATTTTAAAATTTCCTGTTCGCTAATTGGCAAAACTATTTAGAAGTATGTCCATTCATACTATATTTCTATCCTAATACTAAATATTAAATAAATTCAAAATCAAACTTTGGACTTAAATATTTTCAAAAATACAACACAAATTATCTTTTTCTTATTTTTACCATACTCATGAAGCATCACTTAAAAACGTACCATCGAGTTAATACGCCATTTTTTCAGCATCCTGTATATGCTATATTTCAATTACGTCACATCGGGTATTTTTTTAGATGTTCTTGTGTTAAGTTTTTTGCCTGAAGGGAAAGGGTTGCGGTCTACAAGATAAGTTTTCACCGATGTTAAGTTTAGAAGCCTTGTACGCATAACATATCGTGTGTTCCAAAAAAAACCTCATTTAGGTCAGGCCTTGGAAAGAAAAATAAAAGATCTACACATGTCTTAACTTCAGTCTGTAGGTGAATGTCAGCTTCTATTTTGTTTATGAAAAAATTTGTCACTGAGACAGACAAAAGTTTACACTGCATCAAGTAAACTTAATGCAGTGTAAACTGCAAAAAATTCACCTTTTCAAAAAGGAAAATAAGATGGCATTTACACCAGAACGAGTGCATTAATCATAACAGTCAATGAAAATTGTTTTATTAAGTGTTTTGTATGTTTTTAGTAAAATAGTTCAAGATCAAGTTATGGCCTACTTCAATTTGATCATGGCATGCTGCGAATGAGTTTGTTTTTAAACATACGATATAATCTACCTGATTCTTGTTTATATGATATCCATTGTCTCTACCTATTTTAAAAATTTAAAGTATTTACACACTTGAGTTGTTCTCCTCTTTCGTTGCGGACACTTACTTTATAACTTCTTACTAGGTGTTGGAATATGCCGTTTCCAACTTTTATGTTAAAATACTGGAGTAAAAATATGATATTCTCCTACTTACAGCGCTTTCTAAAGGAATATATAAAATTGTTCGATATCATGTTTGCTACTTTCAGTATTTTCAACTAAACTTACAAAGTAAGTGGTTACTATGATCGCTCTTTCTGTGTGTCTGTGTGTCTGTCGCACGGTTTCCGTTAAGGCAGAATACAACTGATGGTGGATTCCTATGTATTTTTGTCCCCTGAATCCGAATCCACCACTGGCTTTTCGATATCTCAACCCGTTTTCGAAATATTCGACTTTAATGTTCGAATTTTCACATTTTAGGCTTTAATATCACTTTTATGTAGTTTTCTCTCCTGATTCCAAATATGTCACTCATTTCACGATATCTTGAATAGTTTTCGAGATATTTGATTTTTTAAAAATCCGAATTTTCTTTTGTAAGTTTGGTTTTCAGCCGTACATGCGCGGCTAAGCTTTTTTATTACTGCAACTTCATCTAATCGAAACAACTGAAGTATTCACTAAATATGGTTACATCTTTGTACTTGATATGAGCAATACTATAAAGACTAAATTATTTTTAATGAACTTTATTTAAGCAAGTTACCAGCACACACTAAACCAACTAAACTACTCAATACTAATTACTTCGAAGAAAACTAAACACACACTTATTTATATTACAAATACGCATATATTTTGTGATATTGTTTTTTTGTCTAAAGCATGGCCGATTTAATTTTCGCAAAGCCGGCCCTGCACCTGAAATCTGCAACCGAATTTATTTGGGCTAAACTCTAACATGCACGCAACCACTGGAAATTTTCTTTGAAAGCACTTCTGCAACGCGTGCTAATTGCTTTATTTATCCCGACGCGCGGGCGCCTGTAGCCAGAAATTCATGGAACTTACATTTGTTTCACGCAACAAAGAAATTAGGTTTCGAAGGCTATTCCTGCTTAGCGATAATTCAACCCGGCCCTCGGGGAATTTTCTGTAGTAATTCAATACCCTGGGACCTGCTGCAACAACAAAAAATTCTTTCTCGAATGTTCCAAGGCCCTCTCGTTTATTCAGCACTTACGCATTAATATTTGCTTGAGAGGAAGGATTTCCTTTAACAGTGGTAAGAGAAGGATGATTGCATGATAGCGGGGAACGGGGGTTGTGTTTCTCACGCGGAGGCCGAATGAAGAGGGACTTCATTCCCGACGATTGTAGTGGTAACACGTGTGGTTTTTCTTCAGCCCTCGGCGGGCATTGTTTTGCCGCCGAGGCGAGGGCTGCCTCGATTGGTGTTATTCGCGTGTTAATTAAATTCTTAAGTCAGTTCTGCTGCAGGCTTCGAAGCAGATAGCTCGTTAAGTGATAAAGTTCCCGCGGGACGTGTGTGGGTTAGGGCGACGCCGGTTTGGGCGGGCGTTTTGGATTTCGTTTATTTCGACCCCAAGAGCCGGGGCAAAATTTACTTTGCATCCTGTTGCACATCTACTGCAAGACGCCTTATGAAGCCTACGTAATATTCTCATAGTGAGTGGGAAATATCTGCTTTTGCAAATTTTACCACGTCGTGCCGAACCCGAAGTATTTTCTGCTTTCCCGGGGACTACCGTTTTCACCTCGAAGTAATTCAACACTCTTTCGGGCCGCTGGCCACTGCCTTCGCTCAACCCCTTTGGGCAACCCTGTTCTACGCTCGCTGCGGGACGTAACCTTAGTCTTTGTGGAAGCCATCTTCGCAGTCCTCGACCTTCTGCAGTCACCGCTTGGTTTTTGGCAAAGCCCTTCAACAACCCTTTGGGGAGCTGTATTGCTGCAAGCTGCCACTAAGCCTCTCCAGGATCTGGTCCAGCCATCGGTCATCGTCAACGCAACAGGTGTTCTAGCTAAAAAAAGGTAGGATCTACCGCTGTATTCTTGTTTTGTTCCTTGTTTTAATGTGTCGCGAAAGTGCTACCGAATTTGGTTGTTTATTGTGCCTCGCATGCTGCGGGACTTTGCGCCTGCGAATTTAATTGCGTCAAATAACCTGTGTATATAATTAGCCATTAAGGTAACTTTGCTTGGGAACCCCCGATAATTTTCAGTTAGGGTGTTACCTTCTTATGGCCAACTTGTAGCCCTGTGTGTGTCAATTTTCATTCATTAAATAATAATACAATCACACTTAGTTTGTTTAATTGACTTAAACCTGAAATCTGTGGATCTTCAATCCTAATGTGGCGAAAAGCCAAGTGTAATCAAATGTGAAGCTAGAACACGTGCTTTTATTGGAAAAGCCCTACAGTTTTTGGCTTGAGTAAATTCTTTTGAACCCCTTTAAAGAGGTGGTCATAAGGTAAGTCATTAAGGCCACCTGGTGCTTACCGCCCGACTTGGAGGGAACTTAGTGGACGACGCTTGGCAGCGTGCAGCTAACCCAGCGCATCTTCAGTAGAGCCCTGTGATATTTCTCGTTTTGGGTCACGAGGGCTGTTGATTTATCAAAACGAGTGGCGTCCTTAGGCAATTCTTTTGAGCAAAGTATAGGGTAAGTGCTATCGGTTTTAACTGAGCTTTCGAATCACGCCTTCTCGACTAAGCTAGACCGTGGGTAATATGAGCGCCGTCATCTGCTCAGACACAATTAAGATCTGTGTTTTTGGAAAAACCGGCTAACCCTTTACTTTTTCCCCGATTTTGACAGTGCTTGTGATCGATGTCGATTCGAGCATTTAATCCTGTAACAATTTATATGTATTTAATGTTTACTAACGAATGCTGTTATCTTTGTATGCCATGCTGCACGGTTTCCCTTTTACACATAGCTAAGTTTTTTCTCGTTTCTAGGTTATTTGATTTATGAACTTTGAACTTTTGGGTCATAGTATTAATACAAGAACATTCGAAGCGCAACATTCCATGTTAGAATTAGCCCTAAGGTTTCCTTCCGAAACTGAGACTGGATGATGCGGTTAGCGTTCAACTGCCTTTGTTGCTTACTTCTACTTCTACTGTGGTTTCGGTGTTCAATTTTTAAAATGATTGGGTTTGCCGTTCTCCAATTCCAAGGTGCGCGGATTGAACCTCTTACCTTTAGAACAGCAGCTGGGTTCTTTAAGGACAGGGTATACCCTAAAACCAGAGACCGAAAAAGTGGCTCTAAATCTTATAATTTAATTTATTTTCTCATTCCCTTTGGTAGTTACGATTAAAATTAAGTTTTTTAACAAATTTGAAAAGAAAAATTTTTCTTCAAGTGATAGGAACAAAAATAGATGTTTTGAGATTATCTGCATAAATAATAATTTATTTGATTTGAAATTTTAAAGGTTGATGTTATGAACTTCCATACGCGGTATGAAACAGTATGGTGTTTGTATAATCAATTTAAATGTAGTTATAAGCAAAAAATTGACCTATTTGATAAAATTTTCTGAAATAACCGAAATTAAGATGAGATTGCGCCGTCCAAACCATTTGAAATTTTGTCATACCCTTCTTCGCGTGACGTTGTGTCATTTGGTACAAGCCGCATCAATGAAATAATTACACAATATGTTAAAATCTCAAAAATATATTGCCATTTTTAATAATTCACAATACACAAGATGGCTGCAGACCCACCGCTACTACTAATGACCGGCTTTAGATGCACGAGATAAAGCAACGCAAATGGTACTGGATAAAGGCGCAGGTAAACGCATTTGCCCTGCGGCGTTATTACTCCTGTTGAGAATTCAGCAATTTTAAATTTTGAAGTTGCAGATTGGTCTACGGCTGAGGCTACGGCATAAAAAAGAATGCATCAATTAAAACAGAGGTCGGGAGATTAATATACACAATGGGCCATAAATAACTGTACAGATTTTGTAGCCTCTTATATTAGTAAGTCAAATTTTTAAATGATGATTATACCATCGAAAATCTCAATCTTTATAGATGGAAAGGAAGCACTTTAATTTCCAAAGATGTAGTAGTTGTGTATGGTTAAATGAAAGCATACAATAAATGTTGTTTTTGCAACTTTAGAAAATACACCAATAATAAAAAAAATATTGCCCATTGAGCAATCGCATAAGATATTCTCCTGTAAGGCAGTTGATTCCAAAACTCAATTATGATTTTCTTCAGCACCTCATTTAATCAAGAACAAAAATTAAAATGATAGATACGAAGTGACCAAGCAACCAAACAAATGAAGCAAAATTCATTGCCTCAAAATTTTGTTAGAGATTTAATTTCACATTAAAGCGACGCGATGAGACGTTATTAAAAACTTCCGTTTTCGCATGGCTCTCATTAAAGTGAAATAAAATCGATTTAAAACGTTGTATTATTGCAATTAAGATTATTTCAGTCTTTACTTGCATTGGCTGATTATAATCGGAAATACAATCATTTATATTTTGTACCGCTTTTTTCAATATGCATATTTAGTAACTAAAATTTCTGTTAGCTAGACAAATCATCTTGAGATTTGTCCATTAATAAATAATTAATGTTTTCGTTTCTTCTTTTCTATTAAAGTAGATAATTATTTTTGACGATAGGCTACTGCTGTGAAAGTCATAAAACAATTTTTTGAATACAGTTTTACACAAATTCTATTAAGTACTTTAAAAACGTCATTAAAACCAGGAATAGACAAAATATGAACTACAAATTTATATTCCACCTCCTTTAATGGCAGTTTCTCTTTCTAAAAAACCTGTTTCAACTAAATTATTGATATTGGAAGTGCGAGCAATTATTGTTCTTATTAACGAACTGAAATGCTGAATATTTATAGCAGCGTAATCGTAATTTTTATCTTTTACCAATTTTTATAAGTTGGAAGTAAATGCCCTCGTAGCATAATTAGCACATTCTAATTTTATTATGTAACGACCGTAGGAGACGTTTTCTATTATTCGGGTATAAACACTGAAATCTCCGGCACTTATTAAATATTTATACCTAATTCCATAGGCATTTACGATTTCATTGAATCCTTCGACAATAATTGCCTGCTCCATGGCAGTTGAAGAACCTGTGTAATTTTTGTAACATTTATGTGGTCCTCTATCTGTAGCGCATGCGTAGCAATAGTAGATTATGTTATTAGGAGTAAAAGTGATACTTTATGTGGCGAAGCTGAAGTTTATTTAGCCGAACGTTAGTGAGGCAAATAATTCAGCTAAGCCACATAAAGTCACCTTTACTCCGAATAACATATACTATTTTATCCGCAAACGTATTCAGATAAATTAAAAATTGATAAAGGGTAACACTAATTATATATTAGCAAGTAGATAAATGAATAAAATAATCTAATAGATAATACAATTTTTCCGTGGTTACGATGTAAACATTTCGCTGAAATGTTTGAGTTTTGTATTTCGTGTGATCAGGCACATAAAGTACGGAAAAGTTGCTATTTTATCTGCTTAATCCGATAAAGTGACACTTTTACCTTGTCAATAAAGACACATAAGTTGTCACTTTTATGACGTTTGCGGATAAAAATTAATTTTTTTGTATAGCACATGTTAAAGTGTGCTTTTATCAACTCAAAACAAAAGGTCAAGTTTTACTTTAACAGCAAGGGTAGATAAAGTAGCACTTTAACATCAAGGATAGATAATAGTATTTTATTTGTTCCTCACTTGTAAACATCAATTTATCAAGTCACTGTATTCACGTTGAAAATGTTTCTTAACTGGCTAGCCAGTAAAAAATTTACTGGCTAGCCAGTTATATTTTACAAGCGTGCTCATAGATAAATGATAGCGTGCAAAGCCAGAGTTGTCTTCCTTAGTATGTGTCATATTGATGAATTTAGTTGCTTGTCAGTTTGAGATTTTGAATAAATGGTAAATTTCTAGTTATTTACAAGTGGGGAACAAATAAAATATTCAACAATACACGCCAGGTAACCATTTTTACTGGCTCAAGGATATGACAGGCTCGCCTAACGGCTCGCCAGTCATCTCAATCCTATCGCCAGTAAAACCTGTTTTACCTGGCTTGTAATGTTATAGTATTTAATTATTTTATTTGTTCCCCACTTGTAAATAACTAGAAACTCACCATTTATTCAAAATGTCAAACTGACAAGCAACTAAATTAATCAATATGACACATACTAAGGAAGACAACTCT
This sequence comes from Agriotes lineatus, assembly GCA_940337035.1. Classification (NCBI taxonomy): domain Eukaryota; kingdom Metazoa; phylum Arthropoda; class Insecta; order Coleoptera; family Elateridae; genus Agriotes; species Agriotes lineatus. The sequence continues at coordinate 237,215,824 of OW679194.1, read as the reverse complement.
GGCTTTGCACGCTATCATTTATCTATGAGCACGCTTGTAAAATATAACTGGCTAGCCAGTAAAAAATTTACTGGCTAGCCAGTTAAGAAACATTTTCAAGGTGAATACAGTGACTTGATAAATTGATGTTTACAAGTGAAGAACAAATAAAATACTATAACATTACAAGCCAGGTAAAACAGTTTTTACAAATATCGTGCGAGTGTTGATTAGACAAACGAGGGCGTAGCGAAGCAAAGCCCGAGTGGATCTAAAACACGAGCACAGATTTTTGCACTTTCGGGCGAGTTATGAACACTATTTTTTAGACGACCACTCAAAGTAAATTCTATTTTTAAGAATTGTTTTTATTTCGTTTGCAAAATTGATCGTTATATTATTATTCGTACAATTATAAAAAATTAGAGCTTGTTGGAAGCAGAGCAACGAATAAAGCAAAAGCGTCTGTACTCTGTATTATTTGAATTAAGCAGGCCGTGATGTGAATAACTTTGTGCCGTTACGATATGACTAGCACGATATAATATCGTGCTAGTGTATGAAATTGTCAACTTTCTGTAGTAGGCTGCTATTGCGATAATGTTACTTTCATACGTGGTCGTCTAAAAAATATATTGTACAACAAGTTGAGAAAAGTGTAGTTGTTCCTTGCAAGGCGCGAGCTTTTTAATCGAAGTAAACCCAAGATTAAAAACGCGCCGAGCACAAAAAGCACTTTCCTCACATGTTGCACATGCTATTTTTCACGTACTGGAGGAAAATGCTTGAAAATGGTGATATAAAATTATCTAAAACTGTGCAATTTTTCTACGCGTTGCACACATAATTCTTTTCTAATGCGGTACTGAAAACTGTTACTTTTAGAGAATTTATTGGATATTTTTAAAATCGAGTAGTTTTTGGTCGTTATGGAATCAACATAAACAAACAAGTAATAGTTTCTCCTCAGAGCGGTGCTTTCCTAACTACACAAATATGAATCACCATCTCATTTTAGAGAAAGTGCTAGCAAACAATTAGTGTCTACCTTGAAAACTTAATCCTTCTTAACATTAAGGCACTTAAGTGCATATCAGTAAAATTAGTTTTGCATAATCTCACTCGATAATTGCTGTTCGGTTGGTGGCCTAATCTCAAACATTTGAAAGGTTTTCGATAGATGCGCCACCTATATAAAATGTATAGGAAACTCTAAGTGCTCTCTTCCCCTTAACCTTTACATTTGTAAAGTCACAACCTTGACTAATCAACGCAGAGCCGAAACCACTGGTACTAGAAACGTGAAATTTGGGTGGCAGGTTCAATTTGTTACGTCAGGTAGTGCTAAGAAGGAATGTTTAGAAATTCGACCCCTAAGGGGGTGAAAAGGGGTAAAATGTGTTTTCACAAATTCCTCAATATCTCTTACACCCAATAAGATATCTATTTGGTGTTTGCTTGCAAAGATTACCAATGCAAATACCTAGAAACGTATTTTAGGATTTTGTCCTGATCAACCCCTAAAGGTGCAAATCTGGATTGTGGGTGAATTACAGAACCCTTCGTATCTCCTATGTTTATTGAGTTAGAACATTCGTTTTTCAGCATATAGATGTATTTTTAAAATATTTAGAAAGGGGTTTAAGGGAATTTAAAAATTTTAACCCTAAAAGGGTAAAAGAAGGAAAAATTGAAAAGGGGTAGTGGGGTTAAAATTTTTAATTTTTTTCGCTATCAGTTCCATTTCAAAATAAAATGGGTTAAAAGAGATTTTTTGAAATTCCACCCCTACGGGGGTGAAAAGGGGTAAAATGTGTTTTCACGAATTCCTCAATGTTTCTCAGACTGGATGAGATAACGGCTTGGTGCTTACTTACAAAGATTATCAATGCAAATACCTTGAAACGTATTTTAAGATTTTTCCCTAATCAACCCCTAAAGGTGCAAATCTGGATTAAGGGTGAATTAAAGAACCCTTCGTATCCCCTATGTTTATTGAGTTAGAACAGTCTTTTTTTTGCCTATAGATGTATTTTTAAAATATTTAGAAAGGGGTGTAAGGGAATTTGAAAATGTTAACCCTAAAAGGGCAAAAGGAGGAAAAACTGAAGAGGGGAAAGGAGGTTAAAATTATAAATTTTTTCGTTGTAAGTTCCATTTCACAATAAAATGGGTTAAAAAAGATTTTTTGAAATTTCACCCCTACGGAGGTGAAAAGGGGTAAAATGGGTTTTCACGGGTTCCTCAATATCTCTTAGACCGGATGGGATAGCAACTCGGTGTTTACTTCCAACGATTGTCAATGCAAATACCTAGAAAGGTATTTCAGGATTTTGCGCTAATCAACCCTTAAAGGTGCAAATCTGGATTAAAGGTGAATTAAAGAACCCTTCGTATCCCCTATATTTATTGAGTTAGAACAGTGTTTTTTTGCCTATAGATGTATTTTTAAAATATTTAGAAAGGAGTGTAAGGGAATTTGAAAATGTTAACCCTAAAAGGGCAAAAGGAGGAAAAACTGAAGAGGGGAAAGGAAGTTAAAATTATAAATTTTTTCGTTGTAAGTTCCATTTCACAATAAAATGGGTTACAAGGGATTTTTTGAAATTTCACCCCTACAGGGGTGAAAAGGGGTAAAATGGGTTTTCACGGGTTCCTCAATATCTCTTAGACCGGATGGGATAGCGACTCGGTGTTTACTTCCAACGATTGTCAATGCAAATACCTAGAAAGGTATTTCAGGATTTTGCGCTAATCAACCCTTAAAGGTGCAAATCTGGATTCGGGGTGAATTAAAGAGCTCTTCGTATCTCCTATGTTTATTGAGTTAGAACATTCTTTTTTGGCATATAGATGTATTTTTAAAATCTTTTTAAAGGCGTCTAAGGGTTTTTTTAATATTACTCCTAAAGGGGTAAAAAGAGACTAAACTGAAAGAGGGTAGAGGGTTAAAATTATTGAGTTTTTTTCTTATGGGTGCATTTTAGACTAAAATGAGTTAGAAAATGTTTTTAGAGATTTCACCCACAAGGGGATGAAACTGGTATACCGCTGTAATCTATATGTATAAAAGATAAACCACCAACTCAACAACGCGAATCCGTAGTAATCCTTGGTACCAGGAACTTGAAATTTGGCAAGAAGGGTCCTTTACTTACGTAGCGAAAATCTAGAAAAGGAGTTTTCGAAATTTCGCCCTTAAAGGGAAGGAAAGAGGTAAAATGTCTTTTCACGAATTTCTCAATATCTCTTAAGGCCCTATAATACCTATATCGATTGGTTTTTACTTAGAAATATTACCTATACAAGCTCCTAAAGACGTAATTCAGGATTGTGCACAGATCAACTCCTGAAGGTGAGAATTTGGATTTAGGGGTGAATTATAGAACCTTTCGTATTTTCTGTGGTTCCTGATGAACATTGTTTTTGGGCATATGTGTGTTTTTCAAATCTTTAAAAAGTGATTTAAAGTTTTATTCTAAATTTTATTGTGAAAGGAGTAAAAATAGGGTAGAAGTAAAAAAGAAGTTAAAAAAGAGGTTAAAGTTATTGATTTTTTCCGTGTGTCCAGTTTAGGATAAAATAGAAGGATATCCGAAATTCCACCTCCAAGTGGTGGAAACTGCTAGAATTTATGAATACAACATTTATAAGTACATTTATTATTTTTATTCTCATTGTTATACTAAACTACACAAGGAGAACGACAATTACATACACATTTCGAAAGGATACGTGAAGCATAAAAGTGTTATGAAGAACTTTTTTCGGAAGAATATTGTTTCCTTTTTACCTACAATATTGTTTTACAGCGTTTGTTAGTTTAGCGTATTGAGTGAGGGAGGACGGGAGCATTCTAGAATTCGTTTTAAGATTTAGAAGAAAAAACATTTGTAGTCCGTACGAAGAACGGGCATCTTGCTAGTGTTCTATAAAATAGAAAATATAATCTAATTATAGTAAGCCGAAATGCTATTCCTTTCCATGGCTAAGTTACTAAACTGATCATAAGTTTATATGAATATAATTTCAAGAGAAAATATGAAAACAAACATCTAAAAATTCATCTAAAACGTTTCCACCGCAAAAGTCTTACTGAACATTCCAATTAATTAATTTCTTTGTACCTTCAGTTATATTAGTGCTCAACATTCGCTTACAGTATAATTCAGTGAAAAAAAGTAATAAAACAGCAAGGGCCACTAACTCACTTATTTTTGAAGGTACACATTTATTAATTTATTTAGAAGATTCCTAGTGCTTTCATTGTGAATTCGCATACTACTTCTTTAGATAATACTCAGCAATTAACTGCTTTAGTAAATAATATCTTACTTTAAAACTATGCTTTTATTGCGGGATTGAAAACAAAATATAACATCTTGTATATTTGGACATACGAAAATATTGTTCTCTGAATGTGATTTTTTGGCAGTGGTCTATTATGATATATTTTATCGGACCTTTTCCACTGTCTAGGGTGTATATCACACGACGTTTCTGGAGTTTTTGATCTACTCCCATCTTCGGGTGTTTCTAGTTAGTCCTGAGAAGGACTGATATTGTACGTCTTTATATGTACATTTGTGCCTACCCCGGGCTTTGAACCCAGGACCGCTGATCGCTATGATTACTAGCCTGACACCTTTACCGATCTGATGGCCTAGTGGTAAAGGTGACAGGCTAGTAATCACAGCGATCAGCGGTCCTGGGTTCAAATCCCGAGGTAGGCACTAGTGTACGTATAAAGATGTACAATATCAGTCCTTCTCAGGATAACTAGGAACACCTGAAGACACACAGTGGCAAAGGTCCGATAAAACATATCATATGAAAATATATTGCCATAGTTAACCAAGCATTTACTATTGCTTAGTATCTCTAATCAATACTTTGGTTGTTGCAATTCCTGCACTGGAGTTTAATTAACGTATCTAAAATGTTCTGAGTATGTATTTGCATTTATATTCTCGTTCACAAACACTAATTTTTAGAAAATGTTTAACTGCCAGCATTAAACCTTATCTTTCTCAATTTTCCATAATGACAGCATAAAACAAAATATCTAAGGGTTGCACGTTCCCGCTTTAAACAAAATCCTTTCGTGCTTTTTCTACAGCGATACGATTTGGATCATATCCAACAACTTCTGCAGTCGATGTGAGGTATAATCACGTACAATGTTTTTGAATAATAACTGAACCGGAATATTGTCTGCAAAACGTATGTGTTAAACTACGAAATGAGTAATTTTAGTGGGAATTACACTGTCGACTGGAGAAGGTTCAACTACGTGATTTTGATTTATAAATCTCCCGAGTAGCCTTTGTTCTTCCATCCCAGTTCCCGCAATTTAATTTCCCATACGTCTGGAATTTCTTGCTTTTAAATCATACTCAACATGGTTTACCGCTAACCTACGTAATATTTCTCTACTTAGTCACAATATGAATGGTAATATTGGTAATGTATAGTTTAAGAATTTTAACGCTTTGTCAAAAGTGCTAATGTCTTCCTACAGCAGTGTGAAATTATAATAGGCGAATTTCAAATATAACATTGTATGCTAGGAAGGAGCACAATCTTTGAAGCCTTTTAAAAGTTTACAGTTTAATAACAAAAGGCGTTCAAATTAAATTCTGCCGAAGATTTTTGCAGTGGTTGCAGCAATAAAATTCATTGGCCATAAACCCTTATCGACCAAATAACTACAAAGAACTGCTTTCCGTCATATCTGATTTACATTTACGAGAGAATAAAACCAACACAAATAAGATCAAATTTACGTTTCGCGGCCAACGCCAGCTTAGCGAATGAAAATGGGATTCATCTTATCAGTGCTACACGGAATAGAATCTGCATCTGTTGTTGCATATACCACTGTTTGCACGAAAACGAACACAATAATACTCCAATTAAATTTTTATGGAATAAAATATCTACAGCTTAATAAAGTCTAAGTATTTTCATGCCCTATAAGGAAGACCTTAGAAATCTAAAGATTGCCATTTACTTTGAATGATTTTCAGAAAAATTATTCTTGTTTTCGATTAACTCCTTTTTAACATAGCGATTAATTATTAGTGCCTCATGGCAACCTCTTAAACACAGTTTCTTTGTAATACAGCATCGGTCTGTATTTGCATCGGTATACATTTCAAAACAGAAGTGGGGACGATATAAGAACGAAACTATTTTTTTTACATGTAAAGCGCTATACTCCAGAACTTCCTAGCAAATGGACGTTGTGACAGTAATGAATTTAAAAATTGAAGCAAACTGGGGGTAAAAATATTTTAAAATTCTTAATAATACTGAAACAATAAAAGAAAACACTTGGCAATACGAATTACATCAATTTTCAAATAAAAAACATTACCGTCGGTGGGATTGGATCTTCAGCGCCTGCGAATGCAATGTTAACGTTTACCAGTAGCCCTCACGCGGCTATGTAGTACCTTTTTTCACTCACTTGCTTAACTGCAAATCCATGAAAAATAGTATGACTTTCAAAACTAGTTGTAGAAATAACAATTTTAATGCGTACTACCATAAACTTTGTTTTCCAGATATTAAGGATAACGAAGTAAAGCGTGGAAGGTTGGTTTCTTGCAATTTAGAGCTTTCCGATGTATCTGCATTACGATTTTATCATCGGAATCTCTCATGTTATTTATATTTTCACTGATCTTACATAACTCATTTAATGCGTTTAGAAAAATATTATTCTAAATACTGATCGACCAACAAAAATTGGCTTCAATTTATTTACATATACCTATTACTTATTAACATTTCCATCTTCGTCAGAACTTATACAGAAAATGACTTTCCTTGGCTCTAAGGTGTCTCTATGTCTAAAAATCTCTTAAATTGAAAATATTTCAGAAATTTCTTTGGAGTGTAATTAAGTAGCCCACATAATTAAACCATAATCACTATATTACACTTGTGATTTCTGATCACTATTCTTTTTTATATTTTTTCCTAATGTTCCTCCACAGCGTAAATTTAATCTACCATTCAGTAGTAAAGTTAGGAAACGAGTCTATTAATATCTAATCCAATAATAGATTTACTTTTTCCTCTCGAGATGTTTTACCTGTTTGTGCTTAATTGAATGATGATTTAGTTTCTATATTCAATTTTTACTTTTAAGTGTACTCCATTATTTCTAATACAATTTTGTACATGTTAGATTATTCAGTTTTTATTGTTTTTTATAGTCTTCTTAAATTCATTATAGTCAAAATCTAAAAATTTAGTAAATTTTGTATAGTAAAAAATGCCAAAATTAAATATTTGACAGTTTTATAAGAGAATACCATTATTTAGAGCAAGTAAATATGAAAATTACATGCACATACATTTCTGGACAATGTTTCATTATCACGAGGTTTTATGCACTCTACATGCTGCTGTTACTCCATCATACTAATATCTAAAATGGCGAATAAAAGTAAGAATTTCAGATTCGAATTGCCTGCTTTACTTCGAGTACTAGAAATTTAAATTTGTAAAACACAATTTATGCTTACTGTGTACACATAGAATAGCTAAAATGATTAAATCTGCTAGAATCCTTCTATTTATTAAGGGTTGGTACGTAATAATATTTTTTGGAGTCCCCTGAAAGCGGTAAATAACTTGAATAACCGTCCAGGCTCAACATATTTTTAAAATTATCTCTCTATCGCGCGTTCGTTTATCACAGCAACCTACCCATGTGGTAACTTTCACATACCTCGTTTTTTTTCCTTAATTGTGGATGCTTTCTATGTATACACACCCTATCAAGCTTTAGTCTGCCGCGGTATATTTAATTAAATATGAACTAAAAATGAATTTTATGGCTGTAGTATTGAAATGGTTTCTTTAAACTAGAGTTTGCAATCACTACATTTGTAGCAAAAACCATAAAATGTTCTGTTATCGCCACATTAAAAATGTATTGCAAGCCCGATCGACGCGATGCCTATTGGAAGTATGTAGATGTTGATAATATCATCTCACTATTTGTATTATTATTATAATCATTCACAACTAAATGTATGTTTGAAATTTTACACGTGTGATGTGAGTTCCATAACACATATTTTAGAGAATTCACCATTTTATGTCGCTTAGATATTAAATCGCAGTTAAAGGTGACGGATTTCTCTAACATTCCCCTTTATGTTCGAAGGCGATGGAGAAACATCACCCGATTGCAGCAAGATCGTAAAGTTTGAGCTGCAACGAGATTTACAGCGCTTTGCAGACGATGCCACAAATTCGCTAAGAAATTGTGTTTATAAGTACGTTACACACATGCAAGTGAATACATACAATTTCTGCCAGTTGCATAACCCACGGTAATTTAAGTTTTAGCAGAGAAAATCTGAAATTCCTCGCGAAACCTCGCAGCCGTAGAGTAGTTCATCTTTAAGGTTTCTTCGGTACTTCCGGTTTCTTTTCTAATTTATTCCGAAGAAGTAATGGCAATCAGGGAAGTTTATTTTTAACAGCCCGGAAGGAGGCCAGCTTCGTGGCTTTGTCTTGTGAAGGAGACTCGAAAAAGGCCTCGGAGGCAATAAAATCGCACACTAGGGTCAGATAGCTAGTTTAACAACTTGTACAATGCCAGTAGGAACACACGTTGAGAACGATATTACCTATAGCTCTGTTAACATCTGAAAGTTGTATCTCACTATGCCTAGCTCGTTAATGTTTAAAGCGGGTTTTAAAAAGCTGCTATAGAGTACATTAAGTTATCTGATAAAATAGCAATATTGAATGTACTTACAGTATATCCTGCTTCAACATGACTCAGAACAGACTGTGACTTCTAAAATTTTTACACTATACTGATTTAACCTTAAAAATATTACTAACGTCACCTTTGACAGCTGTTTGATCACTGCATAAGTTATTACAATGTTTTATAAAATATACCTTGAAACTGTCAATAAAGCTAACAAAAGCAACTAAGCAAGCGATTCATTGTTGCTTTCGTAAGTTTAATGACACATTTTTGAAAATAAGCGAAAACCTTAGTTCTGAGTTGCCTTGCTAACTTCATTTGTAATCAACATCAAAACCTGGCTTTTAACTAAGTTTCTCTCCATGCTCTTACGAAAACGTATGGTCATGGACTGCTCTGAGTCATGTTGAAAAAAGATAGACTATAGTTGGTCTACGACAATTTTCCTTACAAACGATGCACTATATTGTACTGGCTACTCTATTTTTAAATTGAATTATGGCTTTTAATTAGCAATAGTATCAAATTATTAAAATGATAGCGCCTTGAGACTCTTTCAGGGTTCTGGGTTCAATTATCCAGTAATTTAGCTCTGAAAAATGTGACATTCAAATATCTCTCAATTATTCATTCAAATCCAATTGTCACTCAAAAAAGTCTAAGAATTATATAATACAAACTTATATAAATTGGTAAGCTATTATTTCTATTTAATTGCACCTTTTTAAAAGGTCTTTACTTGCTTTATAGTTGGTATACTTAAATGAAAACACCCACCTTGTATGGTCCTTATTTTACCTCTAAGACAGCAATCCACCTACAATGCACAGCTCGTCCCCGTTTGCATCCTGCTGCCAACACTCACCCACTGACAGCTGGCTCCTGTTGCCCACAACTAATGGATCTCGATCACCTGTCAACTATCAGCATACACTGTTCCTGGCTCTGCTCTCGTTCCTGTCTCTTTCCAGAAAGGACGCTCCTCAAAAACAGCCCTCCGCTATGCAGTTATCACAGATGTTCCAAACGTCATGTACCTTTACAGCAAACAGCCTGCCGCAATACACCAGATCTGAACCTGTCTCAGCAACACACCCGTCAATGGATCTTCTTCCTCCTTTGAAGCTCTTACAATCTCTCGAATCAGCAAACCCAAACTTATACAATCACTTGTCAAATTGTATGTTTTAAAATAAATCCATTTATATATAAATCTTCAATTCTTCTATTATATAACTAATAATTCCAATATTCTTCTGGTTTTACCATATGCTAATTATCTTCTGTAACTTATTCTTCAGTTTTCATATTAACTTCTGTATATTTCTCTTATTTTTACCACGTAGATTTTGTCATATCCCCTATTATATTTTTCAAAACAGTTTTAAATAAATAGGGTTTAAAATTCCACTTTTTATTAATATCCAAATTCAAAATTACATGTTTTCAAGAGTTGTTATTTTTCAATTATCCCAAACAAATATCTTAACTACCATATCGAATTGTTATTGCCTTCTACTCTTATAATTTTATTTGACCTCTACCTATTTTACTAAATTAAATTCTTATCAGAATTTTGCATTCGCCATTCTTGATGATACCATTTATGAATTAAACTTTTTATTCCAAAACACCTGTAACTTTTCAAAACTATCATTTCAATAATACTTTGCTCACATTCAAATTTAATTAATAACTTTTTATAGACATTTTCAATCTATAGTATGAATCAAAATAATTGTACTAATATTCTAATTTCTTTTTATACTTTCTAACTTTAACTAAAACCAACACCTTATGATACACTATGTGTTGGTGTTGTATCATAACAATATATTAGCAACATTTCGGAACTCACATTTACTATATACTATGCCTCCAAACAACTAATTACTTTTTTAAATGTTGTGTTTATTACCATTTGGACACGTAGGGAGACAAATCAGTTAGACATGTTAAATAAATTACAGCGGGCGGGTGTTTGCAACAACGAGGGTATTTTCTTGAGCATTAATATCTACAGTAGGTATCTAACTATATTCTCAGTATGCAAATCACCTATTACGATCATTTTCAGCTTTATAGTTAATGTTATCGTTTAGAAATGTGGTACATTTCTGCACTAGCAACACTTTCGTTTTACGTTTGGCTGTACTGAAGTGTATTGTTGGTGCCACTGTAAGTCTAAGTCACATTCTAGGTTAGCAGGTTAGGTTTTCCGTGTTTTCAAATAACTGATATTTGATGTTTGATGACAGCGACAAATGCGACAGTTAGCTTAAATACACAAGTTACTAATGTATTACTTTAAAAGCTGGTTTCACCGTACTCATCTTTTATTGACATTTTGGTAATAGTTTAGAAGCTATGATTTTTTTATGAGAAATAATGGAACAGGTCTAATTAGAAAAACAGTTTGCTTTAAAGAATTCATAAAATGGAAAGTTACATCCTATTAGCCAAAGGTATCCAATTTATGCTAATATGAGCAAACGTGAATTTAATATACACGGTAAATTTTTGAATTTTTTAATATTTCAGAATTGTATAGAGCTATTGCTCATTTTTAAACCAAAACGCCATGTATATTTTACACCGTTAGACTACTATGTAGCTGCGGTTTCCTCAATTTTTCCCATGGCCCACTTTTATTTGCAAAACTCAAGGCAATTTTGCAAAACTCTCAAATTATTTTCAAAGCCACTCACATTTGGAGTAGCACATGCTGAATAAAAATTAAGCAGAATGAAAAACGTCGAACAGTGTAAAAATATGGGGTATTCTATTAAAAAAAAAATGGTTACGGCTCTAAAAATTAACCACTGTATTTTTTTAACATCTTTAGTAGTAAATGCATCAAATAACTTTTCTAGATGGCTGGGGCCCCCGTACTGATATTGCAATGTTTACTAACAACCAAATTTTTCTTCAAAGCAATCTATGTGCTCTGTGTGTCTCTTTATTACATACTTCCACTTAAGTATGTTTTATGTTCTTAAGCATAATATTATTTGAAATTTTGTTGAATTGTCAACTACTATAAGGACATAAATTACACTTGTTTGGCTTAGTTCTACCTTTTCATACCTGTCTACTATAATATATTACGTTAGAATATCTGTAAGTGCCTTAGAACACTCCGCAAATAGTTAGAAAAACAAGGCCCAAAGGGCATTTTTTTGGGCTATCAACCAATAAAAATAAAAATACCGTTGACTATTCAATTCACCTGTCATCTGTCAAAAAGTAACCAATGAAAATCCAGAATTCTGACATTTCTTGAACAATCAAAAAAATATCAGCGGATATATCTTCCTAGAAGGTATTCAAGTGACTATTTTTAACAAATGCTATTTTTATTAGAAAAGTCAATATTAGTGTTCTGTTACTATAGAAATTGCGTAGTTTGTTACTAAATTTACTGAAAACTAATTTGAAAAAGTAGTTTGGTTCATTAAATAGTCCCTCGAATACCATTCTTAGTCAAAGTTAAGTAGATTATTTTTGCGGTGGTATCACTACTCATGTCCATTGCTAGCGCACTCGTCCTAATCGTACCAAAGCGCAATGGACATTCGTGACACCACCGCAAAAATAGTCGACATAACTTTGACTACTCATGGTATTATAAGTGAATATTACAAATATTGTTTGCCTAAAGAGAGTGGGTCATTGTTGTTTTTATAATAACTAAATTTAAAACAATGGTCTATAGGAGTACCAAGACCGTTATATTCATAACGGGCTTATTATCTTGTTGTTGTTATACCAACCAACAGTTGACCTGATCGACACAGATAACCAACCCAGAAACAATTAAAAATAGGTTGGTAGCGCAAAAACATATTTTGAGATTAAGTGTGGACTTTTACAGTTCAATAAATTTTAACTTGGCTTGGATATCTTTTAACCTATCTAGTAGAGTAGGGTTTAAAGGGACCAACTACCCGATAAAACTATTTCAAATAAAATTGGAATTAAACTTCTTCTTCTAGTGCCTATCCTAACGGATGTTGGCGACCAATAGGGCAATCTGTATTTTTGAGACTGCAGTTCGGAACAATGTTGTGGATTTATTGTACCCAGTGCGAAGAAACTTATAAATCTTTATTTAAAAACTAAAGTAACTACACAGAGTTTTCACTTTTTTGTATATTCTCTATGGTTTCCCTGTTTTTAATACCGAAGGTGTAAATTATATCAGAAACAAAACCTTTGGCTTTCTGGGAAATCACATTTGCACCGATGTTTCATACTTTCCACGTTCATAAAACGCAGCACATCTAAATCTTCTTTATGCGCTTTAAAATACGAACACCGCTTAGTGATAGATCTGGGAAATACAAAGGACCCTCAAGAACTTCCAATTTATATTTCTACTACTTTGATTTACATCGAGCAACGGAGAGAAATGTTATGACGGAAAACCACGTCGCTTTATTCTTATGGCTACCTTGAGCTATGCTTTATGGTGCCCTCTTTCACAATTACTTCTTTCTTATCCATTACGTTTCCAGCCAATGGAATGGCTTTGTTAGTATTTTATTTGTCGATTATGCACGATGTCATTGTTTACACTATCGTTTACAGTTTGCTTAGAAATGGTGGATCCAAGGTTAATCACCAGTTACTACACTCTTTGAAAAGAAAACTCCTTATTTTATTAGTAAGTCAAAAGAGCTTCAACCCTTATTTTTTAAAACTTTATGATAGGTCCATTTATTGTACACAATATAGTTTACCGATCTGACACGTCCATTTTAAAAGTAATTTCTTCTGGCATTTTATGCCTGTATTATAAAGTAACCTCTTGCACCATTACACGATTTACTTGTCTTTACCATAGTGCATCATTCGCAATTTGGTTGTCCCTAAAACCCTTGAACGAACCAGACTGTTATCTACATACATTTTTAACATTAACAAAGGTTTTGAAGCGACGCGGTAGCTGCAAACGGAGGAATTGATAGTATGCATTGTTCCAGATAATTGATAAATTTGGCATGGCCTCCTTATACATTCGAATTAGGTATGTAATAGTTTTCATTGTTGTCGATAGCAAAACATTTGAGTCAATCTGGATTTCATTCAAAACAGATTTGGATTATTTCAAAATAATATTTTTGTGTCTTTAACTGCTCAGAATTCCTTGAGTGGAGACATTTTATTTTATGGAATGATTGATATTTAACGAAAAAACACATTTCCTGAATATTATGTTGAGAACTATCAGGTAGTCTCTAAACTACATTAATGAACAGGCAAAATCGATACTTCAAAAAACGTGTTCTAATTCTCATTTTGCCCATTTACATGTTTTCAAGAAATACTCAAAGGAACGAGAATGACCACGATTAAATAGATCGCCTTGTTAAAGCTCAAAGCGTAGCTCGTGTTATAGAATGCAAGTTCTGTTCAACGAGACAGTTTTCAGTTTCGAAGCTAATTTGAACTTTATTAACCGATGTAAATTTACATTGGCGACTTGTGTCATTGTAAACCAACTTTCCAACTCAGAAATGATAGTTCCTTTTAATAGAAATACGACATCTTCCTTGTTAGAAATGCTTAGAATAGGTAGTCATTTCCTTATGGCATCAAATCGCACGATTATTTGAGAAGCAGCTCATCTTTGATAAATAAAATGGCTACCTATAACTGTACGTCAGATGTTAAGCAAATTAATTTATAATTTAAGTTTATGCTTTGACGTTTCAATTTTAAAGTAAGAATTCATTATTAACACATCCTATTTCCTAGGTTTTAACTTGTTTCCCTCAACCGTTTTAGTCACGTTTTTGGGCACGTATTTGCTTAGGTTCTGATTTTCTTCTTGTTATAGATGCATCTTGTTGTTTTAAAATGTTTGTAGCATATTTTTGCCAATGTCGTGCCAACAATTTGACCTTAAAATATTCTTAATAAAACAGTTATGAATTGTAACGTGTTTTTATTTTTATTTCAGCGCGTATACTAATGGAATTATTTGACATGAAAAATTCTGAATATTTCAGGACGTTAAATTTCACCGCAAAGACAGAATAGATTCTCTTTGAAAATCTGCCCAACTGTGCTGATTTAACTAATGTTGTATATACAGGGTCAGTCGAGAGGAAAGTACCAATCTTCAGGAATGTATCCTGCACTTAAGTGTATCTAAAGAACCCAAAAGTTCTTATTCAGTTTTCATTTATTTCGAATTACAGCGTCTTACAGTTTTAAGTTTAATCAAGTAATCTGGCACATTTTAATTGTTAAACAATAACCTGTTAATCGTCAATCGTTACTCACATGAAATAGTGTGGGAGGGCATATAATACATTGATTCCTGTTATCATTAGAAAATGGAGGCAATGTGATTAATAATAAATGAACTAGCCTCCTGATTTTAATATTTAAATATTTTTGAATGTAGCAAATACAAGAGATAGTCTCATCATAAAATGAAAAAGTGTCATGTGTATAACTCTGGACTAAAATGTCATTCCCACTATTGCATGATTCCAATTGATTAGGTACTGTTCTCGCTAACACTGGAGAATTAAACTACATCCGTGGGAGGGAATAATACTTTTTCCTCCCTAGTAATACAAATAGCTATAAAACTTTAGAAGTTATAAAACAAAATATCAAATTGATGGGGTTGATCAGGGACTGTTAAAAGTTGACAGGTGACTGATAAACCTAGTTGAAAGCGGCTGATTGAAATAAGAATTCGTACATCAGATACAAAAACAAAATACATTAGCTCAAGTACGTAACAATGATGTAATTTTTACATTCAAGATACCTTTATACCATGTGTTCAAAAATAAATTACATACGGGTTGGCTATAGAAAATAAAACTAATGTTGATAGCAAGCTTTAGAGACAGCAATCTTTAGAATATCCAATCACGATATCAGCGTATAATATAAACTTACAATAACAACAACAGAGATGACAGTTAATAAATTCTAAAGATTGCTGTAGACACTACTTTTATATTCCATGGTCAACCCTTAAGTAATTTCTTTTTAAACACACCGTATAAAACACGGGGCAAAATACATATTTCATAATATTACTGTCAACGTTCGACAAATAAATTGCTCAGGTTGCTTTCATATTTTTACTGCAAGTTTCAAAATCTTATCAACATCTTTAATAATACCTATTAATTTTATTAAAATATTTAATAATACCTACTGATTTTAAGTTTTGGGCAATAAAATATCTTAAATTACATAAATTGGGTCACTATGGACTGTTCTTAAAAAAACTAATTAGAATATTTTGTAAAATCATTAAGAAGCCAATATTTGAATGCCTCGTAATTAGCATGGGGGTTCTGTATGTTTCGTCCGTCAACGCAGCACCCTGTATAATGTAAAGAAGTAGTGTTGGATGAAGTGAGGGAAACTATAAGAAATTCACGATTTTTATAAGGCACTATTCCAGATTTATAATAGTAATCGAAGCTAGCATGCTGCAGCAGTCCGTACACAATCTTTTATAGCCGCAAAATTATGCACTAGTTGTCGGTATACAAAGCAGCATATGAGCATTACAAGGCACGAAAGCGACAAAGAATGGAAAATTTACAAAATGTTCAATGCAAGAATACGACAAACTTATGCGGCGTTTTTAAATTGCAATTATTATTACTGCAGTGTTAGTAGTTCAATAGCTTAACTAACTGCATTAATATTTGAATATTATATTAAGGGAAATAAAACACAGGTTTGAGTGTAAAAAATCAAAAATAATTGTTTATTTATCAAAACATTTGTAACCTAGCAATCTATAACCAGGTCAGGTGTAGTCATACTACAGTACCATACCCCATGCTGCATTTTTGAGTCAACCAGGCATGGAATTTTGCAGTTAGGTACATTTTATTTACGTGTTTTCTGCTGTTTAAATGTTGGTATCGGATTTTAGCCGTTTAGTTCAATTCCTCACTCAAAAACGTAATTTTCTGGACTTACGCCTGTTACACTTGCATGGCAGTATAGACTTATGCTAGTACATCGTTTAAAACAAACAAATTGAAATGAATAAATAATTATTATGAACCAATATCGTCTAATAAAGCTATTTCAAATTATATTTTTTCGTAGGTATTGTAATCTGTAATGTACTTACCGCAAATATAGTTTTAGCGCCTTACACAATAAATATTAGCTTCACTATTACAACCGACACATCACATCTACATACACGCACCAATGCACCCTTTGCTTGTGTAAGCGTCGTACAAAATGTGAATGTTGCACAAAACGACAAACGTTATTGTTATTCAACTCGTCAGAGAAAATTATGAATTATAAGCCGTTCACGACCTTTTTGGGACAGAGTTGGTTATGATTTTTTCTTTTCATGTTGGACTAACTGATTCGGTGATGTAGCGGATGCAACTTTTTTTCTGTTAGTGTGTGTTCGACATTTTCTTGGCACCACATTGCCAGATTTATTATTTTAATATTCGTAAGAAAATAAATGATTTATCAAATGTGAAAAAATCATTTTAATTTCCGTCAAAGGAAACGTCAAAATGCCCAAAATAATTTTGTTACAACTAAAAATTTCCATTAAACGATCCTACTTCCAATTTAAAAAGGACAGACCAAATTTAAAAGAACGCGAGTGGATGTGGAGACTAGAGAATATCCGGCAACAATGTACCTATTCAGAAAATATAACCTTAAACTGAAAACAACCTAACCTAATACAAAAAGTGTCAATTTCCATGAGGGAGTTTAGTTGCAACAGAGGTGCTGCCAACAAAATTACTAGATGGCCATAGCCTCACCTGACCCAAAAAGATCGTGAACGGCTTATAGGCTTATATTGAGCCAGGAGGACCCTATTCCGATTTGCTTAATATGTGACTTAATAAGACCTTATCGTATTTTTTGCGTTCTGGAGATTTAGCACCCAATCGAGGTCAATAATTCACTAATTTAATTGCCATAAAGTAATTCAAATACAGCGAGTAATTTCAATTACCACAGATAATTTAAATACTCGTAAAGCAATTTAAATACTTTAGAGTAATTTCCTTACACAAAAGTAATTGAGTAATTGAAAGTAATAATTAATTACCTTCAAAAAGTAATTGTCAAGTACGTTTTAACAAAAATGGCAATTCCCAATTACAGTTACTGCATTTTGAAAAGTAATTCAATTCCAAGACAAATAAACGAAAAGGAGATTAGTTAGTAATTTAATTACTTCCCAGCTCTGCTGCCTATTGTCAAACAATAACCTGCCATTTGTGATTGTGTAGACGGAATTTAAAAAAAATCTAACTTTTTCGACTGCTTCAGCGGGCATAAAAGGACACTAAGTTGTAATTAAAAACCTATATGAATCTGCATTCAGCTAGATAAAGATGACACCATCGACAATATTCAAATAAAGAGAGGTATCCGCCAAGGTAATACAGTATCTCCAAAGCTTTTCATTCTAGCGCTGGAAAATGTATTTAAACGTCTTCCATGCTAGCAGGAGGGAATTAAAATCGATAGTGGCTATCTAAGTCAGCTCCGATTTGCAGACGACATTATTCTTATAAGTAACGATTTAGAGGAGGTAAAACCAATGGTTGAGTTAAACGTCGAGTATAATAAACCTAAAGATGAATAACAGAAAAACATAAATAATGAGTTAAAACAATGTACCAATAGAAATAGATGGACAACCGAAAAAAAATGTCGATCACTACGTTTATCTAGGACATAAAATAAGGCTGGGAAAAGAGAATCAAACCACATAAATTGGTTTGATTTTGGCAGCTTTTGGCAAACTGAAGCACATATTTTGAAAACCCTTAAGTTCCTTTGAGTTTGAAACGCAAAGTGCACGAAGAATGGAGGGAATTAGCTTGAGACAGCAGAGAGGAGATTCGAAAGAAAGCAAACGTTACTGATGTAATGCATCGCATAGCACAGATGAAGTAGAAATGGGTGGAACATGTCGCTATGCAGATCCCAAATAGATGGACAGCAAAACTAGCCCACTGGAGATCGAGGTTGACCAGATGCAGTGTGGGAAGGCCACAAAAGCGGTGGCTAAATGATGTAAGAAAACGGTGGGTCCAGTCTGGGTTCAATTAGCATAGGACAGAAGTGAGTGGAAGAGTGCAGGAGAGGCCTACGTTCAGCAGTGGACGGATAAATGCTGACTGTAATGATGTATACGATTAGTTAGGAAATGCATCATTTTGTGTAAAGCGTGAAATTTGGAGGAACGAGGGTAGCGAGACCCCGTAAAGTAACACAAGTTACACAACATCGCATTTTCTAAGGTGTTCTGCACAGGTTTTTTTAAACATTTTAAGTAAAAGTGGTTCTTTATACGGATGGGGCCATAATTATATACCGATAGGGCCACAATTATATATAACAGCAATGAGATAACATGAACAAGAAAATAACTCGTATTGCTTGAGCAAGAAAGAGATAAACATAGTAGCAAATATTCGAGAAGGCCATCGGTATATTAAAACTGTCATGTCAAATAAATGTCAATGTATTGAAGATCAAGTAGGTGCGCTTTAGCTTTTCCGCATGTCATTTAATGTATTTCTCGCCGCAAGTTTAGAAATATTTTCCTTTCATAACTAGTTACGAAAAGTGTGACGTTTTGAAATTTTAGTCAGTCTTAAAAGAAGACACTTGATATTTTAAAATTAGAAAAAATCTTGTATGGTAGGTACGTGTGAGAAAACATAATTTCCTTACTTTTGTGCTTACAATGATGCACACGCGCAAGGAAATGGTGCATTTTTCCCACTTGTAATATAAATAACTATTTTGTTATTCTCATAACATTAACACGAATAGGAATATGAAAATTTGAATTACTTACAGAGCTCGTAATAACATTAATATTAATAGTTAGTTCTACACCAAGGGAGTAAACTACGATTTTAATCCTCAGACTGTAAGTGCTCTGTCGAGGGATTAACGAAGTTTACTATAAAGGTGCATACAAAGTTTTCCTCCCAACCGTAAATCTCAATTTCGTTATTTTTCATTTCAAATGAATTAATAATCAGCTAATATCTAGTACTTAACTGACCTGTTTTCAGAGAAACAAGTTTGTTTTTGCACGAACAGGAATAGAACAATATTTTACTGCCTCAAAACAGGGAGTAAAGTAAGCGTCTATTTCGATAGGATTTAAAGTCGCCATGGACAGTAACTATCAGTACAAACATAAGGAACGTCGATAAAAAAAACCTCAACAAACAAACAACTAAACACAAAGGTACGTAGATAAATCTGAAATAATCCACGAAAGCCAATTATTACTTAGTTTTCACATTTCATTTGTTTACAATAAAATTGCACCCGTTTGCGCAAAAATGTTGTATGCACCGCGGGAGTAAAGCCTGTTTTCGTTCCTTGCAAAAATATGCTATCCACTATTTATGACGGGACTAAAACATCCACTTTACTCGCTTGACTAATAAATAACTATTTTGTCATGAAAAATGGCCCTGGTGGTATACAAAAGTTCATTATTATGTACATGTATCAAAAGTCAGGTATGTAAACATCATTTTATTCCGGGTCGGGAGAAAATTTCATTATTAACTTTCAGTGTTGGGAAAAAGGCTTTTAGTTAAAAATCGAAATGAAACTGACTCTATCAAGTGTGCTACGCATTAAGAAATTGTAAAAAATGTGATATGAAAATAGAGTCAGCAGACTAAGTGGCAATTAAAAATTTCATTATAATTGACAATTTGATACTGTCACTTTGGATTCATTGTCATTCTACAGACATCAATTTATCGGTGACACTAAACCGATACTTCGCGGGTTGAATTAATTTGCACATAATTTTTATCCTCCGGTAGTTTCTGCTCCAGATCATGAGCATCCACAGCATAAAGTCGGCAAAACGACCCAGAACGACCTCTCTTCGTTTTAATAAAAGAGAAATTGCTATCGCAAACGATTTTAACCTTCTAAACCTTGCGCCGCCGGTCTCTGTTATGCATTATTTTATGCATTCTTGAACAGGTCGTAAACGAAGTTAATGTACGCGCAAAAGCTATTTGGTATTCGATCTTTTGCATATAAATAGCGATAACTGTATCAATTTTATGGGCACTTAAGTTCCAAACAAAAAGGATTTTCAGTGTTCGGTGGAAGAGGGTATCATAATTTTTTAAAACTCTTACATAATAATAATATACATTTTATAGCGCCACTGATATTGCAGAAATGTCGATACCAAATTAGATGACAAATATTTACAACAATCTTTTTCCTGATATTTAGTTCTATTCTAAAATGTTTTGCAAACAAGACCTTTCTATTATTGTAGAAGTCATTTATTGCAGCTAATTGTTTATGAGCTGCTTTATTTTCACCGCAGAGTAAAACACTGCATTTACAGCTTTTGCTATATGGGTATGCAGTAATAATTTATTTCTTATAGGGTTATCATATGTAAAATAAACTTCTCATTAAAATGGGAAAATATCTGCGTTTAATGACGGCATCTCCGTTTAAAAAAACGAAGTAAATAAATGCCATTGCGCATACGCATGGCGCTACCGTTGATTATAACCGAACAGTGCTCAAATAGGAAAAACTGGAAATGTTGCAGTGACAATGAAGCAAAACTTCTATAATTTGAATTTACATATTATCTGAATATCTACCTTTTGCCATTTACAAGATTACTGTGACCTAGGAAAATTTTTGAACAGTATCTGTTGTGGATTTTCAACTACGTACTGTTACGGTTCTAAAATATGTCTTACCTATCTTCACTAATTTTTGCGGTAGGTACTTTTGCCAATGTTGCACATCATATGAGTATATTAGGTTGCCTACATAGTTTTTGTAATTTTTGGACTCCTTAGAGCTATAGGCTAGAGTTGTTTTTTGCAGTACCCATTTTGGGAAATTGAGCCTAACATTGCTTACAATGTTGTAACACTTATTTTTCTGTCTTCATGTGATAAACGAACTTATCTGGAAAATTGTCTGTAATCGGTGCAGATTTGGTAAAATTATTAGGTGAATCGCTGTATCTATCTGATTGAATCAGGATTTTGGAATATTGACCATACAAAATCGCAGATATAGCAAATACGCTGAAATAAACGTCCATGGTGTTTTCCGCCTGTTGGACTGCACATTTTACGATGGATAGAAACCCTACCACCTGCTAGCAACTGATCTTTTCTGGGCTGATTGTGACTTTTCTTGTCTTCCGACACACAGCCGAGTGTAAGTCGGGGGTATTTTATTCACTCTTTTGTGTACCTGAGGCCGCAGCCATCACCATGGCGTTCTCCGCTTCGATTGCAATCGAATTACGTCTGCTTTGGAAGTTACTTATTACATATTTGCAATTAGTAAACAACCATTAGTTTTTAAACAATTTCACTTGTTTAGTGTATTTTTCGAATTTATGTTGTACTTTCTATTTGTCAAAAATAGTAGACTGCTAACTTATTTGATATATACCCGCTACCTGGAAATTGAGCAAAGTGCTTGCTCTTGAATTCTGCGACTATCATGCGTATGCTGATGACACACAAATATATTATTCTTTTTTTCCATCTGATGTCCTAAACAGCGTTAGGAAGATAAACATGGATCTACAAAATATTTTCAATTTATCGCTGGAGCACAATTTATTTCTAAATCCATCAAAATCACAAATAATGGTGTTTGGCAGAAAGCACCTCTGCAATAATATACAAAACATCGAAATTATAATTAACAACACCATAGTTCCTCAAATAGACAGTGTAAAAAATTTAGGATTGCTGCTGGACAATTCTTTTAGGTTCTCCAGTCATATCTCAAAAAACGTTCAAAAAGCTTACGCTAATTTAAGGAAATTATTTCCCCATAGGCATTACTTTTCTACTAAAACTAAAACTTTACTCTGCGAATCATTAGTCTTGTCTCAATTTACTTTTTGCAGTCCATTATATAGCCCATGCCTAAGTTTTATCGACAAGAACAGAATTCAGAAAGTTCAAAACTCCTGTCTAAGGTATGTGTATGGTATTCGCAGATTTCAACGTGTATCTCACAAGCTTGCTCAGATTGGTTGGTTGAATATGCAAAATCGGTTCTACTTATGGTCTGCGTGTTTATTTCATAAAATTGTTCTATTTAAAACTCCTCCATATCTCATGGAAAAAATTTCATTTCGAACGGACGTTCATAATATCAACATCAGAAATAAAAAAACAATCACTCCGCCGGCGCACACAACTGCTCTGTATGAACGCTCGTTCTCGTATAATGTCTCGAAGATATATAATTCACTACCCAATTCATTGAAAACGTTATCTCCAATAGCTTTTAAACGTCATCTATTTGAAATTTTATTCTCGCGTCAAATTTAGTTATTACTGAAGCAGTATGCTACTTTGAACCCTCCAGTGTTTTTCCTGTATAGTTTTTCAACCATAACCACTAATTTAATTTTTTTTCTTTTGTATATAAATAGTGAGTAACTATTATGATCAGCCTCACTGAATAATAATATAATATATTGTAATTTAATTTATAGGTTTAGGAACTTAATGTATAAATGAAATATATATTGGTAAGGTTTAAGTTGTAGAGCAGGGTGTACGGTAAAGTACCTACACTACTGAACTTCACCTTGTGATTCTTTTCTTTTCTCTTCTTTTTTTTCTCTCCTTCATTATATTTATGTACAAGAAAGGAAAAGAATAAAGACGTTTATTGTTATTATTATTATTATTAAATACCATAAATATGGCTTTTCTATAATTGAGTCATGAGGCTTCGTCGCCTAACGAAATATAATGATTATTTCTTCTTGTGTACTATGTGATACTCATTTCAATTAGGGTTATACACGTTGTCTGATCAACTAACTCGTTGTTGTAGAAAGTTAAAAAAAAGTTCAGTGTCATTTCTATTCTCCCAACTGGAGGCGGGCTCCTATAGGGACCTTGCGTCCCTCTTCAGCCAAGAACGGGAATTTCAGGATGGGTGAGAATAAGGAGGAGTAGAGAATGGAAGACAGGCCAGGAGAGGTGGAGAAGTACTGCCCCGGCATTCGCCTGCGAGAGGGTATTCTGTTGACTCACAAGTGTATTCGCTATTAAACTCCGATGCCATTTATGTAATAGTTCTCGTCTAAATATTTTGAATCTAAATTATTTATCTGATTTCTACGTACTTTGTCAACTCACCCAAATTTTAACGTTTGATGAATGTGATATAGTCAAACTTAGTTTGTTACTATTGCTCATATGCGGTAATTACTACTAGAGTTACGTTATGAATAAATGCATTTACATTTCGGTTTGGTATTTAACTGGACCCTTATACGGGGGCCGTTTAGTATATTTTTCGTTGTACTAAGATCGGTAGTTTAAATAAATACACCGTTTTGTTTTGCACCAGCTGCTATTGTTTTCTTGAGTGTTTATTATCCCTTTTCAGGTTATCTTCAGTGGTATCTCGACTACCTCTTACGGTTCTGTGAGTTGTGCCCCGATACTTTTCGTAAAACAGTAACGTTTCAGTAAATTTTTGTATTTGTTTCCTCCGTAGCCCGTCCGACTTCCATTCGTGAGCTGGTCATAATTTTGTTTTTCCATACATTTTTATAACCGATTTATATTTCTATTATAATGTATCAAACATTCGAATTATTATTATTAATGATGCACTAGCAGCTAGAAGCTGATGCGTGCATATCATAGCACTTGTAATGTTCAATTTGTCTGGTATAGTCTTAATCAAAAGTTCAATCAAAATTGATGTACTATGCAAGACAAAAAAAAACTGGGACAACTCTTGATAGAGATTTTAACATAATTTGATTAGATTAAATGAGGCTTTAAACAATTACATTTATTATAACAATTCATAGCAATGTCTAAACAAGTTGACGGTTAAGTTATAAATACCTAGCAACTGTACATATTAAGGCAGTACATTCACAACAGATTATACTAACTGTCCCAGTTTTTTGTCTTGCATAATACATAAATTCTAACTTAAAATATGATTCCATCAATTTAAATAGATAAAAGTAATCATTTGCACATAGTTCATGCTTTACCCTTGGCGAATATGGGACCGAACAGATACAAGGTAAATGTTGTAAATTAGAAAAAAAGGGTCAACAATAAATGCGTTCTATTTAAGTCAGCTGTAACGCAATAATGTGAGAGGTGCTGCCGTGTTCCGTGGGCTTGCGAGATATTACCAAACGTTTAGATCGCATTTGCAGAAGCTGCGTTTCGAATCCCACCGGTATTTTTTTTTTAATTTAAAAATTGATGTAATTCGCATTGCCAACTTTTTGTTTTTATTGTTTCAGTATTATTAGGAACGCGAAGATATTTTTGCACCTAATTTCTTTTGATTTTTAAAATTATTCAGTGTCACAACGTCCACTTGCAAGGGAAGTTCTGAGTATAGTCCTTTACAGATTTTTTTATTTGAAAATTGATGTAATTTGCAACACCAAATGTTTCCATTTATCGTTTCAGTATTATTAGGAATGTTAAGATATATTTACTCTTAGTTTCCTTTGATTTTTAAAATGGTTTAGTGTCACGTCCACTTTCGAGGGGAGTTCTCAGTAAAATATTTTTTTTGTCTGAGTCAATATTAGAAAGTTTAACTAGCAGATCTGGTTCCACGTTCACTTTATTTCTGTCGTTGGTTTGGATTGGTAACAAAGCAGAAACACATATTTCACAAAGATAGATTGTTAAAAAAGTAACAAATAACAGAAAGCCTTTTCTGCTGGACAGGGAATTTCGATTGCCTTTTCGCTCAAAATTCACTGAAATCGCAAATTTGAAGTTCCTTCTTTAAGGCACCAGCACAAGACAAGTCCAGTAATTTTTCGTGGCCGCTAGCATTTAACTCGGTTGAAGACTTGTCCCAAAGACAGGGTTTACGTATTCAATATTACGTTGTTGATTTGGAAGACCATTGCATAACACCCGAAGGGGTTTCGCGTATCGTTAGTGGTACGCGTACCACAGTTGGTAAACCGCTGCATCAGTGGATAATTTTACATTTAGCTTAAAAGTGGATTTGTTTTGTAATCTTGTCTATAAAAAAATAAAATGTTAATTAATTTCGGGTGCAAATTTATTCCCTCAACAAAAAGTAATTACTAATGAAAATGGGGTAATATACAATATCTCCAATTTGATTAATTACAAGATACAAAAGAAGATAAGTTTGTTTTGTTAACTTATCTATTAATCTTTTGTTGCGTTCATAGCAAGAATAGGTTTGTGTTCCAAAACGTTAGCCTTTTTTTCTTGGTAATTTTTAGTAAACGCCAAAAAATATATCATGAATAATAAAATGCCACAACAAAGTTTTAGAGATTACCTTTAAAATATCACAGAATAACTTTGCATAAAGTAGGTTTAACAAAGATATTAATAATTATTGAAGTAACACACATATTTTGTGAAATTCTAAAATAAACGATGTTATTCATGGCATTGCTAAAAAGTTAGTCTGCATAGATTTCAATGGCTTGAATAGTTGTTAGAGTCGTTTCAGTACAGGAAACTGATTGATCGTTGTTATTATACTGTTATTTATATGCTATTAAACATTATAGAAAGTCAAAGAAATCGAGTAGTACATAATTACATACACATATACGATATCAAAGCATGCTACAAGCAAAAGTTAAAAGTACTTACAACGTCGATGAGCTGCGATAATTTGAGCTTAATTTTAACGGTAAGGGCATCTGTAACGTTGACTACGGGACGAACTAATTTATTGTAGTTAGATAAGAGGTCGTCGTAGAGACGTTTGGCATCTGGATTACCCGAACATCCTGAAAGAAAGAATAGTTTAATAGGTAGTCATGAACATACATTACAGATTCTTCAAAAACGTCGTGGGGAACTACAGTTACTGAAAATCCTATCAGTAAAAATGTGGCTTTCAAATTTATCACTTTTTGTGATACACCTGCTTTATGAAAAACATCGTCATCGAAAATGATCCTCGTAGGAAACGTTACAATTAGAATCTACATTTTCAAAATGTCATTAGCAATAATTATCTTTATCATATATTCTTAGGCACCTGCAATGGATTGTGTTACTTCATTTGTATGTAATTGTAAAGCATTATAACAGTAAAAGAATGTAGTTACAACACCTCTCACTATATCTCTTTATTGCCCAACTCTGAATCAATAATGCTTTAATGCATGCACAGACACCATCTCCACTGGAAACAATTAGAGGGCAATATAACTTGCACGTAAATTAATTTCTGGAGTTCTGCGAGAAACACCACTAAAACTAGGATAAGATTGAATCTAACTAATATGCATTCATTTATTTGCAGAAACATCTTGTGGCTTTGTAAACTATGAAATACATTCTGTATTACAATTTCTCTAATGCAAGTCAGGCATGCATAGTAGCACAAGAGTTATTTAGTATTACTTTCGGGTCCGACCATTTTTACGAATTTGCAATTTTTGTTGCAACTGCTCAGCAATCCAAAATTATATGAAAGGTCTCATAAATCTGCATAACTTTTGTGAAGAAAGCAAGCGCTTTGGCGTTCAAGGAACGTAGAAATATGCAGTTTAGTGAAGGTGTCCCGTCGGATGGATGTAAAAATTTTATGTCAGAAATGACATAACCTACCAGAATGATTTTTAGGCAACTTTGTGTTGAATATTAATCGTATTTTTCAAGCGGCACGGCGCTCGGCGGTATAATGGTAGGGAGTTGGGATGCTGAGATTAAGGTCACGACACTGAAACTGGATAGATTTTTTTTTAAATTATTGAAAGATTCGGATTCAACTTTTATTCACTGTCACTTTTAAATGTGAAATGCTACATCATAGACGTTTTTAGTTCCCACACTGAAAGCATCTGTTTTAACAGATTACGAAGACTAATTAATGTGTTTTAAGGAGCGGACACCCCAAAGAGCGGATAGCACAAGCCACTCCATCTCAACACTGTACCGAGTATCGATAAGGTGCTTGCACCTTCTTATCTTGTTTAGATTAATATTTTTCAAGGCATTCTATAATGCGTCGACTTAATATGCAGGGTGTTTGACAAGTAGGGTTATTTAAAAATTTGACTAGAATAATATCTTCCATAACATCCCAAAATATTACACACCTATTACAAAATGCCCTGAATAAACTAATAAACAGTGACACTTTTAGTTTGTTAAAGATAGGATTTTGTCTAATATTAGTCCACTCAAAATATACCAGAGGTAACAAAAGCACAGTCAAAAGGAGAGCATTTCCAGCTTCTCCTTAATTCAATATTTTTTCTTGACAAAAGCAATTTGCACTGACCCTACAGTTCGGCGTCCAAATAATTGCCACGTCAAGTGAAATATGGAGGGCGCCGGTAAAACTACCCATATGCTGTGCTACACAAAGCTCCGTTTCTTTTCTTTGGATTACTCCTAGCTCTTGAAAGTTTCGAAGTTCATATATTCTGTAAGTGGAAGTACGTTTCTAGCTAAAAAGTACAAGTTCTATATTGCATTTCAAGTATTGTAAACTTGGATAATACTTCATTTGAACGTTATGTTTTTCTGTTATTTGAGAACAATCAAAATCTTATCAGGTTCGCTTAAAAATAATAGATTAATATGTCCCAAAATTGTATCATAAATATAGAGTCTACATCTACATGCTAAACATAAATTATACCTAAAGTTGCAATGTTGAGATATTAACAAGTCAGATCGGTTAAACGTTCCCAGATTGATAAATAAAATTGATATTCTATTTTATACTAAAGCTCAGATTGGCTCTTATTGAAATACATATTCTGTCCATAATTTATAATTTCCAATTGTTGTTATTTTATATTAACGAGTTTTTCAGTTACTTAGTTCATGCACGGTTTCCAATAATTTCCTGATTGGAGCATAGTTGAAATCATATTTATTTATTTATTTATTTAGATAATAATTGCCCAACAGCAACAGCCAATAATAGGACAATACAAAACAAAAATACTGGAACAAACAAACAAATCTACATACAAAATAGAAACGATGTGTTGCGCATCATGTCAATGCCAAAAATAATTAACAATTCCAAATTCAAAAGTAAAGATAACACAAAGTTAATTATAATTATAATTGTTACGCTCAGACACCGATCCCAAAATACATGAATATGTGTTACAGTTCAAGTTACAGTGTTATAATTGCTACACATTACATAAATGGGAGATCTTAAAGTTAAATTTGTACCCGCTGAGGGAAGATAAAACATCGAAACTTGCCTACTATGTAGTCGTGGTACATGAAAAGATAGTTTTTCATGTAAAAACGAGCAATCAATTTTGTTATGCAATAGATCGTATAATAATTTAACACTAATATTAACCCTGCGACTCCAGCTCGACTCAAATTGAAATGTATTCAGTAAAAAGTTATGGTCAAAGCCTTGCGGCGGATAAACATGATATGTTTTGAACCACAGAAACTTTAAGAATTTTCTTTGAACATTTTCAATTGCGTTTTTGTGGCAATCATAGTACGGAAACCAAACAAGACAACAATATTCTAACTTGGATCTAACAAAAGAAAAATATAGCACCTTCAGAGCATAAATATCAGTGAAATCTTTGCAATTACGCAATATGAAACCCAAAGCCTTATAAGCAGAAGCAACATTAATATGAGTAACAAATGAAAAATCTGACTCAAATATTACACCGAGATCCTTCGTAGAAGTGCATCGTGATAATATTTCAGAGGAAATCAAATAATCAAACACAACTGGAGAGCTCCTGCGTGTGAAGGTCAATATTTTACATTTCTTAACATTAACGGTTAGTTTATTTGATTCGCACCATTTAATCATGCTATCAAGATCAGCCTGCAGCTTCACACAATCCGCACTGCCAGTAACAGAAGAAAAAATTTTAACATCATCGGCAAACATCAATATCTGGCTTTGTATAATAGCACTCAGATCATTGATAAATAGTAAAAAGAACAAGGGCCCAAGATTTGATCCTTGAGGAACTCCAGAGGTGGCAGTGTAATATAGTGAGTTGTAGCCATTATAAGTAACATACTGATGTCTACTTTCTAAATATGACTTGAACAAAGAAGCATATGATAGACTAAAACCGAAACTAAAAAGCTTAGCAATTAAAATATCGTGGGAGATTTTGTCAAAGGCTTTTGATAAATCTGTATAGATCACATCAACTTGACCATGATCTTCCAGAACTTCGGATACAAATTGTGAAAAACTACATAAGTTTGTGACAGTTGAACGACTTGGAACAAATCCGTGTTGATGAGGAGATATGTAACATTTAACATTATTATAAATGTGACTGTAAAGTACCATTTCAAACACCTTAGCAAAATTACATAGGATCGCTACTGGTCTATAGTTAGTAACAACAGATGAGTCTCCGCTTTTAAATACAGGACAAACACGAGAAATTTTCCAAGTATATGGAAAAACAGACGTTTTTAGACTTAAACATCGCTGCACAAAGACCGATTTTATAATTGTGCAATTTATCTTAAGACCTATGAAGCGAAAAAGTTAATTTTTTTCATTAAGAAATTTTGTTAAAATGTTCGTAATCATTTTTTATCTGTTTTATCAGCTTAATTTTGTTGATTTTGAACTACAGCTTTTCAATATCACCGGAATCGTAATTTTCTTTTCTCAATGCAATAGCATGGAATTATCTATTACAAATTTGCTATTTTTCACAGAAATAAACTGCTACTGATATAATTCATGGCGGTAATATAAATAATCAATTTATTTAATTAGTAGTTTTTCTAAACATTCCTTCCACGTTAATTAACTAGCCGTATCCTTTTTATTTAATTTTCCACAAAAACTAAATAATTCCTCTAAGATAATAGTCATTGGCGTACATAATATAAGAAGTACTTAATTGTTTAAATTGAATATAAACTTCTAATTTAATATAATATCAAATTGAACTACATACTAAATACTGTAGAGGAACTTGCCACGCCCTACAAACATCTCAAGCTTCTGGAGTTGATGGCCCCGAGATGAAACTCACTGTTCGTAGCAAATGGCAGGTCACGCTTTGCAAAATAAATACCTTAAACCACAGAAATGTGTTTACAATGCAGCAAAAATATGTATAGTACTTGTCACACCACACAAAACATTTGCAAGATATGTGAAAATGCAAATGAGCAGTGGCACTGTTGTTATTGTAGTTACTCGAAATAGCCTAAAGGAAACGTACACCAATCAAGAGTTTAAAAAATCCTTAGTTTATTTGATTTTGTTCTCTGAGTTTACGTGCTTGAATTATGACAAATAAATATTTTCCTTAGTAGGTAGTTCGCCTTTCCCCTGTGTACGACATTTCTGTTTGCACCCTGTGTAATACTTACTAAAGAAAGTTTTTGTAACAACCAAATTTAAATCAGTTACGACATTATTCACACCAAGCAAGAATATAAACCAAACAGAAACTATAAAATATTTTCAGTTTTCCTTAGAGAACATGAACGCTTGCACCAAACCAAGACCTTTGTTTAACCGAGCACATCCATCTTGTAAATAGGTGCTATGTAAATAAACAATCACGACCAGGCTATATTGTACGCTGCTAATGTACGATGCGGTGTATTGTGGTGTATAATGTGTTTTGTTGATAGCGGATTGCGATTAAAACTTAACCGCCCTTGTAACTTTCAATTGTGCGCGACAATAGAAGCAGAATCACAGGATTTCGTAGGACCTCTTTAGTTCCCAATAGTATTTCAAAGGGCACCTAGTAGCTTTGAAACAATTGGATTTATTTCCATTCAGAAGGAAACACAAAAAGAGGCGAAAGGAAACGTTCTTTCTACTACTAAAATAGTGATGCTCATAAATGAGGACGATTTCATGCTTCAAAATTGTAGCGTGAAGTAAGAAATTTCATGTAAGAATTTATATGCGAATCTAAAATGTTTTTAATTTCCAGAGCCCAAATTCGTACGTTCAACAGTCAGTGCTAAGTAGTAAGTTACATTTACGATCTGAAAAATTGTCGTCACCGTTTCTCAAACTTTTAGGTTTCGCTGTCCTCTTTTGAAATGTGTTATGATTCACGCCCCCCTTCTAGCAAGACGGACTCTCGAACTTTCCCGAGCGCTGTAGCACAGAATAACAACCTAGGTTGTTATTCTGTGGCTGTAGAATAATCTAGAAACTGTGCCCCCTTTTTAAATGTGTTATGATTCACTTCCCCCTTCTAGAAACACGGCCTCTCGAACTTTCCTGGGCGCTGTAGAATGGTCTAGAAACTGTGATAAGAGATAGAACTTATAAAACCATTATGCATGTTCAGTTAGATTAGTATAGTAGAGAGGAGCAACGAGTTGGCCCGTAACATTTCGTTTGTGTTTTGTTACACCTAACCTACATGATTTAAAGTTCGTACAAATACTTTTCATGTGTGGAAAAATATTTAATGGGATCTAAATCTAATTTTGAGCATGCAAATATATCTACGTCTGCAGATAAAGATGCTGCCAACGCTCCCAAAATACAGACGTTAATGGTGAAGAGCGACCGCAATGTGTAATATAGTTAAATATTTTGACTGCTGACGTTAAGAAACCAAATAAACTACAAAGGCATTTCCAAACAAAACATAAAGATCATGAAAATAAACCTTCGATTTTTTGTAAAGAAGTTGGATGAGTTTAGTAATCAGAAATTAGCCTTTACTACAGTTTTGTCGTTTTCTCAAAAAAATCTGAGTGCATCTTGTAAAGTTGCACATCACATAGCCAGTTGTAAGAAACCTCACACTGTTACGGAAGATTTTATGCCTCCTGCTGCCGTTGGTATAGTTGCAACACGGCTTGGAGTTAGTTATACTAAACATATACAGAAAAAATCTGTAAAAGGCTTTACTCAGAACTTCCCTCTCAGGTGGATATTGTGACACTCAATAATGTTTAAAATTAAAGGGAAGTAGGTGTCAATATGTTTTCACGTTCCAAATAATATGGAAACAATAAGAGAATACCCTTGAATCTAAATTACATTAGTTTTCAAACAAAAAATCCGTTAGCGGAGGGAATTGAACCACGGAAATTGCAACTGCCAACAAATCATTAACCAATTTCTGGAAACCCTACGGAGCGCTTTTCATATCGTTGCGTTTCAGCTGACTTAACCCTCTCGCGGGGCATGTCTTAAGTTTTGTGCTTTTCAACCAAATCAGGCAATGGACAATTAATTATATTTTTTACATCAATAAACTAATGCAGGTAATTCTTTCACTAAAAATTTCTTCATTCTTTTTGAAACATATCATACGCAGGGTGTATATATTTATGTGCAATAGTTTTTACGATATACGTCGATGCTGATATTTATGCAACACATCCCCGTACGCTTTGTTTAAATAATTTATGTAGCATTTGTTAAAAATAATTTTGTAATTCATTTTTTATCATCTAAATCGAGAAAGAATACGATTTCCACTAGTTTAAAACTAAGCCTGTAAATGCGATGTACGCATAAAATGCATCACTTTTTTCTGGGATTTTGCAATCTCAAAAAGAATGGAGACCTACACATTTATATCAGCAAGGTAAAACCAGATAGTGTACATTTTTTTTAAGTATATCTTCAAATGCACATCCTATGATTGAATTTACGGCCTCGCCCAAATATGCGTTTCCCGTCTACTTGGAGGTTTGGGATTTAAGCATTTATGCGGTTCGCGGCCTATAAAGCTCAACATAACGCACTTATTCTTTGCACATTTTTACTTGTAGAACATTTATTCTGTATTTGTTAGGTCCAATTTTTGTCAAGGATAAAGCCTACGCTATATACAAATTATTACTTTTATGTATTTCTGAGTTCAAGCAAAGATTAACAAAATTTTATTATTTTAAGGTGCTCACCCTGTATATATAGATACAGATAATACTATTAGTAGGTGTACTGATGATATATCAGAGGATCTACAGGAGCAGCTTCTTTCGAAACTTAGAAACAAATTATTTGCAATTTAGCTAGATGAGGCAACGGATATTATGAAAGATGCGAGGACTTACTTTTTTGCAAAGAACTTCAGAAAAAACTACAGGTGCGGATCTGTTTCAAATTACTGATAATTATATAGTAAAATCTGGCACGGTTGATGGGGTTCCGGCGAGACCATGACAGGAAAATATAAAGGTCTACATAATCCAAATGCCACTTGCCATCGCTGCATGATACACAGGGAATCACTCGCTTTGAAAGAAATCAGCCCAGGACTTTATTTGTAATTTATGTAGTAAATTATATAAAAACAAGGCCTTTAAGGGCAAAACTGTTTTCTTCAATGTGCGATGATATGGGCGCTGACACTACTATTTTATTGCGAATCTCGCTGGTTATCACGTGGAAAAGTTATACAACGGGTCTTTGAGCTATGACAGCAAATATATGTGTTTTTGAAAGAAAAAAATCACACAGATGCCGAGAATTTTGTTGACATACTGTTAATAATAAAACTGGTTTATTTGACTGACATTTTTGAAAAATTAAATATTTAAAGACCCAGTTGCAAGGAAATAATACTCATATATTACAACTACCAGATAAAATTAATAGCTTTTCGCAAAAATCGAACCTTTGGTCAAACAAGATAAACAGTGAGGACACATAAATGTTTATTAATTTAAAAACATTTATTAATGATAACAAACTAAACCATATACATGTATGTGTCATTTTTAAATACATCGAATATCGTTTTTAAACGTTACCTAAAATTTTTAAACGTTACTTCTTTGAAAATGATAGTCTTCTAACCAAATATGGGTGGACAACAAAAATATTTGAAGTTACGCCTACAGATTTATCGCTGGAAGAAGAGGAACAATTTATTGATTTCACATCAAGTACAGAAAAGAAGAGACAATTTTCGTCGACAACCATTATCGAGTTTTGGATTAACCCGCAAGAGGAATTTCCAGCGTTATTCAAGAGAGCTATGCAGATTATATTGTCATTTGCTACATCTTATCTGTGTGAAGTTGGTTTCTCTGCAGTAGCTTGTATAAAATCGAAATACAGAAACCAGCTCAATACTGAGGACTTGTGGGCCGCCCTTTCTCCCCCAAAGAGAACGCGCCCCACAATTTGGGAAACGCTGGGTGAAGTATTTTGTTTGGCTATTATGATTAAAGACGTACGAAGTACCAACTATCTTATAGATATCGACTACTAATGTGATATGGTCAACATTTTGCTAGAATTCTAGCGAGACCAAAGTGTTTCAAATCCTAAAAAAATCAAGCTGTCTATTTTGATATTTTACTACATTAAAAAATTACAAATATTAACATCTCAACGTTTCCCAAAACAATTGTGTTTTTGTTTTCAACGAAGACAAGTAATAAAACAACCAAACTCCGATTAATTGCTTTGTAATTGACAGCCGACTGCTTGATTTGATATTTTAGAATCGATAGTCAAATTTTATCTAAATCAACAGAATATGGCAACACGCATTTATTCTTGGGACTTGTAGAATACCTAATTCATTTTGTATTGTCATTTTATTAACAATGGGTTTGCAATGTTCCATTCCAACCAAAGTGGATCAAAGTGCACTGGATATGCCGGAAATCTAACTCGAGATTCTTCACTCAATTTTCAATATACATGAAAGCATTTACATTAACACGAGACTATTTCAAGTTATGCCTCTAACGCAATCAATTGCATTTACTATTACCAACAATGACAATTATTACTTAGTTCGCAGGTTTAGGAAGACCATGTTTATCAATTGTTATTGCATCAGCAAAGGGTAACTGCAGGAACAAATCCTTATGGAATTCAAGCAAGAATGTTAAAATTAACTGTTTGGCCTATTTAAGTGTGTTTGAAAGAGCAAAACGTTAAAAGCAACAGCACCCAAACTGTAAAGGGTGCACCAGACTAAGGACAAGTGAACCGCGTAATCAATGAAAAGAATTATACACGAGCCAATTTTACAAAACAGTCATGTAAAACTATCAGACATTGATTCAAACGTCTATGAGTATCGGTTCGTAATAAAATATGGTTTACAAGAAGAACTGCCACAAAGTACCAAAATGAGTTCCTGGACAATTAATTCTTGAACATAAGCATAGCAGGCTTTGCACATTGTTCTGCTCTCCCATTGCGAAAAAGAAAGGGATTGTATAATGATTGGTAACGAATTGTAAATGCAAAATGCAAAAAATCTTCCATCGGATGGAAAAATAATGTTCAATGTGGTTGGGGATAAGCCAAACGTAACCACAGGTTACAAAAGTAAAGAGTATAGCAGTCAATAGTGCTTTATATTGTCCTCCCACTTAAAGATAAATTGAAGCTAGCCATAAGAATAAAACGACGTTGATCTCTCTCAAACGGCGTGTTGTTCAATCATGATAACACTCACTCCCATTACCCGATGGAAACCAAAACTAAGGTAGTGATTAAAAAACTGTTGAACATACTGCATATTTTTACTTTGTGAATCATCCTGTATGCAGTATTTTGAAAAGAACGGGACATCGTCTAGGCCCCAGGGTAATACTATTCGCATCAATATCAATGGTTTCCGCGATAAAGATATTGGAAGTAATTTTTAAGCTAACAATTTTCTAAGTAGGCGTTTGTTTCTTGCGATGTCATAAGACATAATTCGCATATTTCCTTGAAACGACTGTCTCATCTTCGAATACCATTACCTCGCAAACCACTGAATTTTTCGATACAAATCAAGTAGGTACATCTCATTTATGTCAAATTAAAATATCTATCCTTAATGTGAACTGGCGCCAGCGTGGCTCGGTGGTTAGAGCATTGGACTGCGGCGCGGAAGTCTGGAGTTCAAATCCCAGATCGATGCCTGGCGGGCGGCCTACCCAGTCGCTTCAAATAATTGGGTACCTGCGTTCGAAAGAACAAGGGGTAATAATGCGGTTATCTAATGCATGGTGCCACTTCACCACGTGTCATGAATTTGACACGCGACAACCGGGTGTGAGAGCGAGGATACGGAAGCTCTGACCTTCCGCCTTGCAGGCCAGGCTCCTTCATGGGGTGTTAGAGCCTAAAAAAAATGTTAACTAAAAGTAGGGCACATATCGCCCCACATATAGATCTAATTTCATATGCATGAAAATTTTGAAAAGTTAATGAAACTGCATCACGTTAAGTTTGAACTTGGTCAGATAGCTAGTTTTTGACTGAGACAATTTAATGCATACACTAAAAATCCCATATTCCGCGGTTTTTTTGTCACTATGACAACGGCAAAAGTTTTGCCCTAACTTTTCCAGCGACAAAACGGAACCTAACTTTTAAAACGGTCTAATTCTAGTAAGCCTAGCAGAGTTTCTAAGGACCTAATATGTAAATTACATATGTATTCATTAAATTGTCGTACCGTATTACACTCAAGCTTTTCTTTTATCGAAGTAAACTTAACAGGGATACGGAAGCTCTAACCTTCCGCCTTGCAGGCCAAGCTCCTTCATGGGGTGTTAGTGCCTCACCATTATTATAAACTTAACATTTATAATTCGAGTTTCCTTGGCTTTAGGCAATTCAACTCAAAAATCTGCCAGAAAAATTACTCGTCTCTCGGAATTTTTTCAGAGGCAGTTTTTTTTCGTTAAATTGCCAAGCAACAAAATTCTCATTAAAATGTCAAGTTTACTTCGACAAAAAAAGCTCTCGTGTAAACATAAGTGATAAAAACTGAAAAATAAAAATTCAACTTCTTAGTTACGTAACTTCTATTTAATAAAGAGCATTTTGCTCTACCTGCCTATTTTTATGACAATTCAATTCAAAATAAAGTGACCAATCAAATGCATTTTTCTGCAGACAACCAGTAGCCACCTTTCATTATTTCTTACTACGGCAATATTTACTTCAAATGAAAATGAGCAGGAGAGTATTGTAGCGACAATATTTATGTCAGATAAACGTTAAAATGAATATTCTTGTTGTTTCATTAAATTGTTCTCTGAATACAACGTTTGCTCTGAGTTTTGCTTCAATATTTGTCATTAATTCGTTACTCGTTGCTGCTGTTTTTGGAAAATAATCACTGGCGTTTTGTGCTCGGAATTATTTTTGTCACAGCAGCAACTCGTATTCGGAAGGACAAATAGTATTGGCAAAGTTCATATTATATATGAAAATATTATTCCTCTACACGAGATCCCATTCTTTTCGAAACGCCCTGTATATGGTATCATATATAAAGTATTTTACTTTTACTTCGGCATTACCTGTTGAAGTAGTACTTTCGATCTAGATTATTTTCACACTTTTGTTAAGACCGCTCTAGCGTTGTAGGAAAGTCGGAAAATTATTAAATAAATAGTATGTGTTCCTGATGGATGTAAACATTATTTTTCAAGAACGAAATGTTTGCACCATTTTGTATGGAATGTTAACAGCGCGCGTTCTAAAGTATCGATAAATACAGTCCCTTTAACGTTAGTGTATATAAAGCGACTGTATCGATAAAGAGTTTGAGCCTTCTCATCTTGTTACTTATTGTTATTGCAACATAATAAATCCTGTACATTCCTGTAGATATGTACGAGCCTAGAATTATGAATGAGTTCGTCCATTTACATTTTTGTACATTTACATAATATATCCACAAAATAAACAACGGCAATATTAAATTTATTTCATTGTGATAAAATACAATTAATTTGACAAGTTGGCATTAAAAAATACAGCAGAGAAAATTGAGAGATAATAAAATAGAGCAGGACTGAACTGTTGTGGGAAATTATACTGGTTTAACATAAATAAACGAATATCTTCACTATTGTGTAACAGGGCTTTTGTTCTTTAAAACGGGATGTATACGTATTGGCATCGTATCTGCAAGGTTTTGGCGGTCTTATGTTGTGAAAGAATTTCATATTTTCGCCAGCCTAATTTTTAATTTTATTATGCCTCGAACGGGGCAATTTTGCAGTTGCTTTTATTTCCCTCGTCTAAAAGACGAAGAAAGTATTGTAATCGAGAAAAAATCACCTTCCGAGGTTTCTTGAGATCTTCACGTTTCAGGTCCCAAGATAACGAAAAACAAGTTTTTTTCAATTTCGTCTGTTGCTTGCCTGACTGTCTGTCTGTTGGCGAACGATATTTTGCATACACAATCTACCTGACATGAAACCAAGAAAATATCAGACAAATATACAGTGTGGAAATAAAGTAACGGATAAATTCATTAACTTCGTTGATATTCATTTTTATGAAGAAATCTCGAAGGAGTGTAACGAGTTTGACCATAGTGAATATTTTAAGCTGATTTTTAGTTTCTTATGTGATTTGTTTTAAAAGTTATAACGTCATCGACTTTTGTATTAAATGAGAACCTGTATTTTTTTTATTGATTTTGAGAGTACTTTTATGTTGTTTTCAATGATATAAAATTTTCAATGTGTTCCATTTGAAAACAATCGAGAATAATGGTCTTTAAGTTGAAATATTAAAAACCAATGAAATGAGCAAAATAAATCTTGTTACCGGTGGATAAAACAACAAAAATAGTTACATGTCAGAATTAAACAATTTGTAAAGGTCATAACAAAATAAGCGTCCTTTGATTTTTCTAAATTAGAATTTACCTTTAGCAAACTATTTTATTAATAAAAATGGTACAATTAAGAGAGACACAGAGAACTGAATTTTTTATTATTTATTATTGTATTTTTCAATTGTTTTTTAAATTTCAATAAAAACGAATGTGCCATCAATGACTTTCCGTCAAACGTAGGTAACTAGATTTATTTTGCTCATTTCATTGGTTTTTAATATTTCAATTTTAAGACAATTTTTCTGGATTTTTTTCAGATGTAACATATTGAAAATTTTATATCATTGAAACGAACATAAAAAGTACTACCAAATTCAATAATAAAAAATGTAGGTTGTCATTTAAAAAAAAGTCGATGACGCCATAACTTTTAAAACAAATGACATAGGAATTGAAAATCAGCTGAAAATATTTCCTATGGTCAAAATCGCTACACGCGTTCGAGATTAAAAAAAATGAATATCAACGAAGTTAATGAATTTATCCACACTGTATACTGGGTGAGAACCTTAAAAAAATTAAAAAGTTTCGATCGGGGAAGAATTAGGACAACTGAAAGTCCAATCTAAGTAGTCTAGTATTACTTTCTTCTATCCAAGACTTCTACTGTTTAGGAGTATACCATGGGGGCTATCTTGCTGAAATATATATTCTCCACCATTTGACTGTAGTTAACCAATGGTAGACAAATGATGCTGGTTGGTTTAGAATATGTATATAATTTTTAGCATTAATTATTATGCTGTCTGAAATGTAAAGCATACCAACACCTGCCCCAGACGTGCATCGCCACACCATTATAGAAGCAGGATGCTTCACTCTTTTTTGAGACATTTCGTTTGATATGGATCAGATTTTCTTCGCATTACCCTGCTTCGAGAATTTCTCACGCAAAGCTTATCTAGGTTCATCCGTCCAAATTATACATTGCTCAAGTGCTCTTTCGTCCAGTTTTTGTGATATTTAGCGCAAACTAAGCGATTTTTCTTTTATTTGCTTGTTAGTTACACAAAAGGTAAATGATTTTTCCTTGCCCAAAAATAAAAAATGTTTCACAACTGTAAAGTTAAATTAAAACATTATGTAAGTAATTGATTTACATTCTAAAAATTAAAACTAATTGTTTTTAAAGCTGTTAAATAAATACTTTTAGAATATTGTTTTCCTGTAGCTCCTTCCTGTGCTCAAAGTTTGCGGATACTACATCATTACACAGATGAAGGATGAATGGGACAACGTTGGATTTTCATAACATCATAACGGTAGTATTTTATTATCCCTCAGAAACAATATGTTTCTGGTTTGTTAGCTATAATAATAAGATTAATAAGAAAAGGTTTTTAAAATTTATTAAGAGCCATGATGGAATTGCTCTGACCTGGCATTTGATATCAGCGTGGACAGAAATGTTACGTTCTGAGAGCAATTTCAAGATTAATTTTAAAAACAAACTGATTCATTGTGATCGGACAAACTTGATAGGTGCTTACAAGTACATTCCACAATTAATACAGATATTACATACAAACGAAGGTCATATTCGAACCAAACAGTTATGTTTCAAAACCGCGTTGCTCTTCTTAATTAATTTCTTTATTGCATGGGTTTGCATATATACTTAATTTTTCTGGTTATATTTTATTGTAAATGTACAATAGTTTTGAAGCTTTGCTAAATCCAAACCAAAACTTAAACATCTGTAATTCTTAAACAACCTCATCACCAGACCAATGAAGCGGCCATTTGGGTGAGGAGCTCCCAACGAGAATTAATGATGGTCTGAAATAGGCCCGTCAAAAAGGTTTCATCGAGACTCCGTGTGACTCTAACCTACTGAATCATAACGTCCCGTGCTTAAAGATAGCAAAGAATAACAATGGAAGCAAAAATCTAAACCAAAGACACTTCTATTATAATATACTAGCAACCCAGTGAGACAAATGTCTCATTTAAAAAAAACAAAAAAGACCGTTTGTCAAATAGAAAGCGTATTAAATAAAAACTGTACCCAGACCTGGAAGGTGTCAAAGTGGTTGCCTAACCGATCGACGTTTTAAGTGCAGAGGGTTGCAGCTCCGTTTGGCTGCTGAAACATTTTTATTTAATACGCGTTCTATTTGAAAAACGGTCTTTTTTGTGATTTTTCGAAAACCGGAAGTGTCACGTGACTGAAATTCGGTTCCTGAGCTGACATGACAATTTCAAACATATAACTTTAATAACTTTTTTCTCTATCTCTTACGGTTTGGCTGCTGAAACAGCGTCCCGGACGGACGGACAGGACGGACGGACAGACAAGTCTATTAGATAAAGGATACGGATCGCCCATGTATTTAGCTACCAGTTAATTCGTAACTGCTTTTTCTATTAAGAACCTGCCCAAGGAATTAATTATTTTCCTGAAAAAGCACTACTTCTTAATATAATGTAGAATTAGATTAATTACAACCTTTCAGATAAAAAGTTTCAAATGTTTTATACTTTGAAGCTGGGAATCAGCTCCTAATTTATTTGCTGCTGGACGCTATCAAGCCCCAATCTGTTTTTTATTAGAAACAGGAAGTGGTTTTCTATTTTATTTTTAATTTTAAAATTCTCAAATTAGCCTTCTCTTTGAAATAAAAAACAACTAGATGAAGATTATGCAACCTGTATTTCTCCCAAGTACTTTAGGTTGTCTAACTTTCAGGTTTTGTGATACTTCTGATTTATGGTATTTTAGTTGCTCGACTGTGGATGCTACAACCTACATATTTCTTCAATAAAATTGGTTTTCGAACTGATGTGCATATACTGAGTTTGAGATTCAAGGTACTATCAACTGCATCCCTTCACTATTTTCATTGTTTAAACATTTTTTTGGGTTATTGAATAGCTAATCATTTCAATCACAATTGTTTTAAAATACAATTACATAGAACAAAATGGTCTCATCACCCTTTGTGATCTATGGATTTGTACTACATAATTTAAACTTGTAAATTGTAAGGGTCTTCCTATTCTAGATGTGGAGCGTAATCTTCATTTAAGTTTATATAAATTGTGTTATTTCTTTATTCAGTTATTTATTTTATAATAATTACTGTAACACATACGTTAACGCGTTGAGCGGAAGAGAAGCTGACGCTATTTTCATAGCTGCAAAAAATCACCTTGTTAGATTTTTTCAGGTCTTTACGTTTCAGAATCCCTAGATGAAGAAAAACGTGTTTTCTGAATTCCGTCTGTCTGCATCTTCGCCTGTAGTTGGTATAGCTCAAAAACTATTTTTGGAGGAAGGCCATAATTTGCATGTAAACTATATGCCTTCCTTGCATAAAACCGAGAAAATGTTAGTAAAATATGTACAGAGTAAGCACCTTAAAAAATTAATTCTTCTTATTTTTCCTTTGACTCAAGAACTATTACTTAAATGAAAGTAATATTTTGCACATAACTCAGATTTTTACCGTTGCAGAAAAATGACATATTTTAGACCCAACATATCCAAAGTGAGCAACTTAAAAAATTGTTTGTTTTTGCTCTAACTGGGCCATAAATAAAATAATATAAAAAGAGTCAAAAAGGGACAGCAATAAGTGCGTTCTGTTTAATATCGCTGCGCATCGCACAGACGCGAGAGGTTTACTATGAGTGCGTGCATCAGAGGAGTGAAGTTGAAATCGCACTCGCAGGCGCAAAAAAATTACCATCCGATATTTCTTCAGATCTTAACGTTTCAGGGTCCCTGGATGACGAAAAACATGTTTTCTCAATTCCGTCTGTCTGTCTGCCTGTTGGAGGTATAACTCAAAAACTATTTATTAAAGAAAGACCATATTTCGCATGCAGATTATATTCTTACCTGGTATGAAACCTCCAAAATATCGGATAAATATATACAGGGTGAGCACCTTAAGAAAATGTTGTTTTTTTTGTTAATTGAGGAATAGATAAAAGTAATAATTTGTAGGTCAGGCTTTACACATAAAAAAGAGACCCAACAGAGACAGGGTACCTAATTCTTGTAAAAAAAAGATGAACAACAAACTGTTGAATGTAATGCAGTCGCTGCACGGCGATATGAGGCACAGCTCCGTGGCAGGATGCCATCGACAGGTGCACCCAGAGTGGCCTGCTTGCTTCCCGCTGAAATGCCTTCCGCAGACACTGAAATCTAATCCCATCTGCACTACCAAGTGTTTTCTTTTATGGTTTCATTAGTATTAGAAAAGTTAATATATTTTTATACTTAGTTGCCTTTGTTTTCTCAAAATATTTAGTATCACAACTACCACTTGCGAGGGAGTTTTGAAAAAAGCCCTTTAGAGATTTTTTATATTAATTTTGTTCATAACAACCGACAAGTAGATTAATCAATGTATTGTACACATTTGAACACATCTAGACACAGACATTAAACAAGTCATGAAAAGATATAGAACTGTAATTGCAAAGTACGTGAAACCTTTATCGATATGATAAAAGCAATTTTATTCACAAAATCTTAGTGCGGCTTTGAAAATATGATAATAGCAGTCGGTGTCTAAAGTACTGACATGCATGCTTAGGTATTAACCATTACATACAAACATATTATTGCAAATTTTGTTGGTAACTACAAGTAATAGATGTTCACTTTCAGCAATACGTAGTGAAGGTTCGGTTACAATAAAATTAAAACTTATTAAACATTTTTGATACTTTATATTACTTTTCTGACTTAGGAAAATATATAAAATTACTTTATACTAGAATGTTTACAAAAATAAGGTTGATCATTAACTCGTTATTAACACAACCTGATTTTCAGAAAATTTCTCTTAAAACAATCTTCAATAAATAGCGGAAGTACATTATCATATGTAATGCAACTAATGGGTTCTTGGTTATCAAATAATCATTTGCATTTAGACGAGATATATTGTTTGGCAATCACGCGAGTCCTTCGGACGAAAACAATATATCGAGTAGAAACAGAAACGATTTGATAATCAAGAAGACACGAGTTGCATTCGGCTTGATTATATCACGAGTCAATAAACAACGTTTGAACAGTTTATTTATAAATATTAAAAGTACAGTTAGT
Organism: Agriotes lineatus; assembly: GCA_940337035.1. Taxonomy (NCBI): domain Eukaryota; kingdom Metazoa; phylum Arthropoda; class Insecta; order Coleoptera; family Elateridae; genus Agriotes; species Agriotes lineatus. Next base: position 237,171,403 of record OW679194.1, on the reverse strand, counting down.
GTGGTTGCTATGACAATTGTACTGTCAGCAGATAACGCGATGTGAAGGCATGTGACTATCACTTATTAGTCAGGAAGGTATATGATTATCACGGTTGCTATGTACATTATCAAAAGTTAGTACATGCGTAACTATGCATTTTGCCGTTTTTCATTGGTTGACGTTAGAGGGAGTGATATAATCAGAGTAAGAGCTACTTATCTTTATTAGAACGTGCAGCCATTGTTGGTTAGTGTCATGTGAATCACAATCTTCTGCTTTATATATATATATATATATATATATATAACCCAGTTTATACACTTAAAAATACATGCAAAATATATCATAATAGTGTGTAGTGCCCGATTTCTAAGGCGCCGACCGTACATTATGTGTTATGTATTGGAAATTAAGAGGTATTTATTAAGAAGTGTAGAAAGAAAGAAATATGCTAATCGCAACAAAAAGTGGTAAAACGTTTATCTTTATCGATCGGGCGGGTTAAAGGCGCCGCCTCTTGTTTTAAACCTTTAGAGATGTAAGCAAATAAAAAATTGTTTTATAGCTTGATGCGTTTGCAGTTTTCAGGCGTTCAGGTTTCAGGTCCCCAGAATTTGATAATGTTTATGATAGGAGGTAGTTACGCGATAAACAAATGGTGTTTTTAATACAACCTGCTTTGTTTATGAGTTATGACGTATTTATATTTACAGAATTTTGAGCACTGCGTAGGTCGCTGAGATATGGCACGTAGTACCTTTGAATAGAGGTTTTATATTCAAAGCGTAGTACGTATCAGCATGAGGTTATTTTTCATTCAAGTACTTGGAACGAAAACCGAGTTACATAGGTTATTTCAATAACCTGATAACCGGTTATTTTTCATTCGAATAAGCCCATCACTACTTTGTAGTACCAGAACGCACAAGACGCACTATATTCGTAGATTTCGTTCACATACATACATTATTAAACGTTTCCATTAAAATATATAACATGTACTGACGAACGAAGCTGGCATTGTACGGAAAGGCCTACTTTGTAAATTATGTAACTAAATTTCAGCAAACGCACTGAACCGTATTTCCGTAAAAAGCACACGTACAGCTTTTCCAGCTTGATGCGAATTAGAGCACTCACATGCCAACAGTGGTGCCAGGCAGCAGACTAAAATTTTACGCTGCGAAGCATAATGAAAGAAAACAAGCAATTACTGCGCTTCATTAGCTTACAGAAATCAAATCTAATTTTTGGTTTCACTCAATTTGAAATGTTCACACTTAGTTGCGCTTGCATCCGCAACTAGAATTACTTTCTACCCCTTGGCCGGGAGTCGACCGCCAAAAAGGCTGTTCTGAAAGGCGGGCTGGAAGACACCGCAAATCATACCCTTTACAGTTCTTCGATTTTCAAGATCCTGTGAGTTTTAAATTATAGATTTAAATAAAAGAAGAGTGATGGAGTATACTTATTGATAAAATACTTCTTTTATTTAAAAACGTAAGAATTAAACATCACCCATTGCCATTTGAAATTATCCCAGCAAATGCGGATTGTGCAAATTCTATTGGCTACTGCTACTGCTACATCAGCTTGTAAAGATTAGGTAAATTGGAAGATATATACGACATAACGGTTCTCTTGGCATTCCGGAATGTCTAACAACGATTATGGATCTGAGTACCCATATGTAAGTTTTGTTACCGCCCTTTGACCTGTAAAACAGCAACCCTTCAAGTGTCAAGTAACCGTGAAACCGGTAGCATTAGTTCTCCCAGAGATGTACAAGTTACTTCCCCAAAGTGTTGTTTATGTTTACAGGCTCTAGCCGGGAAACAAGCGAAGTACAGTCTTGTTCATTAATGTGTTGTACAGCATTTGTGCATCGTGAATATAGATTAATTACACAAAGTTAGAACAAGTGTTGCATATACAAATATTTTGAAAGTATACCTATATCTAGGTCTACCTGTTTAATGATACAGTGTGAGCCTTTGTTGAGTAATAACATAACCACCAATAAATTTACAACTGTCGCTGTACAACAGCTTTTTGAACACGAGTGTACGTATATAGTTCTTAAAACTATCAAGTTTTTGTGACTGAAGGTGTAGAAGCATGTTTATATTTGTACTTTTTATCATTGCAGGATTTTGTTATAGAATAAAGTGTGCCTGCAATATGTGGATATGGCTTAACCACAGGTTCCTGGACCCAAAATAATAGGATTTAACTCAACTTACAAGTCGTAGTGCATTTCGTTGAGACGATATTCTGCTACAACGTTATTTTCTTATTTTTATTTTTGTGTATAACAATATAAATTTGATAATATTCTGCAAGGTACACCATATTATGATATTGGTTATTATTGGCAGGGTACTAGTCCTGCTTTTACATATGTATTCTGTCTATAATTTTCATATCTATTGCAATTTAGAAAAAAAAAATCCGTGACTGCACCGTGTATATTTTTAAGCAGAACTAGATCTTTCGAGAATCAAATCGATGAAAACTAATTTCTAATTGTGGTAGCAATTCAACATTTGTCAAATTGCTCATGATAAAGGGAAATGTAGAGTGTAGAGGGCACAGATTAATTTTTTGCGTAAGATCAACTTTTGCATTTATGAAAATGGTATTAACTGCTGGTCACTAATAATACTTCGTATTCAATTGTCTTTTCTTTAATTAATTGTCGGCATACAGACCACTAGGTTAGAGCTGTGTTCAAGACAACATGGTGCAGTTACTGTTGTTGTTTTCTCTCTCTAATTTTTAGCAGATATAAAAAATATAAAACACACAAAATGTACCATTAAATGTCTATTTCTGGAGAAATAACTTTAAAGTTATCGGCTTTATTTTAAAGGGCTACTGCATCCTCTGTGTTGTGACACCCATGCTTGATTCACTAGTGATACACCGATAATAAACAATATCATCCCAAAGGGTAACTTATGGCGCATGTGTGGCATATCTAATAATATCATCCAAATCGATTTAAGCGTTCTACGGTTACAGGGAAAACATTTTTTTATAAAGACATTTGACACAGAATACTGGCTTTTGAATATATGTAGTTTGAGTTAAATCGTAAATTTTATTATGTAAGCATTGTTGCTATGGTGTTTTTCCTTTTTCAGGGATATAAACTTGAATAGATTTATGTAGTACGTTTTAAAAAATAATTTTACTTAGTAAATTACGAAAACAGTTAATTAAATAGAAAAGAGACCCTTATTCATACGGCTGCTTATTACTTCCCTCGTCTAAAAGACGAAGGAGAAGCGCAAAAAAAATCACCTTCAGAGATTTCGTCAGATCTTCACGCTTCAGGGTCCCTGGATGACGAAAAACAAGTTTTCTCAATTCCGTCTGCCTGTCCGTCTGTCTCTCTGCCTTTCTGTTGCCAGTATAACTCAAAAACTCTTTATTGGAGGAAGACGCTATTTTGCATGCGGATTATGTCTACCTGGGATGAAACCGAGAAAAATTCGGTTAAATATATACAGGATAAGCACCTTAAAAAATTAAACTTTGTCTATTTTTGCTTTAACTGATGTATAGATAAAAGTATGAATTTGTCCGTAGCTCAGGTTTTACCCTTGACAAAAATGTGATCGAACAGATACAGGGTAATTGTTGTAAAAAACAAAGATGGACTAGAATAAGCTGTTGAATGTAATGCAGTCGATACGCGGCGATATTAGGCACAGTTCCGTGGCAGGATGCGATCGACGGGTGCGCTGCGCGCGGCCGGTTTGCTTGCCGTTGAAATGCCTTTCGTAGGCACTGAAATTGCGCTGTGTTCGAATCCCGTCTACAATAGCTTTTTTATTCACAAATTGATGTAATTTGCATTACCAAGTGTTTACTTTTATTGTTTCAGTATTAATAGCAACGTTAAGATATTTTTACTCTTAGTTGCATTTGATGAAAATGATAAAAATATTTAGTGCCACAACTTCCACTTGCGAAGGAAGTTCTGCGTAAGGCCTTTACAAATGTTTGGAATTGGATGATAATCCAATTGTAGAATAGATCTGAAAAAGTATAGAGTGAGAAGTAATAAGGAGTTTTAAAAATTTGTTGACCATAAACTCTCCGTTCTACAATGCACTTTTCAAATGGAGACAACAATCAAATACTTTATTTAGAAAAACAATATTTTTGTAGCGTTCTACCTAATTTATATTTTTATTAGTTGATAGCACAGAAAATGTTATACAGCACTCGATCGTTATGTGCCTTGTTGGAACGCTTCAAAAAGTAGAACATTTTTTCTACCTATTCTAAGACACTTGCCGATATTGTAATGTAATACACTATTAAATCTTTACAACATTCGAACGTGGTATCTACTATTCGTATGGGATTTTACAATAGTCACTGAATTGCAACTCTACGAGTATAATTTAAAATTTTAGGTCTTCTAAAGCACCAATGGCGAACATGCCAGATATTCCATTCCTTTTCACAAAAATGTACAATACTAGATGTAAAATAATGTAGTCGTTTTAATTGCAATATACAGAACAAAGGTTTTAGTTCCATTGTAGTTTCAGCAGCACAGCGAGTCAGTAACTTCTAAAATAAATTAAAGCTTACTAACATCTACTGAAATTAAATCCTTTAATTGTAATATTTCCGTTTTGTTAAATAAAATCTATTAAAACACTTCATACGCCCTGAATTTGCAAACAAGAGAGAAAGAGGAACAAGCTACTGACATAAAACAGATAGAATTAACTAACTCGCAATTCTAGGCATTCTTGATTTTGGCGTGAAACGTCTATTTACTTTAGAGTGAGTTTATATTCAAGATAGGTCGCCCTCATAAATATGATATGCAGGCTTATAATCTGGTTTAAGAAAATGTAATTATATTTCATAAACGGATTTAAGCTATTTGTCAGGAGCACAGCAGTCGAAAATGCAATTACATATAAACACGAACAAGTCATCAAGCTTAAACATCCAACTACGACAGTGTGTTCTACTTTTCAAAGTTATAAATTGTTGAACTATTCGATAATGATAATGGTAGTAGTTTGTATAGTAGCGATTGAAAACGTTATCTTGTTTTAATTATTATTAGAACAACTTTCTACTCTACGAAATTTCTCCCGTATGTGGGATTCATATGTGTCTACCTTTTACTATTAAAATGTCTTGCAGTGTCTCAATACTTAGATAGGTATTACAAATCATGGAGATTAATAACAGAAAAACTAAAGTTGATATTATTTCGAATCATTTAAAATGTAGCCATTTACTTAGTAAATTTGAATAAGGTAAACTATCATTTAAATTCATTGGTTATCTAAGCTGGGATTATTCTCAAGTTTAAGTTCATATAACGAAGTATCTCCAAATAAAATTAATTCTGGCAAATTGGCAGAAAAACCTATACTAATTGGAATAAGAGAATGTGGCCGGCTGGTAAAGCATTTGCGTTTGCAGTCGGCAGGTAGTAGTTTCGAGCCTCATACCCGGATATTGGTAACATCGAACGGTGTACGGTCATCATACTAATACTTTTGGCGGTGGTGACCCCTGGATTGGGCATTTTTCATACTAATTCAACGGGCTAGCCATCGTTCAGGGCTGCGGTCGAAGAAGGTTTAGAAAACAGAACTTGGTGCGGTAATAACAGGCTGTCAGTCTATATCTAGAGAAGGAAGAAAAAGCCTATAATAATAAAGACTCTATTCTCTTTTAAAACAAAGTAGAAATGTATAGGAATATGAAACTAGATGAGGCGGTGCATCCTTGCCGATATTTCGGCACACTGTTGGCATGAAGAGGTTTTTACCATTTGCACTTTGGGACGCCTGCTCCTTGGGGTACATGTAGTATTTGCAATCACTTGATCGGTGCTTTCAGTGTGGTATGACCGTTAGCATATTATGTTGTATACGTGATCGCGCAATATGTGCGAAGAGTTGAGCTAAAGATAGTTTGCAAAGAAGGCAGGAACTAATAATTGCGAAGCCTAGACGAAACACATCGGTTGAAAATCTAGTCAGCGATTTATCAATATCTACCGTTAGCGGGGAGTATGAATGGGGCAGACGGCACCGATAATGTGACATTTCATATTTGAAGGTCAGAAGAGCTAGTAATTCTCATTCGTATCTTTCAATAATACTAAGGAAAAGATTGGAATTCAGGAAACAAATTGGGATATTGAACGTACAATGATTTTTTAACAAGCTAGACGCGTTGAGGAAATAATTAGATGAAAAAGAAAGTAGAAATAACGGTAGTAGTATAACTAGAGTAAAAATACTCGAGAGAGCTAATTATAACTGCATACACTAAACTGAAAAATAATATAAATCTAATAAAATACAAACCAGAACATAGGTCGAAAATACATAACCATTGTAGTAATAAACGGGTAAACTCTAAGAAATTATAGGCAGTCAATAATAGTAGGTACATTATACATGGTGCATGGTAAAGAGACTACCAAGCTTCGCAGGCTAATAAATGATAATAGACTGAATAGAATATCTTTTTTTTCGCATTGCGGTCAAAAACCGACTGCTGTGGTCATTCATACGGTCAAAGTCCTACTTAGAATCTTGCCGAAACTAAGAAGTTCTAACTCTAGCAAAAGATTTTCTTCAAAAGGATCGCCGTTCATGCTAATACTGCAAGAATTGGCGTCGTCTTAATTAGCTTTTTGGTAACCTTCGTAACATGTTAAAGTTTTGTCGAATAATATCGTCGGCAGCAAAAATACGCTGCCGAAGTTTTTGCGCCGTTTGGATTTCTGTCAGTAACTTTAGACACTCCCAAAAGAAAAACGCAACTACTCTTAAATCGCGTCCAACGTATAGGTCCATTACGCCCCATCCACCTTGGGAATGGGACGTTTCTACGCCGCCAGTTCTTAGCCGCCAGTTCATCGCCGCCGTTTCTACGCCGGGACGGTTCTACACTGGTCGTTTCTACGCCAGCCGGTTCTACGCCGTATTCAAATTAAAATTACAATAAGTGAAATTTTATTGTTTAAACACATACATACAGTCAATTAATACAATACAAAAATTAAGAATAAAAGAATTTCCGAATGGGTAATCTAAAACACCGGGGATACAATACAATCGCCGAGATTATATTAAGGATGTTATGGTTATTAGCACAAATGAGGTTATCAGAAATTTTAATCCGCTCATAGAAAATTACCTAGGAGTTAACGAGTTTACAATCGCCGGGATTATCTTAATGATGTTATGGTTATCAGCACAGACCCATTAGCACAAATCTAAAAACTGTTTAACAGTATTTGGTATAAATATGGGGCAGGAGCCCTTAACACATCACTTTAAGTGTATTCGCCACAAAGTAATTATTACGTTAGTTAACAGTGATCTTAATAATGGAACCAGCAGTTCTCAGCAAGAGAGGAAACGAGAAGTTTTCCTATAACGGATATTTGTACGTTTTCGACAAAGTTAGTAAAAGGGACCCTAGTTTACAATTTTGGCGGTGCGAAGAAGTGGGTCGCTGTAAAGGAAGAATTCACACGAGGGCTGGAGAAGTGGTCAACGAAATGAACAATCATTGTCACCCTTCCTCGGCAGCAGCCATGCAAGTAGCAACTGTTGTCACTAAAATCAAACGTCGTGCAGAAGAAACTATGGAGGGCACAAGTGTAGTTATAAATCAGTGTGTAATCGACGTGCCTGAAGCTGTTTTAGCATCGATTCCAAATAATGCAGCCCTGAAAAAAATAATCAGAAGAAAACGGAATCAAATTAATGCTGCACCTGCTGATCCCGCAGACCTAAACGATTTGGTGTTGCCAAATCCATATAAGGTATATGTGCCTCGACCAGGAACAGAAGAAACTTTTTTGCTAAGCGACGATGGAGAGGGAGCAAACAGAATTTTTATTTTTGGAAGAGAGAGCTGGTTGCAGCATTTGCATAATGCCAATACATGGTACAGTGATGGTACCTTCGCAATAGCACCGAGGCTATTTTCCCAAATTTATATTGTTATGGCAACAAAACACGGAGGAGTGCATCCTATATTGTATGCTCTGTTACCTAACAAGCAGCGTGTTACATACACACGTATGTTCGAACTAATTAAAACACTAGTGCCAAATTTAAGTCCAGAATCTATCATTTGTGATTATGAATATGCAGCTTTTAGTGCCATGAAAGATTGCTTTCCGGAAGTAAATGTAAAAGGTTGCTTCTTCCATTTAGCACAAAATATGAGGAAACATTTAGCTCAGATTGGTGTTATTGGTCAATACAACAATGATGCTGAATTTGCATTGAGAGCTAAAATGGTCCTTGCATTAGCATTTGTGCCAATAGCAGATTTAGATGAATACATTGATGCTTTAGCAAATGATTTGCCAGTAGAACTTCAGCCGCTTCTAAATTGGTTTGAAGACAGCTATGTTGGCCGTTTAAATCGACACGGGAATGGTAGGCGCCCGCTTATGTTTCATCCAACAATGTGGAATTTATACCAGAGAACAATCGATGGAGAAGATCGCACCAATAATCATGCAGAGGCAGCCAATCGTCGATTGCGTTCTGAATTAGGTATGCATCACCCAACTATTTGGAAATTTATAGATGGATTGCGAAAAGTACAAAAAGGACGAGACGCTTATTTTGAGCAACTTATCGCCGGACATTTACCACCGATGAAGCTGAAAAAATACCGTGACGCTGATGAACGTATTCGAAGAATTGTCTTAGACTATGGAAACAGGGAACCTCTAGATTATGTGAAGCACCGGTTAAAAGATTTGATAAGTACATACTGACCGATAAGATAACCATCTACAATACCGGCAGGTATCGCTAATCAAAACTGGTCTTTTGAAAATTCCACGTTGTGTGGCTGCACATGGATTATTGTCACTCCAAATGTGGTTGTTAAGGACATTTTTCTACAAACGTTTCAAAAAGTTACCGTTTTGATTGTCATTTGAGTATCGAAACGACATTCTTTTAGGCACTAGTGCCTAAAAAAGTTTACTTTTAAGCACTAGTGCTTAAAACTAACACAACAGTTAATTAAGTTTTTATTTTTGGTAAATATGTACAACACAATTATTTAATTGATAAAAATGGGCACTTGCTGATGCTACACTTAAATTATCTTTCTCTTGTAACATTTGCATATTCTTAGAAATTGCAGGAAATGATGTAGCCGCACAAAACGGTGCTTGTACCTTTGCTGGTCCTCTTTCTTTTTTACCCAAAATCTTATTTGCTACGCTCTTCTTATATTCCAAGGAACTTTCGACGTAACTCTCAGCGACAGAACTTGATCGCCAGCCGCCGTGCCTTTTGAGTGTCGACATGCTCGCACCAGCATCAGCCAAAAACGAAGCAGAACATCGGCGGAAGCAGTGCCCAGTATATTCTTCACAGTTTGAAAGTCCAAGAAAACCAGCAATTTTTTTTAGGTATAGCACCAATTGTGTTTATGCTACAGGCTGCACAATACATTTACCATTTCTGTAGCCAACGAAAAATCGTTGATAGTCCGTACTGCATGGGTGTAGACTAGCATACTTGCGAAAATTTTCCAAAAAATTAATGCCATCGATGTTTCCCTCTGTTACTGTAAACATTCTTGAAACCTTGGTTTTCGTGAATGGAATATTAATTTTTATGAAAGTACTGGCATCCTCAATATCAGTTACCCCATGAATGTAAGCTCCTCCCTGCGACAAGCTCCTGATCAACCAACAATTACGGCTACCTAGTATTCAAATAAAAAGTGATGTGCTTCATATAAGAATTTGGTCAAATACTGCATTTACTTTCATTAACAATTAATGTTTATCGTCCGCTTCCTTCAAAAACCTTTCGATTTCTTCCCTTGTAAAAATTGTTAGGCCTATATCCCTCGGCTTTTCTCTTTAGGCAGGCGATAACATTCGCATATTTGCTAATGTCCAGGTTTCTCTTGAAATATGTCATGGATCGCAGCATAGAATAGTTGCTCCATAACGTAGAGGGCTTATAAGTCGAAGAAAGGTCAGAGAAATATGCCTGCACAACCTTTTCGGCGACAGCACTCACATTTTTTCGGTCACACCATCCCTTGAATTTTTCGTAGGTTGCATTGTAGACGGATCTTGATTTTTCCGGTATGAGCGTCGAAACTGCGGCCTCTGCTGCATCTTCAATATGGGATGGAAGCTCGGAATCGCTCATTTTTGCCTAGTCGGAGATTTTAAATACACAACGCGTTCATATCAAACAAATCTTGTTTGTAAACAACGATCTGAAAAATTAGCTAACAACCAAGTAACTGACGCACGCCTACTAGCATATCTAATTCGGCATTTCATGAACGAAATTATTTTACTCCGATTTGTTCTTTTTGAAACGTATGTAGAAAAAATCTTGTAAGATACACATTGCAAAACTCCGTGTTTTACGCACACGACGTAAAGAAGTACTTTTCGGCCTAAATTTGTACACTAATGCATAATTTTCAGAACGGGTGCCTAAAAAGGTATTTTATGTCAACTGTTCGTTAGAAATACAAACACGTAGCTCGAATGTGCCGAATATTTTATGAGACACCTCACTTCGTTCCTTGATGAAAAATAACCAAAAAAAAATCATATTTACATCCACACGTTCAGCACGGAAAGCTTCAATTTATCCAATTTTGACGCTTTCAGCATTCCAAGGGCTCACTTCCATACCGTCTATGAGAAGTTCTACATCATACTTATTTATGAAGTCGTTTTTGCTTCCTCTGAGAACACCTCCAGTGTTGTCAGCACCAAAGATCTTTTACAAAATGTAAGGCCTCCATCATTGTTCTGTTAATATCAATGGCGCTGGCGTTATTTTTAAATCGAATGCAAAGCTTCAACGACTTAATGAATAGGAATATTTCGGTTTTTTCCATTACAATATTCCTGCAGTACGGTTTCCTTTAATGGGTTTCCTCTGTGAAAACAAATTCGGGTTGATCCCTTGCCTTGAAATAAATTCTAACACTCGCAGCGAAATGATCGGCAAAAAGAGGTACACGTGGAGCCTGGAGGAAAAATCGAGAAATCTGCGTTGGGTCGCGGTTTTCAGAGCAATCAATAGTAAAGGGTTGAAATTTATAAGGCCATTTACATTTTGTCGCATTGTAAGTGCGCTTTTTCTCTTGCGGCGTGTCGCACGTTGCTTTATTTATAGCCATCGTGTTGTAAGAAGTGTTTCTGCGACAAATGCACACGGTTATCGCTTTTCACGATTAAGATGCAAATTTGGTAGCGTCAGAAGCTTTTTGATGGAATATCATGTATAACGCGACAGGTTCAAATGAGATTCTCTTCGTCCACATTCCATATGTTCGAAATACATTTGTAAATATGCAGATATACCAGATAAAACGCCTTTCTAGCTTAAGAGGTTAGTTTTTCGAAATCTTCTGGAAGTCAAATACCTTCAATTTAAAGACGAAAAAAATCAATTCTAGTCGTACATTTCGCACACAGCAGTATACAAACTGTCTAAATAAATTTGTCCAAAAAGATTTGCATTCTTTACGTACTCCATTAAGCATTTCATGCTGTTTAATATTAAATGGAAATCTGCAGTAAATACTTTACAATTAATATCATAGTTAGATCTAAAAGTGTGTCTAAATTATGAGCATGTGGATCTCTTAAACAGTGAGAGATGGAAATTCTGTTAATTATGCGTTAAAGAACGAGTTGTATACGGTAGATTTTATTGCATGAGTTCAAGTTTAGAACGCGAGCCGGTCGGGATGCGTTTTAAAAGGCGAGTGTGATAAATGATTTACGACTTTTTGATACTACTTTCCGTCTATGTCATTTTTAAATAAAAAATCGCAATCAAAAATTTGGAAAAGTGGTGGTGGTCAGTGATGCTAATGTCACAATTAAAATTGCAACTTGAAGTTTGAAGTTGTTAGAATACTTTTGAAGATTTTTTATTAAGTTTAATTAAGAATTAGTGTAGGAGATTTTTCATATACTCCTCTAAAATACGATTTTTAGCAATTTACTTCCCAAAAAAGTACCTACGAACGTTGAATGAAAGAGTAAATGATATTAGGCTACTGAATCACTCAAATGAGCTATAAACGCACTCTTTTGGGACCTTTAACAGCGCTATTACAGACGTATAATAGCAGAAGTTATATAAAAGTTTAGCATTGCAAATGCTGCTATGATACACATTGAAGTTGTAGAGTTGGAAAACAAAATTTTTAGTATTCGTTTTTGAGGTACTGCTTAGTTGTTATCACCGAAAGTATAAAGTGGTTATAACAAAACTGAAGCATTTTTAATGTAGATTTTGGATATTTTATATGTTGAGCATTGAGCTCGAGTGCTTATTGGTAAGTCGTTCGGACAGAGAAATCACTTTTAAATGTAAAAATATTTCTAACTTCTGGAATTCGAGTTTACACCACAGTCACTATTCGTGATGGGCGAAATTGCGATGTTTCAGTCAGAATGTGAATTATTGCCGTGATTTTTGATATTGGTATAAATGGCAGGATGCAGTTATGTTTTGAATCAAGATTAATTACTGTATTCATATTTACACTTCTATCAACATTAAAAATGTGTTTTTTGCTTTTCTATTATTTGTACGATTCAAATAACACTAATTTCGCCATCTAATGCAAGTGCCATTTGAAACTACAGGCATTAAACGCATTCCAGTGACGAAATAACACTAATCCATTTCAAACTAGTATAAAGCAACTGTAGGTAAATATTTGGAACATCTCTAGAGAATTAATGCGTTTAGAGAAAGTTATACTAAGTTTCGAATTGAATTATAGGCCTCGCTCCCTCCCTATGAATTTCAAAAGCGACTATTTAATTAACACCAACTGCCAGATACCCAGAAATATACAGTTTTGTTTATCTCTGACTCGTAAATAGTGCATGCAAGCTGGGACTTCGCGATGCCTTTCCTCTCGGAAATTGCAGCTATACCACAACTGTTTCCAGACTTTGAAGTGCTAAAATACAGATCAAAGCGAAATTTAGTTTCAGCGCTCTCTGATTATCTTTGCTGCAGCTTCCAAATAAGCTCGCTTGCTTTCCGGGAAGAAAATTCAATACCATGTGAAAGCGCTGCAATACCTTTCATGGATACATAGATCTGGCTATTATAAACAGTACGTTCAAATATTACTAATACCGTATGATCCACATAATTTATGTTAGCAGTAATAAGTAATAGTTATTTATGGTATGCTTGTTATATTATAAATAATCCACGAGTGAAAAGTTGAGCCCTCGAGTGCGCCAGGCCGAGAGGGGCTTTCTCTTGAGTGAATTATTTGTAATAACGCAAGCGTGCCACACAAAGGTTTATTCAACAACTCAATAAATAACTTAAAAACAAATTTTGTATTGACAGCTGTGAAAAGTCTTAGTAACAATTTGGAAAGTACTGCGAGACTAAATAAAATTATAATTAGAGTTAACTGTGATGCGTGTTATACGTTTGGCAGTACTGAAGTGTAACGGGTATTGTCAGTCAATGTCAAATTTTAGGTTAGGTTTTGCATCAGTTTGTGTCGACTGACGAAAAACCTACCCTGTTAATCTCGAATTTTACATCGGCTGACACCGGCCATAAAAACGTACCCACCGGACTCGTTGCTAAACTGGTAGATAATTGCTACCAGACCAGTATACAAAAAGGTTGATGTTTGGGTATCCGAAATTATCCATATTTTTAGGCTACTCACTATAACGGGGACTATTGTAGATAATAAATGTAAGAAGTGCTTTAGTAGACTATGATTTCATTAACTGTGCTAATTCAATCCAATATGGTAACATGAATTAGATGCCCAATGTCACCATGGTGGACCATAAATTTAGGCCGGAAAATCGAAATTGAGGTTAGTTGGACATAAGTAGTAGTAGTAGTAGATGTCAAGCGAGTGACAGGCCGGCCTAAATTTATTGTTCGCCATTGTACCTGTTCCATCTGTCTATCTGTCTCTCTGTCTGTCTGTTTGTCAGTCTGTGGTCGGTATAATTCAAAACAATTTGTTGGATGAACACCTTATTTTACGTACGGATTAAATGCCTGCCTGGCATGAAATTGCAACAATTTTGGTAAAATATATACAGGGAAGTACATTAAAAAAATAAAATATTGTTTATAGTTGCTTTAACTCAAGAACGATTACTTCACTGGAACTAGTATGTTGCACATAGCTCAGGTTTTTACCCTTGCCAAATTTTGTTTAATATTGCTTTAACTTAGAAATAGATACAAGTAATAATTTTCACACAGATCAAGATTTACTCTTGATAAAAATGGGATCCAACAGATACAGGGTAAACGTTGTAAAAAAGGCAAAAAGGGGCAACAATAAGTGTTTTGTGTTTCATACAGCCGCAAGAAGTATTACTTAAATGAAAATTATATTTTGCACATAACTCAGGTGTTTTTCTTTGGCGAAAAAGAGTACGTTTTGAAACCAACATATCGAGGATGAGCACATTAATAAAATATTTTTTTTAACTGAGAAATAGATAAAAGTAATACTTTGCACATAACTCAGGCTATACCCTTGACGAAAATGAGACACAACAGATACAGGATAAATGTTGTAAGAAACAATAAAGGGCATCGAATAAGAGCTGTGTGTTTATTAAGCTGCATCGCAGTTATCTGATTGTTCCAGTCTGATTGCATACTGCCGAGCCAAGCCGGTAATGCTTTTTTGTTTGAAAAATAATGTAATTTGCATTACCAAGTGTTTTCTTTTATTGTTTCAGTATTATCAGGAACGTGAAAATATTTATACCACTAGGTTCCTTTAATTTTTTAAATTGCTAGTGCCACAACGGCTAATTGTAAGAGAAGTTCTGACTAAACCCCATTACAGGTTTTTTTAAGTACTGCCATCACGTTATGAAATACATTGCTTTGTCCGCAATATTAAAAAAAAACTTAAATGTTAAAACCAGATTCGAAATAATAATTCATTAATGGGTTCACCAAACTATTTAAACTATAATTTGGAAAGCTTGGAACATAATGTGCATGCGCTAAGAAAATAAGTTATCAAGTTTATTAGTTATAAATAATGCTGTAGCTAATATTCCATAAAATGTCTTGTATCAAATAATTTAATTTTAGAAGTGCTCACCTTCCACGATTGTACCATTTTTCCGGTGTTCGCACAATTTAGCATAGAATATTTCATTTGAAATCATTGTTTCTGTATGAGGCGACCTTTCTTTTATCACCCTCCTCACATCACCATGTCCCAAATCTTGACTTCAACTATATCTATGATGTCTGTATCTCTCTCAGTTGTCCAGATTCTCGACATTTCTTATTCTGTCCATTTTTATTATGCCACAGCTCCACAGATACTTTATTTCCATTGTCGTTAATCGTCCTCCGTTTTTTCAAACATTTCCTATCGCTCCGTAAGTAGCAATACATTCATTGCAGATTTATAGAGGTGTCTCTTCACTACGATTGTATTTTTGCTCCAGCTAACTGAGTGTAATCGTCGAATGTTTTACCTTTAGTAACGCTATTTAGAACATAAAGTAAATCAGGCATTGAACAATAGAAACTTACGAAATGAAAACTGAAGAAGGAGACCAACATATAAGCTAGCATGGATAACCGGATGTGTAATGAATTCGCTTTTATTGCACAGGCAATTATACTTTACCACCACAAATTCTATGTAAACACGCTGACTTCGAAAATCAACGTATTAAATGAAATATAAGCTTCAAAAGTCCTGAACTAGAGAATCTATATTCTGTGGAATTAAGAGAAATGTAGAAAAGCTGGATAAAATTTCTCATACTAAATTCAATTGACTTTATAATGTAAACTATAACGCCCTCACACAATAAGTGGGCGTAATCATTATGCCCACTCTTTACGCTCTAGGGCGTTATGGATTGCCTTTCAAGCATTTTAAGCTTTTCAATTTATTTACGTATTTAAAGTGGAAAATAAAACGTTTTGTGCACCACAGTCATTATATGATATTTATACCGCTCGGGGACAAACATCTTCATGATGCCCTTGGTACATAAATGACTATTGTATTGCACATACCATATCGAAAATGGACAGATTAAAACGAATAGCTTCCAAATAAAATATTGATTTAGTTGTCGATATTACCGTACAAATATGAGCATTAGGTTTCAAAGTCGCAATTATTTGTATTTTATTATTTGTTAGTGTATATTTTGCAAATTAAAATCTTTATATTTACCTTTTATTATTTAAAATGTTTCTAGCCATATGTTTTGATATATTTTTGTAAGAATATAGAATTTCACGATCAGTTTAGAGTATCAACGCAATAAAGTGTGAGATAATCAGTTTACGATTTGTTCCTGGTACCTGTACAAACGTCAAGTTAACAGATATATTAATTTCAAGTATTTGGAGTAACATAAAGTACTAATGTTACTTTTCAAAGCCACCTTTATCCAAAAATATGTATGATAGTACGGGATTCAATAAACATTTTGCCAACTTACTGGTTCACCCTGTAACCAAGGAGAGTAACCTTGCACGGTAAATCCTTCAATGAGCTTAGAGCTATTTTCATTTCAAAGAGTGGTTGCTTCATTTCAAACGTTTTATTCGTAATATTCTTTTGTCTACTACAAGATGCAACTCAGGGGATCAGTTAAGTTACCCATGTGAACCGTACTGTTGAGCATCCCTAAATCGAAGATTCTGTGATAGTCTACAACCCAAGTTTCAAATATCAGCAGTAGGTTGATTAATAATCTGATTTTATTAAAATTTAGGTCATAGCATATATGTATAATATAGAGGTTAAACCTTTTTTTTTTTTAATTTAACAACTGTTTTTGCAAATCTTGAAATTGTAAGATTTTGCGATGTCATATTAAAAACATAACATATTGATTATGTCATTCATAAAAATAGCACGTTCTAGGTCCAGCTGATATTTTTAATTTGGTTGCAGATTTTACTATCGCAATGCCATGAATGAACAGTAGTTATTTTCAGTTTTAGTATTTATTTCAATGTTAAAATCCTCATATTTTCCCCACAAAAATTACTTAAATAGGTGCATAATATATTTGAAGTGTTCAATGCTTGTCTTGTCTTTGATATAATGTACTCCACCTTACACACACTAAACATTTTTAAAAACTTGACGGTAACCCTTTCCTTTTATTTCGCATATTATAGCTTAGACTTGAATATAAATATTAATTACCGGTGTATGTAGCCTCAAACCGTTGAGCAGAGTCATCGTTCAGCGTCATAATTAGACATTTCAAACACAAGTCAACACTCTGAGGAATAATTAGTGCTCCCTAGACGCCACTTGAAGATATAATCTGACACAATTTTACCATGGTAAATATCAGAAACAATACAAAACGTCGTGCCTGTACGCTTACAGTCGTTCTTCTGCTTTCTAATAGCTAAAATATTCCTTTATATGAGCTACATTGACACCAAATAGTGTTTAAGAGCAAGTGTGCTATTTCCCGCAATACCGAGCATTTTCAAGAGTTCATTTAAAGATGCAGCTAGAGAAAAGCAATAAACCGCCTGTCTTCTGTCGCGCAATGATACTTAGTACTTCAGAGTCTGAAAACAGTTCGATATATGGCGGCAATTTCCGACGGAAAGAGCATTTCGCGGCCGAACTTGCATGCACTGTTTACAAGCAACCGATAACCGAAACTAGCTTTCCCGAAAATTTCAGGGCAACTTATCATTGAATCAATGTTCATAACAGTTAATAGTGCTGAAAATGTTCAATTCATTACTTTAATCACTGAAGCATGTTTTTATGTAGCTTGACAGCTTACATATCAAATAGATAACTAAAACTATTAAAAAAACTTCCAGATTACATAAAAAGATAGAATATTTTATAACTGCTTAAATTCTTGCACATTTGTACCCTTAAAAGCATTGAAATCATTTGTTTAAGGGTGCTAAAATATGATTTTCTTAAGTGATATACGAGGTTACATTCATAGATAGTTTTGAATGGAACAAGCGAAGCAAATGAACATTGTTTACGGTTGCAGTTACGTATCACATATGTCAACAAATAATTGTACCTCGTCTTATCGAGAATAATACTTCCATAATCGGTTGTCAGTTAATAAGCAAACTAGAAGTGCGTCTCCATTAAATAACAATTATAATCCCAGATAACATTGCTTTGTACTAAATAATAAATTGGTTTAGAGGAAAATCCACTTGTTCGTGTGGTATGCGAAAAGGTAAGCAATTACATTAAGGTGGAAAAGAAATTATATACGTATAGTGAAGACCAGGAAAGAATTGCATATAAACTGTTCAGAAGGAACAAATTAAGCTAAAAAAAAATATTATCATTTAGATCTACTTGTATTTTATAAACAGTGTTATCAGACGTGTACATTGTTTTCGTGCAAATTGTGTATTGTTTTATAATTCCTTAAAAAATCAATCATTTGACTTCACTCTGGAAAAATCGCTGAAAAATTCATTTTTAAAAACCAATATTGCTTCCCACCATACAACACAGCTAGCCGTAGGCACTAAATTGTTTTTCTATCCCAAAATTAACCAATAATGAAAATTATAAACCCAGGAAAAAATTATGAGTGAGTAACTGGAGGTAAGAGATAAAAGTTATCGGTTTCGAAATTAAAACGAGACTTCCTGATCTCTGTCCTGATACCCACGTTTCATCCATTAGTAGTCGACCCATAATAACTAATATTATTTCAAAAGATGACTTATTCTGGTATGGAGTGCTATAACAAATATTAATCTATGTCAAAGAATTTTAAAAATAATATTTTTTATTAATGCATAATTTTTATTATTGAAATAATAAATAAAACTCAATAAGTCGTAACATATTTAATATTTAAAAAATGTATGTAAATTACAAAACGTTTCACAACTTATAGTTGCTTCATCAGTTGTTATATTTAAAATTGAGATTACATGTCTGAAATGAATAAAGAATATTAGGGAAATTATCATTTTAGTATACCTGTATACTTATATTTACGTTAAACTTAATACAAATCTGCTTATAGTAATACAAGCTAAGTATTTTCTGAACAACTGCGCATTTTGATAACAAATAAGGAATCAGCCTTGCCTGCATTTATCAATAATTCATTTACATTCGGTATTCCACCATGTTAAAACCGCTAATTATTTGAATAATGAATTTTTTAAATTCAATTTTTATCCCTGTAGGCATTCACATTCTTAGAAGAAAATGTTCTGGCATGCTTATAATAAAATATTTTAATTATTAACCTTTTTAAATAAAATGTAAAGATATAACAAAATTTAATCAATCTGCACTAATTTCAAAATCAACTATAGTGTAAAGTAAATGTAAGTATACAGGTTTACTGAAATGAAGTTTACGCTAATCTCTTTTATTATTTTCAGACATGTAATCTCAATTTTAAATATAACTTTTTAAAACAACTGATGAAACAACCAAACGAAACGTTTTGTAATTTATAAATTTTTGAAAATATTAAATATGTTACCACTTATTGACCTTCATTTGTGATTTCAATAATGAAAATCATGCATTAATATAAAATATTATTTTAAAAATTCTTTAACATAGATTATCTCTTAAACCATAATATTATTCCTAGCGTTCTATCGTTACAAGAATATTTTTTTACAAAAAACTTTGAAGAATACTCGCTTTACGAAACCCATTTGGATATAAGTAAGTTAAATCGCTTTTATTTTGGGCCCAGCACTAAGAAGGTTTAGAAAGAATAAAGCCAGAGGTAGGTAATAAATATAGCAAAGCAGGCGAAATCAAACTCTTGGAGAAGGTGGTATCAGAATGAAGGAAACGTATACAGAAAACTGAAAATTAGTTTTTCTACGACTACTCTGAAAATAGCCAAAGAAACACTCTTAACTAACTCTGAAAATCTTAAATTTCATAGAGCGTGCGACAACGTTGTCGCACGCTGTTTTTAAGGGCGTATATTTGAAATCTAGACGGTGGCTTACAGTCGTAGAAAAAGTATACTGTACAACACGTGTGAAAATCACTTTTCCCATTTGTGGGGCTTTATGACACTCTCCTTCGGCTCGTGGTCACCAAACTCCCCCACTCGTGTGAAAAGTGCTATTTTCAAGACTAGTTATACAATATACTAATTATGGCATATTGAAATAGTTAACACAGAAAAAGGCGACAACGTTAATGAATATAAAGAGCAATAAGCAAATGTGCCGACTATAGAAAATTATATTTTGCGTATATACAATATTTCTATGAACTATTAGAGCAGTTCTACTTAACTAAGCTATAAAGGCAATACAGGTGCCCAAGGATCTGCAAATTGGTATTATAGTGCATTTGTACAAAAAGGACATATTAGTGCGATCAAGAGTTATAAAGAGACAACATAATTAAGTATTCCCGAACAAGTGACAAATAGAGAAACGAAGGAGAGAGAATAAGGCAATGCGGGTTTAAGAAAAACAAGATTTAATATTTGCACTAAGATAGATTTGCGAGAATGTACCGCCCCCTTTCATTTTGAATTGCGTTATTAAATAGTATCTTCCTCGAGGCACTTTGTTTTCGAATATAGTTTTCCCTAACTCCCTGCTCTTGGAGTGGCGTGATTTTGATTTTGTGCAAGGAATGCTCGACCTTCGAGATTGATAGCTGAGAAAAATTTCTCGGTGCAGCGCTTCTTCGATAGCGAGCCGTGGCTTGAAACATTTTATTAGAGAAGCCACCTCCGGGGCACTAGCAGGCTATGAAAACCTCGAGTTTCTTTAAAATTGATGTAAGCACAGCGGCGTCTCTTCAAGCACGTTCAGGCCAATATGCAGCTGTGGTACGATTTTTTAAAAGTTTTTCTTGTGATTCTAATTTTGTGGTAATTACGCCTACTTTCATGCCTCATAGTTCCAAGCCTTGAGCTCCTAGGCATCAAGCTCATAGGGATTGCCGTTTCCTTGCGATCTACTCCTGTTGCCGGATTTCATCGTGGCAAATGGCTTTTGCGGCGTGAGACCCAGATGCGGGTAGTTTTGGAGGCGGCTTGAATTTCCTCCGGCTACATCAGCTGCCTGTATCAGGTTCAGTGCCCTATTCAACAACTCAACGCAGTGGCTGGCGAGACCCTCTATAAGATCGCTATGATAATGCTTCCAACTATGTTTCGCGAGTACGTGCAGTGATTTTCAGCTTGCTTGTTTTATTTATAGGTAAAGGCCTATTGCCTAAGAATAATTAGTTCGACAAATTCCTTCAATTATCAGACTACGCTATAATACTAACTTGTTTGCAACGCTTCAAACGTTAGATTTCATCAGTTACGGTGGCAGAAATATTGTATGTACCTAATACTTATTTCCACAAGACTCCTTGAGGCGCCTAGCCCTGGTCATGTGATTTGTCAACTATTTAACATGCGATCGAAGGAAGCTGTGAGTCAAAACTGGCCGAATGTTTGCATTGCCTCCGGATGTCATCATATTACAATACTCATATTTTGGACTCAATATTATTGATGGTTTGATTCTATTTATTGTTTTCATTTATGCCTTCATACAATAGGCTGTGCCTTATAATTATAGATAAACGATTTTCGCATGCAGTGCAAATATTTTTATTATTTAAAATTATATTTTTTAAAATAAGTACCAAAATCATTAAAAAGTAACTGGGAAGTAACATCAGAATTATCTCGCCAAAGTTGTTAAAACAGTTGAAAACTAAATGGTTTAGAAATGAATGGAAGTTGCGTGCCATACTTAAAAAGCTAAAATAAAAAATCTATATAGTAATACTGCTGTACTTGTTATTAATACTAAGCTCCTCAGTCAAATCATAAACTGACAATTTATCAATAAGTTCAAGTAAAACACGCATTCATTCAATTTAGTTTCTCCAGTATTTTAAGAATGTTTGTTTTCTTAATAGGGTGAAAATCTACTCATGTTTCAGATTAATAAGCCATACAGATTAATTTTGCATGCGGAGGATCGAACATTCTAGTTTGAGTTACAATTGTAGTAGCTTGATAATCTTTAATCAATAAATAATTAATAGCTACAATTCGAAGCGCCCGATATATGCACACTAAACACATATATGCAGAGACAACTAAGCACTTCATCAAAACTGAACATGCATAGCTTGTGTTCGATTACTGACTGAATTAATAGTTAGATAACCATAATGTATTTAGTTTTTCACTATTTATTACTTGTACTTTAAGAATAAACATTTTTAAATTAAATTATTTAGGGTAAAATACTGTACAATATAAAAATGTGGTAGAAGTAAAAGCATATCAAAAAAGTGAGTTTCATTTTCAGGCAACTGATCATTCGGCCATCGTTGCCTTCAGGAATTATAGGAAACTTATAGTTAGGACGTTATTACTAAATTCCTTTAAGGTGAAGTGATGCAACTCGGTAGGTTGTAGACTTTTAAGAAATAACTTCGATATATCTCTATCTCCAGAATTGATTATTATATATGAAATGCAAATTTTAGTATTCAGAGCAGGCCCTGTTATTATAAATTTTTATTCTAACATTGCACTACAAAAGGTATACTAGAAATTAAAATTTTAGAATTCATAGCTGGCCCTAATTTAAAATTAATTCAACTGTGTATCTTATAGCAGTTACTACAAGTTACTAAAATGAAAATATCAAATTAAAATATTTGACACAGATTGGCATTGCCATGTGAAATTAGAAAATGGGAAGAGGTAAAAACATATCCGTAAGGAATGAGCCTCAACAGAAAGCAATTCGCACTGATGCAATAGGGTTGTAGACGGTTTCTCGGTAAGTACTTAGGTTTAATAGGTTAATATGCATAAAGATATAGAACAACATTTTTATCTGTTCCATATAACAATTTTAAGCATTGTTGCTAGCGACGTTGAAAATAGTAAAACTTGAAAGATAGGAAGAAAACCATCACAATATTTTCTGTATTGCAGCTTTAAGGAGGATCTGGGGCGAAAAGTTTGGCATTTCCACAATAAGGGGAAGTAGTATTTTAATTTGGAGGATATAATAAAATTGGCACTAAAAGAATTGCACAATGGGAGTTCAAAATTTGCAACGTATAGGATCATTCGAAAAATGGTTAAAAGTACAAGAAAGTCAACGCCAGATACATTTTTACTGAACCGAAACATATACATGCCATGAAAGCAAGATTTAAAAAAAAACATTTACAGTACTTGAAATCTAAAAAAACTAATTTTTTGCACTTTCTCGACTAAAGTGGGTACTTTAGTCACTTATTTCAGGTATTAAAGTAGCTCATTTAATCTCTAGGGACTTAAGTAATTACTTTAGTCCCTAGGGGCTAATGTAAAAATGTTACCGTATCTATGGTAAATTTATCTACACAGCATTATTAATAACATTGGTATTTAAAATTAATCAGTTGGTAGTACTGAAGTGCATTGTCAGTCTATATCAAATTCGAGGTTAGCATGTTAAGTTTTATTTGTCATTTGACACACACTGACGCAAAACTTAACCTGCAAATCTAGAATTTGACATAGACTAACAATACACTTCAGTACTGCCAACTGATTCAGGCTATCCAGGGCCTGCTGCAATTCAGTTTTTAAAAAATGACTCTGTACACAACATTCTTTAGGTATAAAATTTGTATTTACAATTAAATTGTAATTGTCAGTTTCTAAATTGACAGATTCCAAATTTTTCAAATGTTTGATGATAATGTTTCCAACAGTGCCTAGATCCCTTGAATGATTATTTCCCCCGTAGGGCCCGAGGGAAATAATATTCAGTCGCCGGATTTAATGATGCACTTTAGACTTTAGTCCCTTGTGATATAATATACGATTACATATTTCAATGAAATTTGGAAATACCACAATGGAAGGCGAATACGGTACAGACCAATCTTTTGAATTATTCTCTTGTAATTATATCTTCAGTGAAACTTGAATATGTATCTTGGTTTTATTAGTGTCTATTTTCTATATGTCAGAAGTTGTAAAGGTGCTGTCTTTTTCACAATTAGTGTAGCAATAAATGCCTGAACCTGTTTTTAATGAAATATTTCCTAATTTTACGTTTCCAAGTTTGTCCGTGTACTAACATGTTTGTTATCATATTATCATTTTATATTTTATAATTTATTACTCCTTGGTACAGCTGTAAACATTTCGTTATTTAAAGTGTAACTAATATTTTCGGCATTAATAAATAATCAATTATAACCTGCTTGTCTGACTTTGACAATTAGTATTAAACTGTCATTTTGACTTTAGTAATGTTTAATACGTAATTTTCACCTGTGCCTTTTGTAGTACACTTTAAAAAATAGCTAATCACACAGCCTACTCTGAATTCTAAAATTTATATTTCAAGTATACAGTATATTAAAAATGATAACAGCTGAACCAAGAAGTGATAAATTATAAAATATAAAATAATATGATAACAAACATGTTACATGTACAAATTTGGAAAAGTAAAATTAGGAAATCAATTTAAAAATATCAGACGCTCATTATTTAGTGAAAATGTATCTTCTGCTGATTTTCTTGTACTTGTAATCCATTCATTCAGTGATCCTATACATTGTAGAACTCGTAGCCTAATTCATCTCATGTAAGTTTTAACATATCCTCCAAATTAAAAAACTTTTCCTTTTTGTGGAAATCCCAAAATTTTCACCCTAGATCCTGCCAAAATATTACGATGGTTTTCTTTCTCGCTTTGAAGTTTTACTATTTTCAACGGCATAGCCTTTTTCGTCGCTATTCTTAAAATTGTTATATAGGACACCATCTCAAGGCATATTAACAGGTACGTATATACATACCTGTTTGGTATAACCACATTGCATAAGTGCGATTTATTTTGCGTTAAGGCTTATTTCTTTCTACATTGTAGTAAGTATAAATATTTTGTCTCATGTGAAATGTTTTTTTACTTCTTACCATTTTATAATTTCAAATAGAAATGACAATCTGTGTCAAATAATATTTTAATTTGACATTTTGACTTTAGTAACGTTTAGTAACTATGGTAAGGTACACTTTTAAAATAATTTCAAATCAGCGCCTGCTTTGAAATCAAAAATTTACATTTGAAGTATACATGTTAAAGACGAACTAAAATAGAATTTGTCCATGCTGATGATTTAACCGATTTTTTTTAGCAGCGCAGTTGATATAAAACGACTTTTATATTTCTGTATAACAATGGACTCTACAAAGCATTAAAAAAGTATGCTTTAAGGGGTATGATTGTTATAACACAGGATATGATGAAGTCCTCTCCTACACTTATTACTCCAGACCTTAGATATGACTCCTTCTAATCCAGAAATGCCAAAAATGTATTGTTTACCTATGATACATAAACCAAGCAAAACGGTGAGACCTATTGTTTCTGGTATTAACTCCCCGACTTACCTTCTATCTAAATGATTAAAAAATGAATTTAGAAACTTGCCAAAACTTCAAAATAATTTTTCGGTCGAAAACTCGTTGGAGTTTATAAATAAAATTAAAGATTTGGAACTTGGTGAAAGCGAGATTCTAGTTTCATTTGATGTGTATCTTCTGTTTCCCAGCATACCAGTCCCGCAAACTATGACATATCTGAGGGAATTACTTACGTATAATAATTTGGATTCAAACTAAATTGACGAGTTAGTTAGATTAAGTACACATTGCATGTCCCAGAATGCTTTCAAATAGATGGAAAATTTTATGAACAGCACAAAGGAACAGCAATGGGACACAACCTTTCCCCTTTCGTTGCCAACCTTTTTATGTAAAACTTCGAAACTGAATTTAAGAATAACACACAGTATTTCCCAAGGATTTGGTTTAGGTATATGGAAGACATTTTTGCTGTTTTTGATTTATCTAAATGTAGTATTGATCACTTTTTGAATCAGTTAAATTCCAAATTTCCTAGCATAGAAGTCACCTATGAAATGTAAAACGAAGGACAACTGCCATTTCTAGATACCTTAGAAATAAGAAATAAAAATAAGTTGGAATTCGATGTTTATAGATAAGAAACCAACGTAAACAGATTCATTTTAGCTGATTCAAATCATTGTTTTCAACACAAAATGGATGCCCTAAATTTATTAGTGCACAGACTGTTAAATTTTCTTTTAAACAAAGATCGATATACCACTGAACTTCAGACCATAAAGAGCATCGCTGTGTACAACGGTTTCCCTTCTAAAATTATTGACAATTTGATTAGGAAACAAAAATCAAAATTGCAAGTTCGAAATTTCACAACTCTGGTCAGTCTTAGAAGTGAAGCACCCAAGTACATCAAAATTTCGTTTCACTTGGCTACAAGGAGCCTAGCAAACATTTTTAAAGAATCTGGCTATAAAGTTGTGTATGGTTCAAACAACAATATGAGGAATTTGTTGGGAAATCCAAAAGACAAACTTAGGACTTTAGAGAGATCTGGAATTTACAAAATTAAATGTTTCCATTGTGATTCTAAATATATTGGGCAAACACGTCGAAATTTTGATACTAGGTTTAAAGAGCATATAGCTCATTTTAGATTCAACAGATTCGAAAAATCGAGTATTGCAAAACATTTTTACGAAATGGGTCATAGTATAAAGGAGGACGACCTAAAAATTGTAAAGGCGTTAACTTCAACAAAGCAACTAAATTCTTTTGATAGCTTGGCCATTTTTAAAAATCGAGATAATAAACTTTTGAACAAAGATGGTGGACCGATATCTTGTATGACTTCTTCTTCTTGCGGTGCCTATCTGTTTCGGATGTTGGCTATTAACATGGCTATCCTAGCTTTATTGGCTGCTGTTCGGAAGAGTTGTGTTGTAGTTAGAGAGAACCATTTTCTTAGATTCTGCAGCCACGATATTCTCCTTCGACCTGGGCCTCGTCTTCCGTACACTTTTCCCTGCAGAATGAGATGTAGTAGGCCATATCGGCGTTCATTACGCATTATGTGGCCCAGGTATTCCATTTTGCGTTGTTTCACAGTGGTAAGTATTTCATAGTCTTTCTGG
The DNA here is from genome assembly GCA_940337035.1 of Agriotes lineatus. Classification (NCBI taxonomy): domain Eukaryota; kingdom Metazoa; phylum Arthropoda; class Insecta; order Coleoptera; family Elateridae; genus Agriotes; species Agriotes lineatus. Next base: position 237,144,328 of record OW679194.1, on the reverse strand, counting down.
ATTCTACGCAGTACTTTCCTATTTGTAACCCGGTCGACCCTAGAGATTTTCAGAATGCGTCTATAGCACCACATTTCAAATGCCTCCAGCTTCTTGGTAGATGCTTCGGTCAACGTCCAAGATTCCACTCCATAGAGAAGAACCGTAGCAACGCAGTAAACGAATTTTTATTTGTAACGGGAGGTCATGGCTCTTAAATATTGTGCTCATTCTCATGAACGCTGGCCTGGTTTACTCAATTCTCTGCTTTATTTCAGCTGAGTGGTCCCAATGTTCGTTTAAACTTGTCCCCAGGTACGTGTATTTCTCGACTCTTGTTATCTGTTGTTGGTTAACTATTAGACGTCCCGGTGGCATTACGTTCTTGCTGATGACCATATATTTAGTTTTTTGTATGTTAAAGTTCAGACCATAGTTGTGGCTTGATTCTGCTACACATGATATTAGAATTTGTAGACCCTCTAGGCTATCTGAAAACATAATTGTGTCGTCTGCGTACCTGATGTTATTCAGACGTTCTCCGTTTATCAGTATTCCCTCATCGATATCATCTAAGGCTAGTTTCATAATGTATTCGGAGTAGATGTTAAAAAGTAGCGGGAACAGCACACAGCCTTGTGTCACACCTCTTTCTATTTTGATCTCCTCAGTCAATTGATTACCTATTTTGATAGCTGCTGATTGGTTATAATAGATGTTGTTAATGATACGTAGATCTTTTTCATCAAGACCAACTGTTTTTAAGATTGATATTAAATCGTCATGTTTGACCCTATCGAAAGCCTTCTGATAGTCAACAAAACACACATATATGTCGTAGTTCACGTCCCTGCAGCGTTGGAAGAGGACTTGAATAGCGAAAAGAGCGTCTCTTGTACCTAGTGAGTCCCGAAAGCCAAATTGTGTGCTAGTTAGTTGTGCTTCGCATTTTTTGTATATCCTCCTATGTATTATCTTTAGAAAAGTCTTGAGAAGATGACTCATTAGACTGATAATTCTATAGTCTTCACATTTTTTTGCATTTGGTTTTTTTGGTAGAGTTATAAATGTGGATTTAAGCCGTTCAAGTGGGATTATTTCTGTTTCATATATGTTATTAAACATTGCAGTGAGCCATTTGATTTCGTCACTCTCCATGATTTTTAAGAATTCTGCATGAAAGTTGTATGGTCCCGTCGTCTTCCCATCCTTTAATCCTCTTATTGCGGTTATCACTTCTTCTTGAGTGATTTCAGGTCCGGTGTTGCATATTGTGTTCAATGTATTGTATGTATCATTGTTTCTATTATCCTCGAAGGTCTTCTCAGCATAGTTTTCCCATATTGTTTGTATTTCACTTACATCCAATATTATACTGCCCTCATTGTCTTGTAAACATCCGGTTTTCTTTGGTCGATGTAATCCTGCCGCTTCTTTCACTTTTTTGTGAAGATTATAAGAATCGTGTTTGCCATCCAGTGATTCTATCTTTTTGCATTTTTCCACCAACCAAGGGTTTTTGGCCTCTCTAATCCTTTTCTTTATCTCTTTATCAATTTGATTGTATCTGATATTGTCTTTGTTCTTAGTTTTTCGTCTTTCCTCCATCATATCCAGTATGTCGTCTGTTATCCATATCCTTTTTTTCACCCTTGCTGGACATAAATAGATGTCAAGAATTTCTTGGTTTGTCTTTTGTAACTTCTGGATTTTTTCTTTTGTATCGGATGATATATCAGTTTCCTTGATTTTGCATTTAATATATTGCTGTACCTCTTGTTTTATATCATTATTCCTCAGTTGTCTCAAATCATATTTCTTCACTTGTTGTTGTTTAATTGTCTTCAGTTTGAGTTTCATCGTGGCAATAAGAGGGTTATGGTCAGATTTAATGTTCCCACTTGGATATGTTTTTACTGTCGTTATTGCATTTCTGTATCTTTTATTAATCAAGATGTAGTCAATCTGATTTCTGACGACGTGTTCTGGGTTATCTTGGGGTGACCGCCAAGTGTATAGGCGCCTTGGCGGTAACTGAAGAACGTGTTGGTGACAACCAGTTGTTCTTCTGTTGCAAAAGTACATAATCGATCTCCACGTCCATTACGTTCACCCAGTCCAAAAGGTCCTATGATATCACCACACCTCCTTTGGCCAATCTTGGCATTGAAGTCGCCCATTACTAGATTCATTTCATTCTTTTTTACTTTCTTCAGGGCAGTACTCAAGTCATCATAAAATGTTTCAATTACATCGTCAGATTTATCTACCGTTGGCGCGTATATTTGGATTATATTGGTTTTCATGGGAAAAGAATTAATCTGAATATGGAGCATTCTCTCAGAGATTGGGACAAAGTTTGTAACATATTTGGCAATTTTGTTATTTAGAATAATGCCAACTCCATGTATATGTTCATCGTTAGTGTTTCCTCAGTAGTAAATTGCGTTCTTTTATTGAGCATTGTCCAGAATCAGTCCAGCGCATCTCACTGACTCCCACAATGCCTACAGATAATCTTGCCATTTCCTTGATGGCGTTATGTATTTTTCCAGCTTCGTACATGGTTTTCACATTCCAAGTACATATCGTAATAGTTCGTCTGTGGGTATTCAAGACGGGTGTATTTTGGTTCAAAGTGTAGGGATTTTGCATGCTGACGACCTGAGAGGCCCTACTATTTGAAAGTGAATGTCCTCTCATGCCGGATCTTGGAGTCCGATCTCCATGATCAGTAACAGGTCCATTATAATGAGTCTGTGCCATGTTAATTATACTAAGGAGTCATAATGGGGTGGTTTCCCGTTGCCTTCCCCATCGCAGTTTTCTAGCCGGTTGAATCCATAAATGATTGTCGCCTAGAAGTATCTGCTGTTGAGTCCTTAAGGAAGTCATTCTTCAGTGGTCTCAACTCAGTAATGCCATAGCTGTTGCCCCATGTCATGCCAGTTTTGGTCCGCCCAGAATATTTCATTTCTCCGGTACCATCCACATCTGGAAGGCATTCCCCTATCCGCCACCTGGGGAGGCGCCCGGTGGGTGACTGGCAACCCCGCAAGGGTATGACTTGTTGAAGTTAAATTGACCGTCGGCTATGTTAACCGGCCTTCGGCCACGCCCTCCGACTCAGATAGTATAAATAGCTGTAAAATGCGCGGGAATCGCCCACTTCCATTTGTGATTTGGTCACGAGCATATAGTTGACATTTTGCTGTGTAAGCTTCGTAGCTAGTGCTGATGACAGCTTGGCTGTCGAAATACGTATTTAGCAGATGTTAAAAATTTGTGTGGTGAGGGGTTTTAACGAATTGTGATAAATTATATGTATATCAAACTTTATTAAAAAAATGCATTTTAGAACTCTAAACCACAAATTTGTGGTACTAAACAAGCCACCGGTCCAACATAAAAGGAGAAAAAAGAAGAAAAATGCAGAAGAAGCCTTCAAGCGGAAAATGATCAACCGACAATTTTTTCATTAAAATAACAGAGATAAATAATCTGGAAGTTGTGGAACAAGTACACTCTATATACTACCCGTAATAACTTATTTGCATTATTTTCATCGCAAGAAAAAGTAATTCAAAGACCGACATTCCTACAAAAAACCTTGTTAATTGGTAACATACTGGTGGTGCAATATTAAATCACGTTATACCGTAATTGATTCATAGGACGTATTTAGAAAGCTCGCATTCTTAAACGACCGTGCTATCTTTTAACACACAAGGTATATGTAGTAAATTTCTACAACTTTCAATAAAAACGATGCTCCGAGCTATTGTATTTACATTAAATGTAGAAATTATTACAGAAACAGTACAATCCGGTAGAAGAGTAACTGAATGATTGCTAAAAAAATTAAAACTAACCTTTTATTTCCCAGAGTTGTGTAATTCATTTAATAATTCTGATTTCATTGCTGTTTTTTAAGCATATCTACATTGATATATTTATGTAAGTACAACAAATATTATAACAAAATCTGTAAAGGGCTTTACTCAGAATTTTTTTCTCAAGTGGACATTGTGACACTAAACAAATTTAAAAATCAGAGGAAACTAGGGGTAAAAATATCTTAACGTTCCTAATAATACTGAAACAATAAAAGGAAACATTCGGTAATGCGAATTATATCAATTTTTAACGCTGGACCGGTCTGATTCCTGAGATGCAGCTCCACTAAACGCAACGCACATATTAGTTGCCCCTTTTTGTCGCTTATAACATTTATCCTGTATCTGTTCAGTCCCATTATCCTTAAGGGTAAATCCCGAACTGTGTGCAAATTTCGACTTTTATCTATATCTCAGTTAAAGCAAAAAGAAGTAAAATTTTATTTTTCTAAGATGCTGACCTTGTATATATTGGTTATAAAAATCCTTTTTTTCGTAAAGGGTAAATACCTGAGCTACATGCAAAACATTATTTTGAATTAAGTCATGGTTCTTGAGTTAAAGCAAAAATTTGCAGAATTTATTTTTTAATTTTTTTTTAATGTGCTCCCTTTGTATATATTATACCCTACATTTTCTCGGTTTTATGCTTGGAGGGCACATAATCTGCATGTTAATTATTGTTTCCCTCCAAAAAATAGTTTTTAGGCAGACAGACAGAACGAACATACGGAATTGAGAAAACCTATTTTTCGTCATCCACTTTCTTTCCTTTTTGTTCGCCTATCTTTGCTATCCCTTGCATCCAAGTTTTTCGTGGTCTGCCCCTTTTTCGTTATTTTCTGACTTTTCATTTCTTGAATTATCTTCATTAATCTATTTGATTCCATTCTCGTGATATGCCCAAACCATTCCAGTTGTCTTCTTTCTATTTTTTGCATAATCGGTTCTTGCTTTATGGTGTTTCTTATTCTGCATTCCTTAATCTGTCAAACTTTGTTTTTCCTTCTATTTTTCTCATTCCTACCGCATTTAATTGGGATTTTTGGTTCTGCCGTACTACCGATGCTTCGCTTCCATGTAATAATATCCCGATTGTTACTGTGTTGTATACCATCAGCTTTGTTTTATTTTTTAGTTCTGTTTTTGCCATTACGGTTCTGTTTATTGCGTAGTATACCTTTGTAGCTTTTTCTATTTTATTGGCTATATCTCGTTCCATTTTTCCATCCTCTGTTATCACGCTACCTAGGTATTCGAATGGGGTTACCTCTTCTAAGATCTGTCCGCTACATTTTATCTCTGTATTTGCTGGCTGTTGTTTTTTATTTATAACCATTATTTTTTCTTATTTGTGTTAATTTCCATTTTCATTTTATTTCTCTTTTTCTCCCAGATATTCATTAATTTTTGCATTTTGGCGTGTGTCTGTCATCAATACTACGTCATCAGCGTACATTATGCAGTCTATTTTTATAGGAATTAGGTTTTTGTATCCCACTACTGTTTGTAGTTTTAACGCCTTTTACGTTTTTTAGTATCTTGTCCATCACTATTTACAGTACTACAGGATACTAAAAAACGTAAGGGTAAGACTAAAAACTATCTCCTTCTTTGATGCCTTTCTTTATATAAGTTTCCTCTGACTTTTCACCATTAATCTGTATGCGTATCTTAACATTTTCGTATATGTTTTTTACAATTGTTATCATTTTTCAGGTGCTTCCAGCTTCTCCAATGCCCAGTGTATTATTTCTTTTTGGACCGTATCAAACTCTGCTTTGAGGTCTATAAATGCTACGATTAGTTGTTCTCCCGTGTGTTTGCGTCTTTCTATTAACTTTCTTAAGATGAATATATTTTCTGTTATTTGTCTATATTTCCTAAATCTGGCATGCTCGTCTTCCAGTTTATGTTCTACTTGTTGCCGTAGCCTTTCTTCTACTATTCTTGCTTAAACTTTGCTTGCTACTGGTGCTAGACATATCACCATGTAATTCTCACATTGCGTTGCATCACCTTTTTTGTAAATTGGTAGTATTATATTGTTGTCCCAGTTTTATTTTTTCTCCATGCCTCTTTATATATTTCCAGGAGCCATCTTTTCCCTTCTAGTCCTAGATATTTAATCATCTCTTGGTCTACGAGTATATTATCATCCCCACTTGCTTTCCCTATTTTTAATTTTCCGATAGTTTTATCTACTTCTCTCACTTTTATGTTTCTTTCTTCTTCTTCTCCTTCTTGTCTTTCTCTTCTTACATATGATCTTTCTGCTCTATTTTATTCTTTAGGTCAATTTTTTCTTTGTAGAATTCTCTCCATGTTTCCAGTATATGTGATGTATCTAGCTGTAATTCATTATTTTGTCTCTTATTCCTTTAATCTGTTTCGTATTCTGTCCTTTAAGCTCTTTGATTTTGTACTAGAATAACCTGTAATTGGACTTATATGAATCATTTAATTCCCTTCCAAAATTCTCCCAACTTCTTTGTTTTGTTAGTTTCACCATCTTCTTTACTTTATTTCTTATCCTTAAGTATTCCTCCTTATCTTTGTCCAATTTAGTCGTTATATATTTTTTTTTCAAGCTTGTTTTTTTTTTACTTCTTCCTTTATATCTTGTGTCCACCAGCTAGTCCTTTTGCAATTCTTATTATGCTTTGTTACTCCACGGATATCTTTTGCTGCATTGATTATTACTTCTTTCATGATTTCCCATTTCTCATCTATAGTCACTTTTTTATTTTTCTATCTATTTCTTTTTGTATTTTGAATTTCAAGTCCGTCTCTATTTGATATTCGTTCTTTTGTTGTTCAATTTTTAATCTCCATATTTTTATTTTGCAGTAATCTTTCATACTCTCTTGGTTACTAACTGTGTTTTGTGTTTCTGCTATTACTAGTTTATGTTGTGTCCCTAATTCTGCTTCCTTCAGTGTTTTTACCTGCTTTACTTCTTCTTCTAATTCCCGTGTATACACTACATAGTCTATAATGCTTCGGGAATTTCGTTCTTCTGCTATTTATGTGTATCTATAATCGTTTGATTGGTTCCAAAACGTGTTTCCGTTTTTTAAATCGTTGATCTAACAGAATTCCAGCATTTTCCTTCCGTTTCGAATCAATTCTTTTTCGCCGTATTTTCCGATTGTTCCCATTTCTGCGTTTGTGTCGTTTCCTACCCTGGCGTTCTAATCTCCTATTATAAATATTCTATCATTTTTTCTCGTATTTTATCTAGTGTTTGTTGAAATTCCACATAGAAATTGTCTACCATGTTCTCTTCAGTTCCTTCTGTTCGTGCGTATATTTGTAATATATTCAATGTCTTCTTTATTTCGATTTTCATCTCTATTATTCTTGATGACCTTGGGCTGTAGCTTGTCACTTATTTATCTAATTCTCTCGTTATCACTATATCCACTCCTTCTTTTGCACTACATCTCTGATTAACTCCTGAATAATAGAGAATGTAATTCTCATTTAGGTTTTTAATTCCGTTCCCTATTTTTTTTGTTTCGCTTATTCCCATTATCCTTATATTCCATTTTTTCATTTCATGTAACAGCTCAATTTCCTTACCAGTAAGCGATATTATGTTCCACGCCCCTACGAATATTTTTTCTGCGTTTTCTACCTTTTGTTCAGCTTTTTTATCTTCTTTTGCGTTGTTCTTATTTTTTTCTAAAGATGTTATTATTGTAGGTTTTCTTTCTTTTGTTATTATAGCTTCTATCTTCTCTGCCGGTTTATATTTATTATTGGTTTTGTTCGTAGTTTTTATATCATCATTTTCCTTCCTCATTGCCTGTGTCGACATCATTATTTTCTGCCCTGTATTGGGTATTATCAGTTTTTAATTTTTTTGCGGTGTTAGTAATCTTAATTAATTTTTCTCTCAATTTTTCTTTCCCTTGAGTTTCTGGCGATCTCTGGCTCATCGTTCTTTCTTTCTTTGTATGCCCGTTTTGAGTATTTTAAAGAACTGTACACACCGTCTCCGAAACTGTAGCTGGTCGACCGGCAATTGTATCCAAGTAGTCACTTATGTATTTATTTTGAGAGATTAGCCAACGGAGAACCTTTTTCATGTTAACAAAGTGACCTTGATTATCAGAGATTAACACGATATGATCGGCAAATCTAAGATGGTTAAGTCTTACACCAATGATATTGACTCCCATGTTGCTCCAGTCCAGTTTTCTGAAGACCCCTATTCCTAAATTGAATAGTTTCGGTAATATCGTGTCGCCTTGTCAAATACCTCGTCTCACTGCTATTTTTTTATGTATTCGTGCATTTTAACTGTTGATTTGGCTTCTTTGTAAATATTTTTAATGATGATCTAAAATCGATGTTCGCATTACCTAGTTAGACCATATTTTCCCAGTGTTCGATTGAATAGAAGCTATTTTTATAATCCACAAAGGCCATGTGGATCGGAAGATTGTACTCTATTGCTTACTCAATTAGTATTTTTACTGTTAATAGGTGGTCACATGTGCTGAATCCCTTACGGAAGGCAGCTTGTTCAACAGGTTGGTAGTAGTCGAGCTTTTGAGTTATTCGATTGGTAATGATTTTTTTCATGAGTTTATATAATTGTGATAGTAGACTTATAGGTCGATAGCTTTGTAAAAGTTTTTGGTCTTTTATAAATAGTAATATCACTCCTGCTATAATCGATTGATCCGGTGTTCTTCATTTTTCTAAGCATCTATTGAATCTTTTAATCACAGTAAAACTATCCCTTGTGTTTCTTAAACCATTTCAATCAATATATTACCTTCTCCTGGAGATTTATTGTGTTTCATATATTTTTGAGCAAATATAATTTCTTATTTGGTTATTTCGGAAATATCTTCTGAACCGACATCCACTTCTGTGACATCTTGTCGTTTTGCAGTTTTTGGGAGTATAGGTCTTCATTATATTTTCAAGTCATTTTTATGATTTCTATTCTATTTAATTTTTCTATTCTGTTTTCGTCCTTCATGATCTCGAATTTTCCTTCCTTCTCCTTAATCATTTGAGATATTTCTTTTTATTTATTATTTCTAATGCCATTCCGTCGTATGCTTTTTCTAGATCTTTCCTCATCATTTCCCTTATTTCTCTTCAAATTTCTCTATATTCTTCTGTTGCGTATAGGCTGGCCTCATATAGTTTTCTTTTTAGTGCTATCTATTTCGCGGGATAATTTATTCTTTTTGGTATGTTTGCTTTTAACTATATCTGATACTACTTTGTTGAGTGTATCTGTTAGAGTTTCCGCCAACTTATTTATTTCCTGTGGAGGATTGTCAGTTTTGTTTAGAGACGTATATATATTTTCTTTATATTTCATTGCTATCATAACAGCTTCTGTGTCTATGCATCTTCTAGTTTTTTTTTGTATATTTGATGATATTTAATATTTTATTTAAAATTATTACTATTACTATTACTACTTCCTCCTTTCTCAATATCTGGAAACTAGCGGTTAGCATACCCACCCGTAAGTCACAGGCACCCAAAGAATATAAAATATACGATCTATAAGTATTCTCTCCACTTTGTCTGAAATTTTTAGAAATAATTGTTTAATTACAATTGCGTTGCCATTTAAGAAAATATAATACTCTTCTCAAGCTTTAATCAGGTTTTAAAAAAATGCAGTTGTACTACTGGCTTGTTGAATGTCACTGACGATATTTTAAAAGCCATTGGTAGTAACAAACTCATCATCACTTGCGCTAATTGACTATAGTAAAGCACTTGACCTCTTAAATCATGAACCTTTACTGGCACTTTTACACTACATTGGATTTGACTCTAACACTGTTGCGTTTTTCAACTAATCGCTTTCAAAAAGTAAATTCGAAGTTCCACAAGGAACGATATTAGGTCCCCTGCTCTCTTCAATATACACCAATATTTTTTTTCTTTGTCTTACAATTTTCTAATCATAATACCAGCTTTACGCAGACGAAACACAGCTGTATATCTCCTTTCCTCCTGCTGAAGTAAGCAGTGCAACTTCTCACGTTAACAGCGTTCTAGCTAGTTCAGCAGTTAATGCAACTAAATCAATCTGCTTACTTTTTGGGAAACAAAATGCTAGAACTGAAATTCAGAATCCAAATCAAATTTACCTAGACAACAAATACGTACCTTTTATTAATTCCGCTAGAAATTTAGGTATTAGGAGTAATAGTACCTATTTAAAATATAAAGATAATGTCACACAAATTAATTCAGGTGCTTACTCTAAACTGAAAAGCTTTCTCATACACTTATCAGAGCTAAGTGGTTAAATATGTCTAATAGACGTTTAGCTCATTCCTTATGTTTACATTTCAAAATTGTAAACAACAAAATACTACCATATCTCTATGATCGTCTGGCTTTTCGCACGGATGTTCATAAATTAATATACGATCTCGTGGGTTGCTTACAGCTCCCCTTCACACAAGTACGAAAATTTAAACTTTCATTTTACATCATATTCCAATTATTCAATTCGTTGCCTATACAATATAAAGCATTTTTATTGAGAAAATTTAAAAAGAACATCCTAACTTTATTTAATATTCAATCAAATTCCGATTGAGTTGTATTAAAATTTTTCAGATGTGACTCTTTTTAGGCGTCACCATCAGCATGGTTTTATATATTCAAATGTTTCTTAGTTTTAAGTCAGATTCATATGGTAGATTAGCTGTTCGTAGTTTTGCACAAAAAATTCAAAAATAATTTAATATTTATACGAATTTCTAATTTGTTTTCAATGTGTGGTTAATAAATAAATTATTATTATTATTATTACTTGAGCGGCATTCCATTTCACCCATAATTTTATATTAACCAAACCATTTTTTATTAATAATTCATAAATTTTACTTTTGAAGACAACGAGCTATATATAATTTTATCTTATGTTTGTGTTAACCGGTTATTTTTCATTCGAATAAGCCCATCACTAGTATTAACTGCTTTTAGTATGTACTTTGTGTTAACCATTGTTGTTTGTTGTATTTTTATTAAAGCCTTGGTTTTTGAATTTTACTGCTGGTATTGTCTTTATACCGTGAACTGGAATGCACTGTCGAAGGTTAACAATACTTTCAGTTAAAAGATCACGTTTAGTTTAATCGATGTAAAATGCCACTTCAACAAGATAATAAAATAATAATTATAATTTTGCTTAAACATAATTATTAACTACGCTTTTTATACTTACCTACTTTTCGAAAAGTAAGTCTGATATTTGAATCTGAATTTGACAAATATGAGAAGCAGTGTTGCCAATTTAATAATTCAGGCTTGCTTCAATTATAATCTTTTTAGTCACCTGGTACAATATACCTATTCATTTTCGTCTGTTTTTATAGGTTGATGTAAGATAGAGGCGATAAGTGAAATTTGTTTAGAATTATAGTTGCATTGAGTTTCTCATTGTCACTGGTGGTAATGAACGCCTATGGTGTGTTTATTTAGTAGCTCTAGGAACAATGTTTTCCTAATCTTTACTCACGACCATATAAAAGCCGAGGATTCGCGTTAACCTGGGCAATTAACTTTCCAAAAGTTATCTAAGGCCGGACAGTGGTGGATCTTTTGCCAAAAAATGAGTGTGTGCCTCATTAAGCCACGAGTGTACTTTCTGTGACTTCGTACATGTTTTCTCCAAATGTAGTAAATAATGGTGTTTTCTGCTATGAAATAAGCAATATGTTTCGTATGTGTGTTTCCATAGTATACAATCGTAAAGAATGTATTTTTCCTTGTATATTGTGCTAGTATATTGATTGCTGTAAGTAATAAAACAAAACAGAAACGCATAACCCTTAACAGATAATCTCATCGTAAACTCGCGCATCCCGTATGTCGAACACAGAGCATTTTTTTCGAAATAAGTTCGAATAACGAAGTGATATTATTATTGATCAACTATTCATTTCCGAAGCTATGATGAAAACAGTTGAAGCATCCTTTTACATATGCAAGGTTTTCATATAACCGCTGCATTAGTCGTATCACCCGATGTAATAAATAATCCATGTCCTATTGCATCTCTTCAATGAAATTATTTGAAACTTTTTGCCACTTTCGATTGTACCAGATATAGACATCAACTCCTTTATTTTGAAATATCCCAATGTTCCCAAAAATTTTTGATTTGCATTGAACTTAGCTGCGGCTTTATATACAGGACATTTTGAACTACGATATTTTGGTCAAAGTTCACTATTTAATGGAATTATAAGGATAATTCGATGTTTCATAATTTTTCCTTCACCAACGGTTTTTTTAAATTTCCTGGCGATTTTAATAACAATACCGGATTACTATGTCAAAAATAAAATAGTTCCCCTGCTTTTTTCACTAAGTATACAGTGTGGTCCATTAAGTGTGCAACAAATGGGAATTTTTTTTATTAGTTGTACAATCGAAATTTAAATACCGCCAAAAGTTAGTGCATGTTTGATAACCATATTATGTGCCCTTAGAATGGCTTCAAGTCAAACAATATACAGGGCAGGACAAAAAATATGAAATTCGTCCAAAAATAAAGTTACCTTATTTAAAATAATATAGCGAAATTTTATTGAGAAAAGTTGTTTAGAATCAAAAGTTACGCTCAAATACAAAGTCACGGCCTCCTATTCGAATTTTGATTCTTTTTTGGAAAATTTTGTATTACCCCCGTATGATACATATTTTTAATATTCTGATTTTATATGTATTTAAATCAGCCACAACCAGATCACTTTTAAATAACTTTTAGCAACTTGAAGCGTATTTATAAAATTTACTTGGATTTATATTTTTTTAGGTAAGCGTCCACTTCATGTTTGTTGCAACGATATTTAACAGAAATTTAGAATTTCGCAAATATTCTTTTTAACAAGGCAAATGCTTTACTAATGATAATTTACATATGAAAAAACTATTAATAAAATGAGAATAATAAAAATATGTATCATACGGGGATAATACAAAATTTTACAAAAAAAAAATCAAAATTCGAATAGGAGGCCATGACTTTGTATTTGAGCATAACTTTTGATTCTAAACAACTTTTCTCAATAACATTTTGCAATATTTTATGAAGTAAGGTAACTTTATTCTTGAACGAATTTCATATTTTTGTCCTTCCCTGTATATTGTTTGACTTGAAGCCATTCTAAGGGCATCTGATATGGTTATCGAACATGCACTAACTTGTGGCCGTATTTAAATTTCGATTGTACAACTAATAAAAAAGTGTCTCATTTGTTGCACACTTAATGGACCACACTGTATATATAGAAGATAGAAAATGTTCAGAACTACATAAAATTGTGTACATTTTAGCATTAGCATTTTGAAAAACTGTCAATTCACAGTAATAGTTCCTTCGTAAAGTTTTTACGAAAACTACTATAATAACTACAATAAATGTATGCAAATTTCTAATTTGAGTAACTAGAAAATTTTGAAATATGCAATAAATACTAAAGAAATATCGCGAGAACACCGCACACGACTAATTTCGTTCTTGTATGTTCTAAGATAAAGCAAACATTTTGGTGCAATGCATGCGAATCTTAACTCAAATTACTTGATTATTACACTCAGCGCATTTACTAAAACAACATCGTTCGAAACAAATGCAAGACTGTTTCTTGAGCTTAAAAGCTTCAACACGAAACTACTCCACAACGTGGTTTCTCTATATTCAACTACTTTCTCAGCAAACATGAAATTCTCGCTTATATCTTCCACAACATTAAAATGTTGCATGTATGCTGTTCGATAAATTACAATCTTAATTTTACACAAAATTTCATGTGCTCACATCAATCCATTACTAATGTTCGTGGTTTAGACGATTACTTCTTGCTTTATAATGTATCCTATTTAAGTTTAGAGCACTAAGAGAAACTACTGCAATAAAGCAAACTGCAAACTCTCAGGTACATATTGCGATATTACGAAACAGAGTTTATGTCGTATTGTTTGTGCTAGTCCAACTTTTTAGTATTTTGAATACAATACTATGTCGAAACTGCATAATTCGAACTCAAGAAAATCTAATAACTATTTCCCTGACATGTTTTCTATTAGGTATCAGTTTTCTTTAATAAACAATTCAAATGAGTCGACACTGTTTTTTTTACTTTTCAAATGTCTCTGCTATTGGGCTGTAGTGCACTGGCAAAATGCAGCCCTGTGAATTATAATAATAATAAATTTGCTATCTGTTTATTTCGTTTCGGTTATATGATCAGTAAAAAGGAGACTATGACACACTAGATTCCAAATTAGAGAAGAATATAATGGTCTTAAAACATTTTCTCCGCATTTGATTTTATAGCACATTTGGCAACTTGAAACATCTTTGTATACAGTGTGTTCCTGGTTAGGTAAAACGACCCTTGCAAAAGGTAAAAAATTCTCGGTTTAAATTTTCAGTTTTTGGGGTTCAGCCCTGCTTGGTTAAAGGCAGTTTTGTATTTGCAATTGATATTACTTTTTTTTAACTTTTCGTATACAACTTCAATGCAGACCTATTTTTCGGTTCCAAGTTTTCTACACTTTAGGGTCTTCAAGTTACTTCTGAAGCTGCAAGGTGCATTTTCTCGTGGCTTTTTTAGGTAACTGTTTGTCTCCACGTGGTCCGATGTTTAGTCGAATTTTTTTTTAAGTCTTTCATCAAGCTATGTTCCGATATTGAAGAAACCATCCGTTACAATTATTGACCCCATCAGTTGGACAAATTTCGCGCTAGGAAAAACCACACTACCTGGTAGCACAGATCCATTCTGCGATTCCCTTTTGGCGCAAATGGTCGAGGATTGTAGGTTGGGGTTTTTTACTCAGTATTTAGTATTTCACTGCGATTGTATGTCTAGTCGAAGCACATTTGTTGTGAATATTACTTATTGCAGCATTAAGGAAAGCCAACAGTTGTTTACCAATTTCACTTCATTAGAATTTTATAAGTAGTAAACAATCGTCCGTTGCTTACCAAATTTAATTTGTATTATAAATTTTTCGAATTCATGCTAGATTTTGTATTTGCCAAAGATAGTAAATAAATAATTTTACTAATATATGTGCATAACTTGTAAATTATGGGTACAACTGGTTTTTCATGCGATAGCATTACCTTATTTATAAATGAGTAGTTTAATGACACCTCGTCGACCATTGTGCACGCTGACTTTATTAGTAGCTGAAATGACTTCGATTCCTTTTATCTAATGAAACCATTTTCGTGCTTGCGTATACCCCATATACTATTTGCTTGTAAAATCTTTTCTGAGCTTTTTAATGGTAGTCGTTTGATGTAAGCTATTTCCGAGAGTAGCATCCATAATTTCTGCAAACCAATAGACCATGAAACGTATGTTTGCTGTTTTCTAGTTTGACAGTTCAAATTTAGTTTTGATAATTGAAACAATTATTATACAAACGTTCTTTATCTCCTAACGAAAGCTTTCGACAGCTTCCTGCTACATTGGGTGACCAACCGTCTTCGCAGAGGACTGTTTATAGCTCATTTGATGAATAGAAATTTGAACGAGTTACACTCAGCGATGGTTGTCGCGAAGGAAGTCCAATTTCAGCAGTTATCAAAACAATAATGGAAGCCGTGCGAAGAATGATTGATCAGGACAATCGAGTCGCGTATAGAATTATTAAAAGCACTTTGGACATTGGTATTATTGCAATAAACAAGAATTTATATAATCATTTGGGTGTAAGAAAAGTATGTTGCCGGTGGATACCACACAGCTTAACAGATGCACAAAAGCAACAGCGTGTGGAATGCTGTAAGGAAACTCTTACGGAATATGATGAAGGTAGGTCTAAAGCAGTTTACAACATCACACCTGGTGAAGAAAGTTGGATATATGCGTTTGAACCCGAATCTAAGCAGCAGTCTGTATTTCTAACAGATCCTAATCCAGTTAAGATAAAGCGATTTAGAAGTGTTGTTAAGAAAATTATTGCCTGCTTCCTTTCACAACCAGGACCTATCCCAACTGACGCGCTTGAAAATAAACGTACGGTTACCGCAAAATGATATACAACAGTATACCTGCAAGACGTTAATCAAAAAGCTCGTTCACGGAGTAGTGTGAGTGAAACCGTTCTGCACCATGACAATGCTTCAAGTCATACCAAAAT
Organism: Agriotes lineatus; assembly: GCA_940337035.1. NCBI lineage: Eukaryota > Metazoa > Arthropoda > Insecta > Coleoptera > Elateridae > Agriotes > Agriotes lineatus. The sequence goes on along the minus strand of OW679194.1, from coordinate 237,128,288 downwards.
AATTTTTAGAGACTTTCTGGTTAAAATTGCTAAGTTATCCTCCATAGAGTCCCGACCTAGCATCTTCCGATTACTTTTTATTTTCTCGATTAAGGGATAAAATGCGTGGTGTTCGATTTGGAACTCCCGAAGATGCTGTGGAAAAATTCAACAACTTTGTGTCTGAAGTGACTCTAGAAGAGAGAGAAAATTGGTTTTATCGAATGCGTAAATGTATAGAGTTTAAGATTGAATATTTTGAAAAACAATAATAAAAATAATTTTTGGCTACAAAACTTTGTGTTATTAGATTACAGATATTTACGTGCTACCCTTGTATGTGCTTGTATTTAGTTGCATTTAACATTTACTTCGAGCGGGAAAAACTAATGTCTTTCAAATTGGAAATAGTGACACTTTCGCTATTTATTTATTTAAAGCATTTATGTTTCAACTTATTTATTACTAGCAAGATGCCCGTTCTTCGTACGGACAACAAATGTTTTTTCTTCTAAACCTCAAATGAATTCTAGGGCGCCCCTCTCCCCTTCACTCAATATGCAAAACAATATTGTAGGAAAAAAAGACACAAAATGCTTCCGAAAAAAAATCCTCCACAACTCTTTTATGCTTCACGTACCCCCTGGAAATGTGTACGTAATTGTCGTTCTTTTTGTATATATTGATAAAACTATAGTTTTAGTATCGAGAGATCCAAAAAAAAAAACTGTTCCTCAGCGGGCTGTGGAAATTCAACGTATGAATAATATGTTGGTGACACTGTACGTCAATGTCAAATTCGAGGTTAGCAGGTTAGGATTTGCGTCAATTTGTGTCATAACTGACGGAAAACCTAACCTGCTAACCTTGAATTTGACATACACTTACAGTGTCACCAACATATTATTCATACGTTGAATTTCCACAGCCCGCTGAGGAACAGTTTTTTTTGGATCTCTCGATATAACAATGAGATAAAATTAAACTTAAATGTTGTATTCATAAATTATAGCAAGATACCCATTTCCACCCCTTAGGGGTGGAATTTTGAAAAATTCTTTCAGCCTACATTAATCTGAAATAAACCCACAGCGAAAAAAAAATTAATAAATTTAACACCCTACCCCTTTTAAGTTTTCCCTTTTTACCGCTTTAGGGGCAACATTAAAATCCCTTAAACCCCTTTCTAAATATTTTAAGAATAGATCTGTATGCCATAAAAACAATGTTCTAGCTCAATAAGGATAGGAGATACGAAGGGTTTTTTAATTCACCCCGAATCCAGATTTACACCTTTAGGGGTTGATTTGGGAAAATCCTGAAACGTGTTTTTAGACTTTTGTATTGGATAACTATGCAAGCAAACACCAAGTCGATATATTATCGGGTCTAAGAGATATTGAGGAAAATACAGTTTACCCCTTTTCACCCCTTAGGGGTAAAATTGTAAAATCCCTTAAACCACTTTCTAAATATTTTAAGAATAGGTACATCTATATGCAAAAAAAAGGAATGTTCTAACTCAATAGACCTAGGAGTTACAAAGGGTTCTTTAATTCACCCCGAATTCAGATTTGCACCTTTAGGGGTCGATTAGGGAAAAATCCTGAAACAGGTTTTTAGATACTTCTATTGAACACCTATGCAAGCAAACACCAAGGCGCTATCTTATTGGGTCTAAGAGATGTTCAGGAATTCGTGAAATCACAGTTTACCCCTTTTCACCCCCTTCGGGTTAACATTTTCAAATTCCGTTATACCCCTTTCCAAATGTTTTAAAAATACATATATATGCCAAAAAAGAATGTTCTAACTCAATAAACATAGGAGATACGAAGGGTTCTTTAATTCACCCCCAATCCAGATTTGCACCTTTAGGGGTTGATTAAGGAAAAATCCTAAAATACGTTTCTAGGTATTTGTATTGGTAATCTTTGCAAATAAACACCAAATCGATATCTTATCGGGTGTAAGAGATATTGAGGAATTCGTGAAAACACATTTTACCCCTATTCACCCCCTTAGGGGTCGAATTTCAAAAACTCCCTTCTTAGCACTACCATATGTAACAAATTGAATCTTCTACCCAAATTTCAAGGTTTTAGTGCTAGTGGTTTCGGCCCTGCGTTGATTAGTCAGGGTTGTGACTTTCCTTTATATATGTATAGATTTGTTATAGTGGTCGATCCGTGGGCATCCTTGATGGTTTCTAAGATTTGAATTGTAAGAAAGGTCCTCGACAGTAAATAATTTTTTTTCTAGGTTGGGAATTACATTGCTCTCTCTATTTTGAAAATAGCAACGTTTGCTTCCCATAATGCATTAAGCTTTTTTGTATTAGGTTCGTGGCGTTTTGAATGTTGCCTTTGCATCTAAGGTTGCCGCTGAATCGTGATCCACCTCACTCTGAGCTATCCGAAGCACTTCAGACTATTAAACTGGTGTATTACCAGCGAAGTAAGTAAGACAGTTTGAACGTTAAAAATATTATAAATACCTTCGCCTTCAAAGAAAATCATGAGCATTAAAACAATTGAACCCTGACATTACGTTCAATAATGTATTACTACAAATTTGTAGAGATGAACAAACTTTGAATGAACATGTAGTAGTATATATATTTTTTTAAATCTAGTATCCTAGAATTCACTGTTTTCTTAAAACAAAATATGTACCTTGATACTGCGGATACTAGATGTTAATCGCATATTAGTCTATTTCTGTCTAACGCATACAAAGCCCATAAATTGTATTCTAGCTCATTTGATTACCCATGCTCACATTTTCCACCATGTATATTTTACCAAGAGAAAACAAGATGGTACATGTACTATTGTACTTATTTCTTAGCCACCAAGGTAATTAATACACAATTTGTCATGGTGCTTCCAAAATATTCCGTATTCTATCTGAGCGAATATCTACCTCGCCATTTATGGTATTAAAGTTAACACATTGTATGTATGGAACGACTTAAGCATTACATTTGTTCTGTAGACAGGCAGATAAAACGTTTTTCTCATATTCACTCTTGGAACATGGAGGCTAAGACCAGATAAGATGCATAAACAGTCTATTTTATTATGCAATATTTTATAAAGAAACGTCTTCAATAAAACGTCGGTATTAATACCCCTTACATAATAATCACCAAATGTTTTCAGCTGCAGATATTTAAAAAACAATCTTTATACTGTTTCAATCATTGATCTCTGATATCCATAATAAGGATCCCAAATAATATAGTCCGGGGAAATTAGACAAAATAAAAGCAAAATTTCGGAAAAATTCCCGGAAAGCTGGATTTTGGTATGAGCCTTGATATTGTAGTTCTAAACAAAATGTCAAAAGTCCCCATCGATCCTAGTGCCGCTAAAAATTTTACTTGGGATCAAAGGTCACCAAAAGCAGTGTTTCGTGAATATATCGTTAACGGTCACTTTTACCGAAAAAATATTAATTATAAAATTTCTAGCTTCCGAAATTTCTTGCAAAAAAAATATCATGACTTTTATTCGTAAAAGTAACCGTTTTGAAGATAATTCGATTTACAGCGTCCTTTTTTTCATGTGGTGTCCTCCAGTAGGCCTAATCCGCGTTTATTTTTATTTGAATTTTTTTTTTAATTATTATGAACTTTTCATTAATCGATTTTGGATTCAAAACAGGAGTTATTAATCTCAATAATTAATATTCATCTTAAGACTCTATTTCAATCTGTATGCATTCCTCTGCATCATCTTCTTCTTCTTGTTGTTCTTCTTTCGCTGTCTTCTGTATTTTCATAGATTCAGTCAGGAAAAGCGATAGACCTACATCTTCAGTGGAGTCGCAATTATCGAAGTTATTTATATCGGGTGTTACATTTAAGCAAGACTGACCTTGGCAATTACCACAAACTGGTGAACAATATAAACCAACTTTTCTGCAGCCGCAGTTTAAGCTACAGCTTTTGGTGCAATTACAAAGAATAGTATTCAGCAGAATATCTGGAGCAGGTGGAAGCAGAGTTTGGCTCCAAAATGTTATCCTTTAACGTCCATCCCCAGTCTTCAGGAGTAAGCTCGTTACATAGCCATATTTGAACCTGGTAATAGACCCGATATAAACATTGCCGAGCAGCACTAGATATTGGCGGACGAATAGATAATAATGGAACTGGTTTTTTGAGCTGTGTAGATTTTACAAAAGTTGAATATCTGTTAAGTATCAATAGATACTTCTTTTAGTGGGCCTTATACATAGCCAGGAGAAAACGAATTCCATTGTTGAAAATCACGTTTGGAAACATTCCGTCTTTTAACGACCTTACTCCTTAAGACTGGGGATGGACGTTAAAAGATAACATTTTGGAGCCAATTTAAACTCTGCTTCCACCTGCTCCAGACATTCTGCTGAATACTATTTTTTTGTAATTGCACCAAGGGATGTAGCGTAAACTGCAGCCGCAGAAACTTTGGTTTATATTGCTCACCAGTTTGTGGTAATTGCTAAAGTCAGTCTTGCTTAAATGTAACACCCAATATAAATGATTTCGATAATTGCGAATTCACTGAAGATGTAGGTCCTTCGCGTTTTCTGACTGAATCTATGGAAATACCGAGTGCAGCGAAAGAAGAACAACAACAAGAAGCAGATGATGAAAAGGAAAGCATACAAATTGAAATAGGAATATTAATTATAGAGATTAATAACTCCTGTATTAAATCCAAAATTGATTAATAAACAAGTTCATAATAATTCTAAAATAATAAACATTTTTCAAACAAAAATAAATGCACTTTGATATAATGCAATTTTAGAAGTAATCAAATATATCTGTATATATAGACCAATAATTTTATAATAAAAACAATCGGCATTAAATGTTTGATTCATCAACACCGAGGTGCTACCCTTCCAAGCCTAAAATTTTGAAGTGTGAGGCTGCACTTCAAGGTAGTTACGAAATTATAACGTACCGCTGAATGGCCTGATTACTTTGTCTTAAAACACGGTTGCAGTATCAACCGTGTGCTCAGAATTAAAGAGACAGAATCAGCGCAAGTAACGGAAACCTGTTCAGCCTCCAGGAAATTCTGTTCAAGAATTATCTCCAAAACGGTTACTTTTACGAATAAAAGTCGTAATATATTTTTTGTAAGAAATTTCGTAAGCTACAAATTTTATAATTATTTATATTTTTTCTGTAAAAGTGACCGTTAACGATATATTCACCAAACCCCGTTTTTGGTGACCTTTGACTCCGCATAAAATTTTTAGCGGCACTCTGATCGATGGGGACTTTTGAAATTTTGTTTAGAACCACAATATCAAGGCTCATACCAAACTCCAGCTTTCCGGGAATTTTTCTGAAGGGCTATGTCTAATTTCTCTGGACTAATACTGCCATATTCAAGTTTTAAACGGGCAAAGGCGAAATAAGCCTTTCTTAATGCTGACGCGTTTTTGAATTGTTTACAAAATTACGCAAAATAAAGCCACACATTCTATGAGGTGGGGCAGCTACATTATTAATATAAGTGGAAAATGACGTAAGTTTTGTATCAAACAGTACGTTCTTTGTTTGTTCGAAGAGTGGAGAACAAAGATGAGACATACCAACACCCAGATAGCTCTCTCCCTGAAATTTTTGAGTAGATACTGACTATGGGATATCACTTATGAGTAAGAAGGGAATGTTGTTTGTGAAAATTATCGAAAATATTACAGCCATTAAAAGAAGTTTTTGTCGTTTTTACGAAATTCTTTGGAATATTTGGATCTTCTGACAACGAAAGCTGCAACACAGTGAAGCCAAGGTCTGATGCCATCATTCAATGCTTTATAATACATCTCTGTAAATTTTCATGAAAACCCATCCGTAACTTTCGTCACTACGTGTGGAACATGCATACGAAGGTACAAAGACGGAAATGAATTTTCGCCCAGTTGTTCCGCAAGCCCTAGCTTCGGACGGTCAATTACAGATAAGCGGAATAAATTCACGTATATGTCTCTATTTTAAATTTCTTCACATTTCACTATATTTGACATACGTTTTACAATCACCTTGCATCAAATATTAATAAAATATTGAGATTATTTGCTGATTAATGACATTCCCAAATTACGACTTAAGTTAGTTTTATGGCAATTTTTTGTTACATATTTGTGATAGTTTCAGATGAAAAACTAACTGTGGACATAATAATAATTATTATTATCAAACCAAAATTACAAAAGTTTTTAAAACATTTCACTGTAGTTGTAAATTATTACAGTGCCTCTCTAATATATTTGATCAATTGGAGCATCCATCTAAATGTAATTACGTAAACAAGGAAAAGCTGCGGTTATTAGCTGCTAAGGTGGTAAATTATTTTCATGGCTTCATCTGAACGAAACGATCTTGCTGTTTATTTATCGATGAGGTTAAGGAGGGTTTCATTTAAATGAATTAACTGATTTGCAATTGCCGGTGTTGCAAATGTGTAGAGAATTGCATTATAAAAACGTAAAATTGCTGTAAACTGATTAGAATTTGCATTTACTAAGCAATGTTACTTTTTTATTGTTTATCCCATAAAATAGCATTTCGTATGAAAGCTGAAAGTTTATTGCGCAAAAATAGAAAGGATAACAGAGTGCACTTTAGAAAATTATTAACGTGTTCGAAGTAGTAATTGGCTTCGTTTATAGTTTATGATCATAACAAAAACAAAGCAGACTCTCCTAAGTTGCGAAGAAATCTGTGAGCGGGATCGATAGCAAGAATACACCTGTACAAACTTCGTTGCTATAAATATAGGAGCTAACTTCGGTCAAGTCCAATTCAGAACTTGCTATAGATTTCTGAAGTATCATGCTCAATGCTCATATCTATCTCAACAATCTAGCACTAAAGCCAAACTAATGGAAAATAGAAGGGCATTGAAATTACCCGGCAAAGATCAGTGATCAGAATTTTAAAATTATAGGGATTAAATAATAAGAACAATGATTATAGATCGTCACATTATTCATGTATACAATAAGTACTTATATTTTGAACTGCCCCAACATTACCAAAAATTAAAAAATTGTAAAAGTGGTTTAAACGGGCGAATTAGATTAATTTGTAAATAAAAGAGTATGTAGTCCACTGGGATTCGAACTCCGCGCTCTCAGGTAAATATTTGACGGGAGGGTCTGGTCCACAGCTAGAATAACTGAGCAACGAGCGCGCTCAAATTCGAAGTGTTTCTGCTGCGTTATAATAGATATTTATGCATTAAGGGAGATATGAATATGTTTTTTCCCTGAGGTTGACATGTGTTACAGACCGAGGGCCTCTGGCCCGAGGTCTGTAAGTCAACCGAGGGTAAAAAACATGAATATCTCCCGTGGTGCATACAATATTTTATTTACTAGCATATTAGTAACAATAGTATGAAATTTCAAAATGTCATAATGACATTTAAAATTAGAATATTTAAGTAACATCAAGGGTTGCCTAAATGTATGGTTGCTAAGATATGGCCTACAGTTGCATGGTTACCAAGAGTTTGAGGGAGAAAAAATTTGACAGGTCCCTTGGGAGTTATGAGTAGCTTTTCATATTTTGTTTCTATGACAAAAATGTACAATATCATGTTGCTAGTAAATAAAGATATAAATTATTGTCCCATTTCTGACGTTTACACTGGGTCTGTTAGGTCTCATTTTCGCCAATGATAAATCCTAAGCTATGTGCAAATTTTTGCTTTTATCTTTTTCAACTAAAATTAGTTCAACTCGTGACACTAAATATTTTGAAAAATCAAAGATAACTAGGAGTAAAAATATGTTAACGTTTCAAATAATACTGAAACAATAAAAAGAACCACTCGGTAATTCAAACTAAATCAATTTGAAAATCAAACAAATTGAAAAGAGGGCCGAAGAACCGTTATGGAAGGGACGTTTCTCGGAGCATAAACGTTGTTTATTGAAGTTCAAATGACCGGCACGAATGCTTTTACGTTTTAGTCAGGAATTTGCTTGAAAATCATTTGTATGCATTTTATTTCTCATAATTATATTACACTGATTGGTTATACGTGAATAATGTCATTTGTAATCACTAACAAGAAGAAATTTAAAGATTAATTTACTTGCGAACAAAAACGAAACCATTAAAAGTAAGTAGCTACTTGACGTTCTTCACCTATTTATTATAACTTAAGGGCGTATAAAAACACAAATGTTACAGTGCTCTTCTCATAAAGCAACTATAAGCATGAGAAAATTCAAGAAAAAACTATAAATTGTTTTACTCTGAACGTCCCACGCAAGTGGAAAATAGGGCTAAGAATATCGTAACGACCCCAATAATATTGATACAATACAACGAAACACTTGGTTACGCGAATTACATCAATTATTATCAATTTAAAAAAATTATCGGCATCGATATGTTACAGTAGGCCATGCAGCCCCACTGGTAGCTGTGCTACGTGCGGCTGTATTTAACAGAACGATCTTATTGTTGAACAGTTTTGTCCCTTTTGCAACTTTATCCTGTATTTGTTGGGCCCTATTTTCGTCAGGTGTAAAGCCTGACCTATCTGCAAATTATTACTTTCATCTACTTCTCAATTAGCGCAAAAATAAACAAAACGTAATTTTTAAGGTGCTCACCCTGTATATTGTTATGCTATTGATACAGAGGTATAAAAATCAGTTTATATAATAGGATTAAAAGATTACAGTAATTAAAAATTATAAAGATCAATTAGGACATGAATTGGGTATTTAAATAAGTAATATGCATTTAATAAAGAAAAAAAAATAGAATTTATAATTTAAGAATATGAGTATGATTCAGAAATAGAAGGATTCTAACTTAATATAATATCCAAATATGAAATTGGAAAACGACGCCAATTCTTTTTCGAGATAGCCTATTGCACATAGTGGGTAGAAATCAAAATAATGCTTTTATAGAGTGTTGGATGGACAAAATAAGTAATATTGTTAAAGAGTTTGTTTTAATTATGATATAACCAATTTGAAAATGAAACGATGTAATCGATTTTCGTAACTAGAAATTATTAACTCAACTCTTTTTGAAAAGTTAAAAATGTTTGGAGTATAAAAGGGTTGCAGTTAATAAAAAATTCGTGTGGTGAAATAAAAGGAAATGTTAAAAATAAGAAGATGAGCCTACTAAATGGAGGAAGATTAAGAATATGGTGAGAATACTAAACTAAAGCAGTGCTAATCGACAAACGATGATAAAAAATAAAGAAATACTGAATTACGTTTATTGTGGAATTACATTTAACATTGTGCGTCGACTGAGTTGCATTACAACGAGCTATTTACACTGAAGGAGAGACGCAGGGAAGTCGTTGGCATAGTAAGCATGTTTATACGGCTTGTCAATTGAGGTCTGATGTCTTGTCCTTGGTCGGGATTCTTGGTGCTGAGCTGTGGCGTACTTCAGGAGAGTGGTTTAAATTGAATATTGAAGAGTACCAACTACGACTGGGTTCTGTTTGGGTCCATGTTGTGAAGAAGCTGTGTGGGCTGATTTCTGAGGCAAATTAGTTTTTCCTGGGGTAATACGGATCCTGATCCTGGGAAGTTTGACAGTTTGATTGTCAGTGGAGGTCTTCGCCGTGGTTTTGAGTGGAGCGGGTGTAATCAGCAGCAGAGTAGAAAAGGTTGGTTTCTGCAGAGGAGAGTGATAAGTTTAAATAAGTGGTAAATGAGTCTAGGTATTAAATTAGAACTGAAATAAAATAAAAATTAAAAGTGGATGATTAATTTTATAAACAAAGTTGTTTAAGAAAACGAATTATTTTAATTATTTATCAAGGCACGCCTTGTTTTATGTGAAACACCCTGTATCTCGAAAACGGAACCGTTACGCATCCAATGCGCCGGCTTGTCCACAGGCGCTGAAGTTCGAATCCCATCACCGGAAATATGTTTTTATTTTAATATTGATGTAATTTGCATTACCAAGTGATCTATTTTTGTTTCAGTGTTTCTTCTTAGAATTCATCAAGGAATCACCCTTTGAAGTTTATCTCTGTACTTAATTAACACCCTGTATAATCTGCATGCAGAATATCCTCCGACAAAAAGTTTTTGAGTTATACCGCCAACAGACAGGCAGAGAGACACACAGACAGACAGCCAGGCAGACAGGCACACAGACAGACAGAATTGAGAAAACCTGTTTTTCGTTATCTGTTTACAAAAACTAATGATAATGAACGATTAGCGGAAAACCTTCTACTAATTAAAAAAAAAATGAACAATTAAATCTCAGCTCTTAATTCGCGGTGAATACTTATATTTGTATGTATAGAGACAGCTATTTACTGATATTTTTCTTTTTCAGTTCCCTCGTCTGAAAGAAGAAAGAAGTATTGTAATCACGAAAAAGTCACTTTCCGAGATTTTTTCAGATTTTCACGTTTCAGGGACCCTAGATGAAGAAAAACAGGTTTTCTCAATGTTTGTCTATCCATCAGTCTCTCTATTGGCGGTATAACTCAAAAAGTATTTGTTGGAAGAAGACAATATTTTGCATGCAGATTATATGTCTACATGGCGTGAAACCGAGAAAATTTCGGACAAATATAGACAGGGTGAGCACCTTAAAAAATAAAATTTTGTTTATTTTTGCTTTAACTGAGTTATAGATAAAAGCATTAATTTGCACATAGTTCAGGCTTTATCATTGACAAAAATGGGACCCAACAGTTGCCGAATCAGTGTTGTGCGACACAAAAGGGAGCAAATAATAAATACGTTATGTCTCCTTTCCAGGCCGGGAGCAGCATAATAAATGCGCAAGTCGCAAACTTTTAAAAATCAGGGGTCATAAATTCGATGATAGGATGGGAGCTCAAAGATATAGTTTAAAAAAATACATACTATCTGGAATTACCTTGCGGATCTAAATGTGGAGGGCTTTACTCCTTCCGGTTGCAAAAGCTAGAAAAAATACATTACAGTTTTTTTATTACTGCGAATTGGCGAAATGTATGTGTACATCGCATTTACAAGATTGGTTTTGAATATTTCTCAATGATTCTCAAACTCGTGGAAAGCGTATTCAGATAATATGAAATTAATCTCTAAATTATTTTAATTATATATATATATATTATACATATAATTATTATTAATAATTGTTACAGAAATTGTTTAAACGCGTACAAGGAATGTGCGGAATAACTTTTAGCATCGATGCATATAAAATATTAATACATTTTTAGTGAAAGAATTATCTGCATTAATTTGTTGTTGTAAAAAATACGATTTATTTTCCGTTGCGTGATTTAGTTGATACTGGGCAACACCATAGTTAAAGCCATGCCTAGGTCGAAAAGAACAAATATAGCTGCATTCTCAAGAATTCGAAGAGTCCCGGTGGCTCAGGCGGCGAACGCCCGCTTAACCCGTGGTCTAACGCAAAACAATGAAATCGAATGCTCCGGCTTGTCCACAGGCGCTGAAGTTCGAATCCCATCACCGGAAATATGTTTTTATTTTAATATTGATGTAATTTGCATTACCAAGTGATCTATTTTTGTTTCAGTGTTATTAAAAACTTGAATATATTTCTAACCCTAGTTTCCTTCGACTTTTAAAATTATTTAGTGTGGTAACGTCCACCTGCGAGGGAAGTTCTGAGTAAAGTCCTTTATAGATTTTTTAATAATTTGCTACTATGCTCGATAGTTTGTTCATGGTGAGGAAGATATTTAAAATATTTTCATTAAATTCTGCCATGCTACAGAGATATCGAATATTGAACACTACGAGATCACATAGTATCGGCAACCCATTTAATGCGGTTGTAACTACGGTTACAAAACAAAAGCTTACAAGTGGCAGTGACGTGCCACATGTTGAACAATTTACTTATTATAGGAAAATGCTTCACCCTAAAAAATTAAAAAAACAGAACTGTTGGTCAAATAAAGTGTGGTAAGTAAGAAAATAAACTCAACATGAAAATTCAAAACTACACCACTAACGACAATGCTAAAAAATATCAAAACATTAGAACCATAAATTCAATAAACATCCAAATATCACTGGTCTCGTAGTATTCAATCTCTTTCGATGTCTTTGTATACCCTTCAAAATTGCTGGTTAAAGTTAACTCATTGAATTGTGTAGTGCAATCGACTAAGTACTTTAAGGCGCAAGGTGCTAGCTGAGAGTTGAATAATTCGAACTCATATAAACATTTCCGAGCGAAATCTAAGTACATCAGAAAGGGGGAAAGGGAGACATTACAACGGCTTGCTGCTTAATGCTATTGAAATAGAAAATACACACGTTACATATTTAGCTGCTTTCCTTTCGCGTGCATCAAACCCCGACGGCTAGAAGCCCGAGTCGCTCGGTGCTGCTCGTGAATGGAACGCGATTTAGCGGAATAGCGCACATCTAGCGCGCGCCAAAAGTTTTAAACAGTCACATAACCTTAAAACGTTATTTTGAGAAATTTTTGTTTGGTGCTGAACAGTAACAAAAACTCGCTGAAATTCATTTTCATTTTTTGTTATAACCAAAAATATTCCAACACTTTAAGAACTTATAGTATACTGAAAAATTAAATCTATGCACCCACTATTTTACTACAATATCACAAGTGAATTGTCTTCTTCTATCAGTCTTTGTTTTCCTAATAGCAACTGCTTTAGAAAATGAAACAAATTTAGATGTAGGAATGGTAAGCGTTTAATAAAATGTTTAATTAATAACTTAGTTATATAAAATTTAACAAATTCAAAATCCTAACAATTACAAAAAAATTAACATTCCTATAGCTAAAAGTTCTGTTCATGCGCAAAGATGAGGCTTTATTTCAATGATGACATTTTTTCTTCAAAAAATTTAGCATAGCACCTAAAACCAGGGAGAAGTTGCACCTAACCTCAAATGATTTCGCCTTCGCGCCTTTTAAAAATTAAAAGTATGCCATGCTGGCTGGCTGTGGCTTCGCGCCCCGACCAACGAGCTGGTCCTTGAGAGGAAAGGGGAAATAAGCCCAGAGCGACTCCGAGGTTAAACGCCCTTGTGAAAGGAAAGAGGTGCGCGAGAGTTTGGAGCCGCTCCGAGCTGCTCCCATGGATGAAAGGAAAGCGCCTATTGTAGCAGCTCAGAGCGGCACTACTCTGGATCTTTTTTTGTTTATTTTATTTAATGCCAATCTACGTCAATATTTTCCTATTATTATTGTAAGTGTGTAATGCTGGATGCTCACATATGCAGATGTTTCACTAAGCTGCTACCTCCGTCTCTCTCACGTCGTTGACCAAGCCACGTGCACCGATTATGGATCTACAAAACTGTTATTTCCAGTACAGCTTTAGTATAAAATCCTGGCTATTGTGCATGTCCACCATTTAACTTTCTGATTGGTAACTTGGGCTGAATTGATGCCAACATAAACAAGCAGCGGTTCCAAATAAGCGACTTTGCTTAGGTTAGTCGCAGTTTTTAATCGCTTTTTAAATTGAATGCCATAAGATACTGTGTGTCGTTGTAGCTTGTTTAGGTTAGTTGCACCCTTTGATTTTTTAAAATGTTAATGCCCTGTATGATTATTTTGGAACCGCTGATCGCATTCATGCCTGGAGTTTAAATTTTGATCATACGCAATAGGCAGGGCGGTATATTAAAGTTTTACCTGATTTCCAAATATAATAATTTTCTTATTTTATTTGCGATATAGGATTATCCTTTCTTTTTTTATAAGGCGATATTCGATGGGCGATTTCGACTAGGCGCTTTCCTTGCCAATTATCGACGGATTATTTCTGAAAGGCGACTCACACTCATACAAGAAACCGTAATATCATACTGTTACAACTGATTAACGGTACTACGATAATAATACACCAAAGAAGAGGAAACATGATTTTTATCCACCGAGGGAAAAATAGCGTTCTCTTCTGTCATGTATATACAATTTTTCTACGATCTGAAGTAGAAACAATTAGTTTCAGAAAGCATCAATCGCGATTATACTCTCATATTTGGCGGCATTTGAACTTTGTTTATGATATGAATACCACGACAACATACATTGCTTGTATTGTTATATCTGCCAGAATTGTTGTAACCTACAAACTGCTTTCTACTTCCGGTCGTGGAATAAAGTAGAGCATTTCAAGGTACGAAGTTCAACGGTGAATATAGAAAACGTCTCAGGTAACCCATACTCTTATTTAATCTCATCACAAACATCTCAGACTTCGAACAAAGTAGGTAACATATTCTACATAGCAGTTACGTCCTAGTTACTCAATCCGTTGTATTTGGGTAGTTGATAGAGCACCATGCTTGGGCCGGTACAGTTTATCTTTGTCGTGATGGAAGTATAGTTCACAGATATACCAGTTCTCGAATAACTACAAAAGATAACAGACCACCTATAATTCTACCCTTCAACGGAAAATATGTCCAACATGCGCCAATGAATATGTATTAAAAGGAAAACATTGCTATTGCCTGTCAGATGATATTATTTAATGCTTTATAGCACAACATTTACACATAGCTATTACGGATATTCTTAAGATGCCATAAGTACGATCAGATATCAGAAAAAACCTCAACAACTACGTCGGTGGATGCTAATTTCAATGTTCAGATTACACAAAATAAATATCAAGGACAACTAAACATACTAAGAATAGCTTCACCTCCTTGAATATTTTGTTTAGTCGAAAATCCAGAAAAAGATTAATCTGAGATAAAAACAGTATTCAATAGTGAGAGTTTACGATCTGCATTTGTTGGCTTTTCTAAATCCCTAACAGAGTTTTATGAATATATTTTATTTAAAAGTTTCTTTGCCGCACATGATAAACTGCGTAACTTTTAAATCTCATTGCAAAAAGAATTTTGTTCGTTCTAGCGGAAGTTATTTAATGGCAGCGCACAACTTTTTCCTACACCACAAAAGAATAGCAGAAAATGTAATATTTTGAAGGAAGCAAGTCTAAAAATATATGGAATTCCATTTTATATTCCTTCGCTTCGTAACTTAATAAACGCATTACATTTAAATATTTACTAAGATGTGCGAAAGCGTTATGATATTTGATTCCATTAGGTATTCGTTTTTCTCCAAAATATATTGAGGGAAATTATTATTTATGGTTTCGTACGCGTATGCGTTCGTACACAAAGCGATGCTATAATAAAAATACTAACAATTTTCATTTTTTTGCTTACGAAAGTGGCAAAGTAGATAAAATACTGTATGATACCTCGTTTATAAGGCATTTTGTAGCACTTACTCCTTTAGGGCACTCCTCGCTTCGCTCGTACCCTAAATCCGTGCGTGCTACAAAATGCTTCTTATAAAACTCGTGTCATAATATACTATTAAGAGGTCGAAGACTTACACGAACCTTAATACTTAAGAGAAAATAATTACTTTTTGCTATTTCAAGATCTATTTAGAATTTTATATTGGGATGCGAATGATATTATTTTCCTTATAAGTAACATTTCCAATCTCGTGTGCTTTCCCTTCAATATTTTATAGACCTTTGGTATCCCACATCTAGTAGGTCGTCTAGCAGTAGAACCCATTTTCAGTAGAAAGGAGATCACCCACTGGAAAGAAGTATAGTAGCACATTCACAAAAGGGACAAGGTTAAGTGCTATTATTAACAGATTTTAAAAAAAACGGTATAAGAAATAGTTTACTTGTTGAGAACAAAACCCTTTATAAGTAGACGAAAACAACCGTAAGACATGTTATAACACATTTTCCTAGAAAACATGCTTTGAGGTACTTACAGTGTTTTCCGATTGCCTTTCACCATATAGCAGTTGTGTTTCACTTTATATCAAATAACATGTGGGCAAATGAAAACGAAATCAAGCTTGGCCTTGAAAAAATTAAGTCATGCGCTTTATTACTTCTGATGTTTTTAATTTAAATGTGAGAGTTATAACAGTAGAAGTGCCAAGTTGTTTAAATTATGAAATTTTAAATTAAACATGCAGTTCTTATTACTTAATACGTAATGATTATTGATTTAGCAGATGTAACATTGTTTAAGTGTGTTAATTTTCAGATAAAATCTTGACACGACAGTCGGTGACAGTTATACAATAGTTTAGGTTATGTATACACCGTTCAGTAGTTTTTTTCCCGGTAGGTAGACATGGAATTTTGTTTTTATGTTTAATAAAATTAAAATTCCCTAGAATCTCTTTCTGACACTTAGTCAGAATCAGCTGATATACACAGGAGGCTCACGAAAGTGTCTAATTTGACATTTTTAGGTTAAACGTGGGCACTCTTTTAGTTTACACCCCCACATACACCTGGTTTACGATTTTTGTATTTCGCTTAAATGTGGGGGTGTAAACTAAAATAATGTTTACGGGCGCCTTATTTAGTTTACAACCCCAAATACACCTGGTTTACGATTTTTGTATTTCGTTTAAATGTGGGGGTGTAAACTAAAATAAGGTTTACGGCAGATTATTTAGTTTACACCCCCACCTACACCTGGTTTACGATTTTTTTATTTAGCTTAAATGTGGGGGTGTAAACTAAAATAATGTTTACGGGCAGCTTATTTAGTTTACACCCCATTATTTTGTATTGTAGAATTATGATTTTAATTGCGAAATTAGGTTAGGTGAGTTTAGGTTAGGATAGGATACTATAGGATAGGTTAGGGTAGGTTAGGATTGGTAAGATACGTTGGCGTGTTGTGCCTAGTGTGCGCTCACGACGGTAGGTGGCACTGGTGGTGGATTGGCTGGTTACATTCTCTTTGCAAATAGCAGAAGTTTATAAACGTGAATAATTTGTTTTACTTAATTTTCAATAAAAAGGTTTGGGTGTAAACTAATTTAGTTTAACATATACTATAATTTAGTTTACACCCCCACATACAACTGATTTCTGATTTTTCTATTTAGCTTAAGTGTGGGGGTGTAAACTAAAAAAGTACCCATAGACTATAATTTAGTTTACACCCCTAAATGTGGGGGTGTAAACTAAAAAAGTACCTAAACGTGCAATGTTGCCAGTCCTTTCATACTTTGTTTGCCACTAAGGATAATATTTATGGACATCGGCATCATGGATACTATCTGTCAACAAATTGTAATTTATACTAAAGCAAATATACCAAAATTTTTTAAACCTAACAAAATTACAAATTACAAAGGCCTACAGGCATTACAAAGCCGACAGGCCAATCCTCAGCGAAACGGAAATTTTTGCCCGGCTTAGTGACCTTTCGGATGTAAGTATTTATGCATAAAACCTAACTGTTGGTTTAATTTTGGGCTTTGTACTCTTTTAGGTATCTGAAAAAACTATTAGAAGTATTATTGGGAGGGACAATTTTCGTGGCTCGTCCAGGGCATGTTTGTATTGTAACTTCAGATGAAAATGTGATGCGTTCGGAAACTGCTTTACATGCAAATAGCCACATTAAAGTCAGTAAATTTTCTGAAATGATGATTATCAGTATTAGTAGAGAGGCCAAACTAAATTAACTCGTTGTCGCTTTCTCAGCCTGTGGAGTGAGAAGCTATGACGTCACAAAGATGGCCATTCTTAGTTCCAGGTTTTAGTACAGAAACCGGGGTTTAACCCAAACATCCAAAAAGAAATTTCTACCCAGCAGCAAACTGTTTAGTACCCTCCTCTTAGTAAGTGGTAAAAATTTGCGCAACATTGCGCTTCGGGTTGAGGCGGAAGGGGGTCGAAAGCTAGAAAGGTGGTAAAATGGTAGGTTTTAACGGAGATATTGAGGGGGCAATAATGTCATTCTTTTCTAGTTAGATTGGGATTCATCGTAATCACTTGAAAATGAGTATGTTTCGTTATAAAGAGTATGTTTCGTTATAAAAAGTACTTAGTAACGCATCATTAACATAGCAACATTTGTATGTGTGTATGTATGTATGTACGCCTATGTGTATGAATCTGACAATATATCTACATTGCTCCCCTCCTTTGTCGTTTTTATCTTAATTTTGCCTATTTTTCCTTTTAGATAATTCATCATATCGTTTTCCTCTTTCCCACTTGAGCTTTTAGAATTACAGCTACTTAAATTACTTCCATCTTTTGTCATATTTTCCTAAAAATATAAAATCATGTGAATAGCACTGAAACAACAAACTACAAACTTTATCTAATAAGCTTTAATATAAAAAATAATGAATTTTTTTTTCTTCACAATACATACTTTTCAGTAAATTCAATGTTCTTAAATGGAAAGTGGTATGTACAACGTACATGGTAGTTACATAATAATAAATTACAGCAGTCAGTAACCTAAAAATCGTAAAGCTCTTTTTCATGTTGAAGATTATCTTCATCGATGCCGTCGTCAATAATTAGTACATCTCTGTTGGTGCACCTATGTCCGGAGCAATTCTTGCACATATTAGAGAATTTCTAGCCACTCTGACGACGCTCACAGTTTCTGACACACCCCGTATTACAAGTGCAAACAATGAGGGAAAGCAATTTTTCAGGAGCAGCTGCCTTATGGTTGCAACTGGACGCAAATAACGGCCAATCCTTTTCCAACCCCACTTTAGCAAATCTTTATTGACATTGAGCCATTGCTGCACTTGATAGTAAACTCTATAAGAGTGTTGTTGTCCAGCAGTGGAGGAAAGTACAGCCAACCTCAAATTTGTGTGTACAGGCTCCTTTGCGATGGTCTGCAAGTAACATTGAAGGCGCAGAGTATCCAAAATCGTCTGCATTTTTTTATGCAAATATCGAAAGGAAGAAACGGTTCCAGCATCAGCTAGCGCATCTGGATCTGCATTTGGGTTGTTAAAAGTCAACAGCTTTGTGTAAAACTCCTTGTCACTTTGCACTTTTTCAGAAGGCTTTGTCCCTTTCTATAAATTGAAGAAACGGTATCACATCCGGCGAAAGTGTAAGCTGTCAAGGCAACATCCTTCATTTCCTCGATACCACGCTGTATGCACCAGTGCAGTAAACTTTTTCTTCTTGGTTACCTTTCTTCGGTACAACCA
This sequence comes from Agriotes lineatus, assembly GCA_940337035.1. NCBI lineage: Eukaryota > Metazoa > Arthropoda > Insecta > Coleoptera > Elateridae > Agriotes > Agriotes lineatus. The sequence goes on along the minus strand of OW679194.1, from coordinate 237,109,285 downwards.
TCTTCAACTGTTCGTTGGCTGGAGCATGAACAACCAACAAGACCAATAAATCGGTGTCATTGCCAATTACGATAGCCTCTGTTTCCTTCTTTGATTCGTCAATTACTGTAAAAACGATCTTGATCCACCACCTTCTGCCTGAATCACTTTGCAGCCAGCTTGCTGTTGTGTACAGTGATTAGAGCAATCAGTTGCATCTTGTTTTTAGTATTAGTTAGAAATTTTGCTTGTCCAAGAGTGACATTAATTCCATCTTCCACTTTCACTTCAACATGTGTAGTAGTGGATGATCTGCGCAAATGTACGAGTATGTCGTCTTTGGTGCTGGGTGCTTCACCATAACCATCTCGCCTCCCCACTTCCTTGAACCCTTTATATAATACACTTGGAGCGAATATTACGAGTTCATAGGCGTAATTTTTGAATTTTTGCCAAACAGAAAAAGTTACATTTTTACCCCCTCCATATCTCCGTAATCCTTTACTGGACTGCAAAAATGAATAAGACCATTTTTATTGTAAATCAAATGTAGATTAATTTTGTATAAGGTAACGTTCACAGTAAACTTCACAGGTAACGAGATATTTGCAAAAAACTGTTGAAACCTACCATTTTACCACCTTTGTGACGTCACCTCACTCCACAGGCTAAGAAAGCGACAACAGGAGTTTTTCTACTGAGAGAATACCGCTAATTACGATGGTATCACTTGTCAGTATAAACCTACTCAGTCCCACGAAAATAATTATTAATTCTCTTGGCCTCCCTACTATGAGGCATTCGTTACAACTCTGTAAATCAAATTATCTCCAAAACGGTTATTTTTAAGAATAAAAGTCATAATATCTTTATTGTTAGAAATTTCATAAGCTACAAATTTGATAATTAATATTTTTTCTGTAAAAGTGACCGTTAACGAGATATTCACGAAATACCGTTTTTGGTAACCTTTGCCCCCCCCCCCCTTAAAATGTTTAGCGGCACTCGGATCGATGAGGACTTTTGAAATTTTGTTTAGAACCACAATATCAAGGCTCATACCAAAATCCAGCTTTCCGGGAATTTTTCCGAAGAGCAATGTCTAATTTCTCTGGAGTAATAAGTATTTTTAAATTGTGAACTGTTGATTTAGACTTACGTAATAAAGGGATTTATTGCTTCTTGTCATTCTGTCATTTTACTGAATACCCAGTAGGTACCTACCTAATTTAATTATTTAATTGTAAAATGCCTGAAAATAAGGCGGCCCTTCACTTTAGATAAAGTGGCGTAGGAAGCAAAAAGGGGTGTCAATCGACAGCATTTGCCAAGCTGAGTCGAATGATACCGGTTTCAACTTTAGGAAATGCCCGGGGGCAAAGTTACACCATTTTAAATTTTTCATGTTAAGTCTATGGGAGATGGATTTTAAGCACCGAATTTGCACCTAACCAAACCAAACCTAACCTAACCTAACCTAACCTAACCTAACCAAACCTAATCTAAACTAACTCACCTATCCTAACCTATCCTAACCTGAATTAACAACAACTGAACAAAAAGGAAACAGGAGAATGTTTTTTGTTTTGCAAAAGTTTATTTAAACTTTTATATTCCTAAGGCATCCTTTATCTATAGGATTTACATTATTAATTCAAGCAATTGTATATAATTACTATAGATAGATTTTAATAACGTTTAAAGACGAACATCTTTATATTGACGCCGAACTGCATCGAGGAGCGCCTCCATTGTGTCGACTCCATTTTTACGACTTTGTACACTGGAAACGACCACAACCATGTGCTCCAGTCGTGTACAGCTTTGTTGCCTGGCGGTGGACAGGGCAATCTGGGGGCACAGATGGCAGCAATCCTTGGCTGACAGCCCAAATAACACCGTCTGCCGTCATGGGCAATCTTCTGGTATTCCAGACACGCACAAAATTACTCATATTGGAAACAAAAGAAAATTGTCAAACGCTTTCAATGAAAACTAACCAACAACTGTATGTTTGCTTGGTGATCACTTTGCTTTTATACAATGGCCGCCAATTTCGTAGAGGTATAAACTTACTGCGCATGAGCATGAATGAGGGGTGTTTTCTGCATATTTCCTTGTAAATTCCTTCTCCCATAAACTTAACATGAAAAATTGAAAGTGGCGTAACTTTGCCCCCGACGTTTCCTAAAGTTGAAATTGGTGTCATTCGACTCAGCTCCGCAAGTGCTGTCGATTGACACCCCTTTTTGCCCCCCACGCCACTTTATCTAAAGTGAAGGGTAGCAGAAAATAATCAGTGATAACGAGATATACCGGGTAGCTATCCATTCTCAAAGTCGAACATAGGCAATTAACATTAGTGCATTCGCTCGTTCATTGAAATCATTTATTTTTCTGTAGATAATTTTAACAGACGTTGACAGAAAATACCTGATTTACGCCAACTAATTACTAATTTTTGGACAAATGCTATAGAACTTGAGAAGCAAGACATGACATATTTAAAAATTCCCAAGTTTTAAATTAGTATTTTAAAATACTAATCGCATCTTGAATATTATTATTGGTATCATTTGATGCTTAATAATTTTATGTTTCCATTGATACCATTACCTTCCCTGTAAGTTCAATTGGCGAGCAGGAATCGGCAAAAACTTTCAATACAACGTTAATCGCCTATGTTCGACTTTGAGAACGGACACCCGGTATATTCTTCTGCTCACATTTTGCCGGCATTTTATCAATTGTCCGCTCGCGTTTTGCCGGCTTTTTATAAAATCTCTAGACATTTTGTAAAAAGCCTAATTTTGCATTATGACTACGACAGATATACTCTATGACGTAGCGACAGAACTGGTATGAGAGGAGGTGGAGTGGCATTTTATGTAAAAAACAACTTTCAACGTAAGCGTCTTAATATCGAAATTGACTTACAAGAACAATTATGTATTGAAATCAAGGTAGTAAGAAAGGTAATCGTATTAGGGGTTGGTTACCGGGTTTAATCTTCATCAAAATTTGACAGTCCAACGCGTATAACACCCACATCTAGTACTTTACTAGATATTTTTGCTGTTTCTAATAAAGATTTAGTTATGGATGTGGGTGTTATATCAACTCATGGAATTTCAGACCACTCACTTATATTTTGCAAAATTAAAGTCGAGTCAGCGTCAACTCTGCCTCATATACGTACTGCCCTATCTCTTAAGTGAAAGTGGTGGATGATGTCCGAACATTTTCGGAAAGAAATGTCAATAACTTCAAAATGGCTGAACGGATTTTGTCACACTTGGAGTCGTTGAAAAGGAATTTTCTTAGGCTATCACGCTGCCTTGAGCGGATTGATTTAGATTGCTTGTATCGCCGCTAGAGGGCGTTCTGCGACAACACTACATCAGAGCCAGTAGATATAGAGAGTACCGCCATTCTTTGATCCGTGAAAATGCCGCTATCGCCGCCATTTTTGTTCACACCAGCAATGACTGAATGAGGTATGTCTAAAATTTTACTTGAAATTGGCAAGACTGTAAGTCTATGTCAAATTCGAGGTTAGCAGGTTATGTTTTGCGCCAGTTTGTGTCAAAACTGACTCAAAAACTAACCTGCTAACCTCGAATTTGACATAGACTTACAGTATTACCAATTTTAAGTAAAGTTTTGGATTGCCATCAAACCTCACGATGGCGGAATTGTGTTACAAACCTCAAAGTGACGCATATGTCAGAGGAATAAACATGGCGGACGTGGCGGTACTCTCTATATCTACTGGCTCTGACACTACATAAGGTCATTAATTGATATAGTGACCTTAACACTACAAATGAAATGGATTTTCTCAAAAAAATTAAATGCACCGATATCACTTTTATTACAACAGAAGATAGCCAAATAAGGGTCTAACACGCTAGTGGAAACCGCATTTCGATATTTCTTTCCTAACCTAAAATATCAATAAAAGAAAGTAAAACTCGAAACGATGTCGCATCTTTGGGAATATTTTCAGTATACCTGCCATTATTAAATCCTAATTATCGTTCTTTTAGCAAAATATAATTAAATTTACTGTTAAAATACGAACATTACATTTAAAATGTCAATAATAATTAATACTCATTTAATATGATTGACTATTCAACACTATAACTTATAAGCCAATCACATTGCAGACATTTGCTTTTTTCAACCAATAACAGCAGTATATCACTGAATATTGGGCACCATGCAAAATATTCACAAAACAATGTACGTACTCAAAAAATAAATAGCCTTGTTGCGAAGTATCGCTTAGCAACGATGTTCTGTCCTTAGTGATATCGCTAGGTTACGTAACACTAAACCCCAACAAACTGTGTGGCTTGTTTTAAATATTTTAAAATGCTGTGTTTTGGAAGTATTCCGCTGAATTTAATTGAGAATTAATAATTATATTAATTGTTGGATTATTTTTCAATAAAGTTAATCGTTATGTATTAATATTGTTAAATAGTCGTCCCAAATACCACTCGAAGTGGATATATTTTTTTTAAATATTTTGCCATTTCCATAGAAATTATTGCAAATTTCACTCAACAAAATCACATTTAAATGTCACTCGCCTTCGGCTCGTGACATTTTTGATGTGATTTTGTATCGTGAAATTTAAACGCAATAATTTACATGGAAACGACAAAATATTTGTCAAAAATATATCCACTGCTTGTGGTATTACCCTTGAATATTGCCTTTCTGTCCACACGAAACAATTTGACAGTTGGATGGCGCCTATCAGGATACTCCATCGCATAGATTCTAACAGAAACAGTTGCGTTTTCATTGTTTTGAAAATAAATACGAAACATATTAAACACTTATACAGGTGGAAAAGGCATTTTTTACAAATATGGCCACCACAATGCACTATAAATAGCTGCAATCTTAATATGATTGACACTTAAACACCACCATTATAATTTTTGCTATTTTGTTTTCCAAAGCAGACTTGCATTTTAAAAATTTCGAATTTCGTGTGGACAGAAGGGCAATATTCAATCATATTGAATGAGTATTAATTATTATTGACATTTTAAATTTAATGTTGGTACTTTAACAGTAAATTTATATATATATTTTGCTAAAAGAACGATAATTAAGATTTAATAATGGCAGGTATACTGAAAATATTTCCAAAGACATTATTTCGAGTTTTAATTTCCTTTACTGATATCTTAGGTTAGCAAACAAATATCGAAATGCGGTTTTCACTAGCGTGTTAGACCCTTATTTGGCTATCTTTTGTTGCAAACAGCAAAACGGCCAAATCTGCCTAAGTATCCTCGTTCTCAAGATACTCAAACAACACGAGCCACCAGAGAGCATGGCCATCGCGCGGGTTTTTGCTCGACTTCATAAGGTGCAAGGCACATTAAGCCAGAAAATGCTGGGTATTCATATACAAATACTACGCGGTCTAAGCCGAAATTCTATGCTAAGGAGAATAATTCAAGTAACCGCGAAAGCCTCAAACAGTAATTAAATTAAGCTGTCCCTTCCTTATCAAATATATAACACATATTACAAAATCCTGAAAAAAATTGTTAATCTACAACTTAATAATTTCTAAAATGATCATTTGCTCTTCCACACAGTCAGGATTTCGTAAGGGTTTTAGTTGTAGTACCGCATTGTAACATATAACGTATGTAACATAAGTTTTGAGACAAAAATAAAATTAACACTATTTGTTCAAATTTTCAACTTTACTTAAACTATGTAAACGGTTAACGATTAACATCATTTCTTAACAATAAGAATATATTATAATGCAGCTAGCGGTCCATGATCTTCAATCCGTCGTATTTTTGTTCTCAAGTGTCTCATAAGAGATTGGATGGTAGCAACATCGATTTCCCGAATCTTTTGGTAAATTCTCCTTCTTAATTGTTCTTCATTTTCTGCCTCCCATCCGTTATCATAAACTTTTCTGCTTAATAAAGCCCAAAATTCTTCAATGGAACGGGCTTGGGGAACATTAGGTGGATTGTCTTCTCTGGGTACAAATGGAACATTATTGGCTTCCAACCAATCTGTAGTTTGCCTGGCATAGTGACAAGATGCTAGATAAGGTCAGAACATGATTTCGTCATTATTGTGATGAGCGTTTATAAACTGTAACAATTTAGGCAAACATCTTTGTATATAAAGACCTGCAGTGATGGCTTCTCCTCTAACATGTCCTACATATGGCTGCGATGCACCTGCCTGAGAAATGGCGCACCACACCAGAATTTTATCTTCAAATTTAGCTTTTCTTTTAAATCTTACATTATCCGGAGCTGCATTGAAATCTTCAGTATAGAATCCATCATTCGCCTTTATTTCAGAGTTAGATAATGTAAAATATTTTTCATCGTCCAAAACGATGATTCGGTTGTTTGCAAAGTGTTGAAGCCTTAGTGCTCGGCAACACCGAGGAATTCGTTGCAACTGCATAATTGTGTATTTCGGGCATTTTTTTCTTTTTCTAAATGACATTCCACCTCTCTTAATTTCCCGATGAGCAGTCATGTGTGAAACTCGATAGCGCCTTCCCAATCTTCGTGTAGATGCACCAATTTTTTCTTTTGCACTTTCTCTCAGTCTACCTGCTCTGACATCACTCAAAAGCCGAGGCCTTCCGCTTTTTGGTAGATTCAGACAAGGTATTCCTTCCTCACATTCCTTTATTGTTCGGTAAATAGTTGCACGGGAGATATTAGGTCCTTGAAACATGTTCACAATATCCGCATTTCGCATTCGGCCAACTAAATTATAGATGCTTTTTCGGATTTCGATTTTGTATGCCATGTCACAAGAGTTTTTCGACAGCAACTGTCAATATTTATGATAACAAGGCCTACTTGAATAAAATCCAGGCAATGGTAACTAGACTGAATCTTTTCGAAGTTATGAAAATTAGTTACGAAATTTGTCTCAAAACTTATGTTACATACGTTAACTGACGACATACCAACTGTTATAGATAACAATAAATTGACAGTTCTTGTGTTGTTGGACTTCTCTAAGGCGTTTGATACGTTAAACCATGAAATTTTATTAGCCATTTTACATTTTCTTGGACTTGGAGAAGGTGCAATTACTTTTTTCAGTAATTATTTGTCGGGAAGGTCTCAGTTAGTCAAATTAGATTACCAAATTTCTGATGTACGTAGTGTGACAACTGCTGTACCTCAGAGATCGATACTTGGTCCGCTACTTTATATACTGTATACGTCAAATCTCAACTATAATATATGTATATTCATGTAAATATCATTTTTACGCGGACGATATACAGATCTTCTACTCTTTCGAATCAAAGGAAATTGCGAATGCCCATGATCTAGTGAATGCTGATTTACAAAGTTTAATCGACACCGCTGAAAAGCATTGTCTTACAATAAACCCTTCCAAATCGCAGGTTATGCTATTTGGAAGACGTAAAGCTCGCGCAGCTGCTGTAGACGAATTAAATATAGTAATCAAAAATACTAAGCTCCCTCTTGTTTTTGTAGCATGTCACCTAGGACTACATTTAGGTTCCGAAATAAGATTCGGAAAGTATGTAGGACTGTGTATCCAGAAAGCATTTTTAAATTTTAAATATATATATATATATACACTGACCGGCAAAATTAACGCATATATTTTTTTTTATAATATTTTATTGAAAAATGCCAATTTAACACTAATACATGTCTGTAAGACCAAAGAAAGAAGCTTGGAGAATAAAACTCTCTAACTAATTCCCCAGTAGCCTTCACATTCTACAGTGTGTTTCAGTTTTTGAAAATTTTAATAAATATGAATTATCACATCGAAAACAAAGGAAACCCGTGTAATTAATTTTGTTTGCCTCAATATCTTGTATGTCCTCCTCGGGCTTGGATCACAGCTTGAAAACGTCGCGACATACCGCCAATAAGATTCCTGATGAAATCTTGCTGCAGATTCTCCCACCCTTCTTGCAGGAACTGACGTAGCTCATTTAACGAAGCAGGCCGTGGTCTTCGAGCATGCAATCGCCTCTTGAGCTCATTCCATAGATGCTCTATGGGATTCGAGTCGGGGCTACAGGCTGGTCAATCTAATGTGTTAATTCCAACAGCATTTAAGTAGTCCCTAGTAATCTGAGCAACATGTGCGCGAGCATTATCCTGCATTAATAAGAAATCGTCGCCGATACCAAATGCAAACGGTACTACATGGTCTTGCAGAATATCTTCGATATACGAATGTGCTGTTACACTTGGTTTATCAAACACAACAAGGTTTGTAGAACCACTCGAAGAAATGCCCCCCAAATCATTATTGAGCCACTCCCAAATCTGTCCCTCTCGGTAATCGCACATTCAGCGTAACGTTCTCCAGTTCTTCTCCACACTCTCTGACGACCATCAGCACCCTTTAAAAGAAAACCGTGATTTCTCTGTGAACAGACTTTTTCCCAATCCTCTATTCTCCAGTTTACATACTGAAGAGCGAAAGCTAATCGAGTCGTCCGATGCCGTCTGGACAGAATGGAACATATTGCAGGGCGTCTAGCGTGAAGGTTTCCTTCTGCTAACTTTCTGCTCACTGTTCTCTCACTTATTCTTATCCCTCTTGTGGTCTCAAGGTTGTTTTGGAGTTCTGGAGCTGTAAGAGTGCGATTCCGTAAAGAACTTAATAGCAAGAAACGGTCATCTACAGCCGTTGACGCGCGCTTGCGACCTTGCCCTCGTCTTCTTCCGACATTTCCAGTCTCTCTAAGTCGTCTTTGAAGTCGAGAAATTGTAGACCGATTAACTCCTAGCTGTAATGCAACATCATTTGGCTTTCTTCCTCCTCCCAACAACACTGTCGCTCTAATTGCATTATCACGACTTAGCACTGGCATAATTCAAAACAACCGATAAGAAGGAAACACAAAAACAAAAGCAGACTTAAAATAGCGAAGAAACTTAAAACTGAGCCTTTCCGATAAAGAAAAGCAATGCAAATTAACGCACAGAAAAACGTGATTTTTTAAAGTATTCTTTAACAGTATACAAAACAGTATGAGAATTGTTTTCAAATGACAAAAACAATTTTGTCAGCTAACTACTTGATCATTAAATATATTTGTTCGCAATTTGTACATACAAAAGTTGTGGCAGTACCTTTTATTGACAAAAAACTGCATTAAAAAAAAATATGCGTTAATTTTGCCGGTCAGTGTATATATAGGCGAAGAATTTGACTGGGAAAGGGGTTATAGTCAACACCAATCTCAGTACTTGGGCAACGATTACAAGAGCTATTAATGGTTTGTTGAAATAAAACCACTTGATGCTAAGGTCGACTGTTTCGATATTTATTTATACCATTGTCAAGACCTAACAACTTGCGGCACAAAACCGAAAAGGCACATGTAGTTCACAAAATATGTGACTAGATTTCAAATTTTAAATTTACAAAAGCAGTACAGCGAAAGCAGCATATCACACAACAAAAGTAGTGCTAGATTTTCCTGTCACCAGGTTACATGTTAAAAATCCACAAATACATTTAAAATTAATTAATTACTACAATTTTTATTAGTTTTAAGCCATAATGGCCGTCAATTTGATAAAATTGTTCATCGGGTTTGAACAATTTTATCAAATGGCGACCCCAAATGATAGCAAGCGATATGCAGACATGGAAAATCAGAAAGATACTTCCAAAACTGGATGTAAAGCTAATGATGAAGACGAATAGGAAGAATAATGATAGGTATAAGAGGAGTAAAACCATAAATGATTAAAGTAATCGTTAATATTAAAAACGGAGTAGTCGCCATTACTTCAAATATGAAACTTACATTTAGTCGTAAGCAACAGCCTGGACAAAGCCAGGCTACAATGAACTATTGACGAAACGGTTAGTAGATACACTGATTTTGAAAAAGATAACCGAGAGTCAAAACGGTCTATCAAACATTTACTGAAAAGTTAACACATGTTTTGTCTCAAGTAAAGTAATGTTATGCATTCATATTTAAGATATTGAAGCTCAGCAGTTTTCCTTTCTGTAATTACTATCTAATTATTTTAGAGCAATAATTGTACCAGGTCAATGCATTGTTAAAAATCGTTAAATGACAGCCGTCCCTTCACTGCGAGTCTAAAAATAAACGCACATGGTCTAGGTCTGAACCCTACGCACCCCTTTAATTGCTTAGTCCTTTAGGGATGCTTCAGAAAATTTCATATTTTATAAAATGACGCGCAAGGGTCCAGCTCAGTCCACAAATCGACTACATTTTTAACGTTTAACTGCCGGTTCTTCCTATTTTATAGCCAGTCTGCAATAAAACGAATTTTTAATACACTAAAAAGTTAAATGTGCTTGCTGGAAACCGATTTATTTAGATTTCCGCAAAACTGCGAAACAAAATATTTTAAATCTCTACATCCTGATTGATTTATAAGCCCGAAGTTGCATCCTACAAATCTTTATCGAGCTAAGTAAATAGACAGCTTTGATCTGCTTCTTTGTAAGGCACGCCGTGGTTTAAATAAGTCCCCGATTTAAACCTGAAATTGGCTTTATATAAATATTGGCTAAATAAAAAATATATTTGTAAAAGCATTTCTAACCAAATGAATGGTAATGTGCTCATCAAAGGTCAGAGAAATTCCAACACGCTTTCTCTACCCCCAAGTTCATTTTCAGGTAATAAGTAATCGTGCCATTCATTTAAATCAATTAAATTTGAGATTTATTTTCTCTTCAACTAAATTTATTCCATTTTTAATGAATACGCATTATACAGTACGTTTCCGGATTTATTTTACACCTAGGTACCCACTGCTCTAGGTCTACAGTATCTACCGCGTCATGAAGCTAATATTTGTCTTTTTGGACTAAGCGAACTAATGTGAAGTGGAAGAAATAAATCATATTAAAATTCCATTTATCATATCCAACCGTAATTACTGAAAAGATTTTGGTTTCAAACGGATAGTTTGCCACAGTTTCAACGTCTTATATACTTCTGGTGTTACAAAAAAAATATTTAGCAATTTTAGTCACTTTTATTGCAATTTCAATGAAAAATTTTTGTATTTTGCACTAGCATATTCACAATTTCATTCACCCTATGGATATCACAAAGGCCAATTGTGAATGTTACTTTATATAAAAATATGTTTTGTTGTATTTATATTAAAACCTACAGAAAATTGTTTTTTTCTTTTACTTCTATAAAGAGGCACTTGTCTTCTTTAGCATACGCCAAAAATTTGATTATATGTGAAAAATCCAATTTTGTTGTTTAGCAGTGTTACTACCATAAAGTAAATGGGTACTATCTACATGAAACGGTATTTCTGAACCAAGGGGATTGGGCACTTGAAGAGCACTTTCTCAAGCGCTCGTTCTGCCTAGAACAAATTATAGACCATGCAAAATTGGGTACTTTAAAATCGTTTTCGTAATACTATACCGTTATTGTATTTTAACTTAACTAAACAAACACATGAAAGTGGTACGACCTTGGACGCTATTATGAACGGATCGTATAGCGGTACGCCTACGGTAATCGCGGGGTTATTGCCCAATTTACAAGTGCACGGTACTATATTTTCGTAGTTTAAACTAAACAGAAAAATTAACAATTTTATAACAGTAATTTATTACTACACAAGAATACCAATAGCATTTGTTTATTTAACCATTAATTCTTCTCTACAGACATTAAAGAACTTATTAAAATGGTCAAACTACTATACCATTCTGCCGGCAAGACATTAAAGAACAGAGTTACCAGAATTTAAAAAAAAAGTTGTAGCTGAATGGATAGAAACAATTACTTAGAAAAATTTTAATGCAATGAATCTTTTGTTATGAAGTTATGAAGTATAGAGCTATCTCTCTTGATGTGCTCAAGAAATAAACACAATGCTTATATCTTATTTAAATTCTGATGCACATATGCTCCACTGGTTGACTTGCCGCTAGTCTTATAAAGAGCACTAATCCGAGGATAACTTTAATTCGTTATAAAAAGTTAAAAAACACATCGTAATTTGATTACCAATCATTATTAATGCATCAATGCATCAAAAGGAAGCGTTTGCAAAACAATATTAACACCCATTCATATACCTGTACCTTGGTGAAATGACAACAGCGAAAATGCCTGTAAGGGATCTAAAAAAGCTTTTAATAGTTTTAAACGACTATTTTAGATAATCTTATTGCATTCAAAAGCCTAAGAGCGAAACCCAGGCGAATTGTAAATGAAAGAAAGAAGTTGTGATGGAAGGAGTATGGAACAAGATGAGGCAATTTAAGTTATTGATTATAATCGCAATGAATTTGCATCATCTGAAAGTATATCATACCTAGTAATGCAAACTATGACAATACATTTGTAGAATACAAAATACTGCAGAAAAACAACAAATATGCATCACATATAAAGATGCAGACCATATAAACTCAGAAGTAAGAATATCAGAATTAGACTCCATAATAAAATCATGTCGTATTTCTGCACCTGGATGTGATAATGTACCATTCCAGTTTTTACAGAAATTGTCCTATAAAGCCAAAGGAATATTACTTAACGTCTACAATCTTACATAGACCAGCAACCACAGCGCAGGGAAGGATAAAACCAACCCACTAAGCTATAGGGCAATTTCACTTGCATGCACCATGTGTAAAGTAATGAAAGAAATCATGAATCGCAGAATGTGCTGGTTTCTGTGGAAAAACTCCTAACAAAATACCAAAGTGGTTTCCGGCAAGACCACTCAACGTATGATCATTTGGTTTGTTTAGAATGTGAGATCAGTAAAACCTTTACAAAGAAACAACATGTCATTGCTATATGTTTCGACCTAGAAAAAGCATTAGATAGGACATTGAGATGCTACAACATCAAAACGCTATATGATTTTGAACGAAATGGCAACATATTAGCCTTTTGTCGTAATTTTCTCCAAGATCGATGATTTAGAGGCAGATACAGGGGTTTTTACTCCAGCCCCATGAAACAACAAAATGGTCTTCCACAAGGGCCCATTCTCAGTGTGCAGGTGTAGCTATAAATGATGTAATATCTAGAATGCAAGCACCAGTAAATATTAGTTTATTTGCAGGCTATGTAACTCTGTACTGCAAACGAAAAAATTTCAATATAGTTCAAGAACATATTCAGAGAGCTATAGAACATTTAATAAAATGGACAAAACAAACCGGATTTAAATTCTCGGTATCAAAAACAAAAGCGATACATTTTACCTGGCAGAACCTTGCAAATGCAAATCCCAGGCGAACTTATGAAAACCACAATAAAGAATATAAAGACTATGTAAAATTATTAGGATTGATGTTTGACAAAAGAGATTCACATCTAAAAGCAGTTAAAAATAATTGCAAGAAAAAACTAAATATTCTGAAAGTTGTAGCAAACCATGATACAAAATGTTAACTACAAATATATAAAGCAGTAATTCGTTCCAGAATAGATTATGGCTCGATAGTGTACAAATCAGCAAACATTTCTCATCTTAAGCTGTTGTATATAATTCAGAATAATGCTATAAGGATAGCTACTGGAGCATTTGTAACTAGCTCTACAGCAAAACTTCTGCGCAACGTCACTAAGCCTCCACTATAAGTGAGAACTACCTATGCAACATAAAAACGGGACAACAGTTTTTGCCAGTGCGAGTAAGAACAGATTTTAAAGCTATACGTGAAGTGTTTCCTTAAACCGTAATTTGAGGATGCCGCATCCATTTAGCTAAGTCTTGGTTTAGGAAAATTCAAGAGTTGGGTTTGGCTAGTGAATATTCTAAATGTCAATCGTAAACTTTAAAATATCTGTCATGCATTTTCATACTATTTACATACAGTGGCGTAACAAGAAGATTTGGCGCCGGTGTTCAAGAATAAATGATAGGCGCTGTAGACAAGAAGTTTCAGAAAAAAGAGGGGGGGGGGGTAATATTTGGTCATGCAACACTTTAAACTTAAAAGAAAATTAATAAGCTCTTTTCTTAACATGAAAGGTTACTTACTGCAAAATAAAACACATTTAGATGTTTTAATATTTTATTAAATATAACATAATAATAATAATAATCTCATGGGGTATTCGTAGATTCTTTCCAGTTGTCATTTTCCTTTGTATTTGGCTCAGTTGTGCTATAGTATTTTCTGTCTCTGGTTTTACAGTTCTCCTCCACGTTTTTCGCGGGCGTCCTCTGTTTCTGAAATCCTAAGGGTTCCAATCAAAACTTTTCTGCAAATTTCAGTTTCATTTTTTCGCAACGTATGCCCTAACCATCCATATTTTCTTCTTCTAATTTCTATATTAATATCCACCTGATTTGTCCGGTCCCAAAGATCTTTGTTCGAAATAATGACTGGCCACCAAACACCTATTTACAAACCCCTGCAATTTCTGTTTTACCAGTTCTGTAACCGTCCACGATTCCGACCCATAAAGTAGAACAGGTTTTACCATTACATCAAACACTCGCAAAATATAACATAAAACATAAAAATACATATGAAAATACAAAAACACAAACCAAGTAAAAGGAATACAAATTTAAATAATTCACAAGAAAAATAAAATATATAGATATATAAATATGTAGGTATAGCACTTTAATTAAACTCTCATTTGCAAGACCTTGCTAAAGCTAACATATTTATCAGTGAATTAAAACCAAGAGTACTGGCTCGTACTTTCTCGATACTCAGTAATGTAAAACTCTTTAGGCGTATTTGGCTCATCTTACTTAGCAAAATTTTTTTAATAATTTTTAATTTAGAAAAAGATCTCCCAGTGGAGGCTGTAGTGACGGGATGTAAAAAATAGTGTACGACCTTGAAGCCGCGTTCACGTGCGGACGGATGACTCACGGCCTCCCAGGCTTCGAAAAGCGACCTTGGCGACTCATGCACGCGATCCGTCACCATTTTCCGGAAAAATCCAGCAAAACAGCAAAGTTTTTAGAAATGACTCACCAGGCCTATATAAATACGCGCCCGCAGAAATAGCAGGCAGTCTCACATTCAGCGTTGAAGTATGCGGAAGCTGCCATATAAATAATGCGTGTGTGTAAATAAATATAGCGAGATAAATAATTAATGTTTAAGTCGTATGAAAATAACTGAAGTGTATTTGTTATAAATAGTTCCTGATTAATTTATAGATAATTTGTGTTCCGCCTTAACAGTCTTGTGTTTTGTAAATAGTAAAGATAAATTGTGGTAAATAAATGCTTAAAACAGGAAGCGGCGTATAATTTTTAATAGCCCAAAACGGTAAAACGTAACAATAGGATATAAGCTGCATACAAATCTGGAAAGCTAGCCAATGATGTGTGATTAGACCGACATTTTTCATCCACTTTCTTCACTGATAAGCAAGATTTAATACTAGTTGTGTACGAAGATCGAAATTGTACAATTTGCTTTAGTAAGCCGACATCGAGATCAATTTCATAAGTAGCTTGAAATAATTTGGCACTCTCTATGACCTCTTTATCTGAGGCAATCGTCAGAAATTTGCGGTTTAAAACTTTGAATTTATATTATGTTACTATGCACTATGCACTATGCACTATGAAATCTAAGAATCACAAAGACACACTAGAGCTGGAACTTCTAATCTACTCAAAGGGAGAAAAGACTGCCCACTCAAAAGAACCCTGTGGCGCTCACGTATCATAGTCTGTTGTCGCTTTGAACCACTATTCTAGGAAAACGTTTATTTTCACTAAAAACTCCACTACCGCGACGCCTATATAGATTCGGCGCCGAGGTTCTTCGCACCCCCTGCACATATGACAGTTACGCCACTGTTTACATACCGTTTCTGCGACCAGAGGATACTTTGCAATAGACCAAGGTGCAATTCAACCCAAATTAAATGCGTTGACAAAATTAGCTGATTATTTAGTAAGTACGTATATTGAAGACTATACCATTTATGAGGTTAGACTGACTATTGCATATATCTCTCAAACAATGTCATTTGACCAATGATCGAACTCGCTTTTCTAACTTTCAACCAATCAAAAACGACTTGCGTCAATAATTATTGTTATATAACAACTTATCGGTAATACTCCACCTTACTTATTAACATGATGATTACATCGATAATTATTGTTATATAATAACTTATCGGTAATACTTCACCTTACTCATTAAAATGATAATTCGTTAGTTTTTTTAATGATTCAAGCAATAGTCACGCAAAATATATTGCGTGCATAGTTCCTTGCTTCGATAATGCTGACCAGATTGCACTCCCGCTGGATTGCTTAGAAAATATGCCCTCGAGCTTCGCTGTCGGGACATATTTTCATCGCAATCCAATCCAGCATTATCGGCAAGTCACTATGCACTTAATACATTACTGTTGATAATTATTGTTATAGCTTTGATAATATTCTACTTTAACACTAATTAAAAAATCATTTATTGGCTTCTTCCCAATTATCCATTAGCTAATGTGTCGAATTTCATAAAACGGCTCTTGTATCATCTTCCTAACTGAGAGATTTCTCATTTATTTCTCTGAATATATCATGTTGATTACTCCTGATAACTATTTGTTTATGAAAGTATTCTTTTTGATTAAATAAGCAATCTTATAATGCTGAAAAGTGATTTACGTTTTCAACACAGCTTTTTTAATTCCCTTTAATTTCTTTGAGACTAAAATTTCTGTTCGATGGCTAAACATTTTTATCTTAATTCTATGTATTTTAACATTTAACTCACACTTAAACTTTTGGAAAATCAAATGTATCAAAATAGTCAGGATTATTGTTCATTCATAGAAATAATCGTTTTTATTCTCATATATAAAGAAGAACTATCGATATCTTCATATAAAACTTTTTCTTTGTCATTAAATTTCTTTTTAATCATATTACAACGAAAATCATACATTAATTATTTCTTAAATCGAATACATCATGTCGAATATTATTATGAACCGGTACTAAATTTTCGATGTTTAAAATTAGGTTTGTGTTTGCAATTGTTCTTAATCACAATATAATTTAACATTTTGCAAGTTTGTTACAAATTGCATGGACTTGTCACATGGAGCATGTGTCATTAAATTCTAAGAAACTTTCAATTTTTTTTGCTTTTCGTCTTTGTCCTGTATTAAATTATACATAAGGAGCTACAAAATCTGAGTGAATAAACTTTATTCCTCTATAAACTTTTGTTTGTTTTCATTTCAATATCTTCGAATTGATTATATAATTTTTCTTGTCATAGAAATTAAAAGTAGTTTTTCTACCTTTCCTCCAAGAGGAATTCTACTCTCTGGAGCTAAAGGGAAATCATTCAATTTATCGTGAACGCCTGCAAGAAATGTAAAATCAACAAGATAGTTTTAACTCTGAAAATTTTTTAAACGAATCCATGTACTCATAGAGATACATTTCTTCGCCAATTAGATTATATCTTCCACTCCTAAATGAAACATGTGGTTCATCAATTGAAACATGTTTCAATGTTGCTCTTAATTAATTCGGTTCTAGATTAGATACTAAAATATCTAGACTACTTGCTAAAAACCTAAACGAATCAATGAATCTCAGTTCATTAAACGCACGATCTTCCATTCGCAAGACCTTTCTGAAAAAACATGTTTAATTTCATTTCACTCTCAATTTATCCTACATCTTTTATAAAAAAATTACTGTAGAACTTAGATTATAAAATAAAATTGTAATAAACAGTGGTTGCTTAACGTTTCTTAGACGAAATCGATTATTTAGGCTATGCCATCTTTAGCTCTCAGACGTTTTTCATTTATGTTCACGATTGTGGTGCCTCGAGTCATTATGATATGTGCCTACTTTTTTGGGATAAAAGTTAAGGAGTTTTCTAATCTTTGATGTGCTATAATTTTTTGGACCCAAATGAGATGTCTGAAAATAATAAAACTCAATGTAGTTCTGAAGTGCTCAATTAAAATTTATCGAAAAGTGAAATGGAATTTTGGGCTATTGAATGCAAACCTTGGCATTTTTAATTATTGGACGTAAATTAACACAACTTAGAGATCAAGACCTTACAGACATGGATGAAATCAAGAAATGAAAAAAGAATTAAAACAAGAATTGACGGAAACCAGAAATGATATAAAAGAAGATGTTAAAGAAATCAAAAAAGAGGTGAGAATTATGAAATTATAACTAAAGCAAAGCAGAGACGAAATAAAGAACATAAATGAAATAAGAAAAATTAAAGCAGAATGGGATACAGAAAGAAGTCAGTTAACGAGTAAAATCGAAGGGCAAGACAAAAAGCTTGGACAAGTAGAGGAAGCTAAAATACTCAAAAATCTAGTTATCTTAAAAATAGATCTTAACACAAATGATACAAACACACTAAAAGATTCATTAACAGGCATCTTGACTAAGGAACTAGGCCAAAAGGTAATAATAAACAACGCATACAAAATGAGTGAGAAAAATATGATTTAGAAGTCAGTGAACGGGAAGAAAAAATCAAAATCCTTAAAGAAAAAAAGCTGAGGGGAAAGAATATATACATTGACTCGGAACTAACCAGTTAATAAAACGTAATTCAAACAAAGATCAGAGATGTAGCAAAAGAGGAAAGTTTAAAAGGGGCCATAGTTAAGGTCAAATACCAAAAAGCATAAATAAATGGCAAACCCATGGAATGGTATAACAAATCACTGCATATAATACCAAAAAACTAAATGTAGAAAAGTTGAAAGATATGAATACCAGGAAAAGATATCACGAAGAAATAAATAATCCTCTCGGTGGGAATTTAAACGAAGTGGAAAACTGCGATTTAGAAATAATGTGGAAAAATTTCAGAGAAACAATTATCACAGCTGCGAAGGAGGTATGCGGTACAGGAAGAGTAAATGGTAATAAAAAAGCAGTAGATGGTGAAACAAGGAAGTAAAAACAAAAGTAAATGAAAAGCAAAAAGCATGAAATAAATATATGACTGAAAGAACAGAAAATAAAAACCCATATAAAAAAAGAATTTGGAAAAGAGGTAGAAAATGAATATTGTACAAATTCTGGAAAACAGTAAATATCTTTAAAAAAATAACTATGAACAACTATGGAACATAGATGATCATAACAATGAAATCAAAACAGAACAAGAAGAAATATTAAAGGTGGGGAGAAGTTTCTTTGAAAATAAATTCAAGGGGGAACAAAATCAAATTAATACAACTACGGAAAAACAATGGATGAAGAACAAATAATGGAAATAGCAAGATTAAACGATTAAACAGTTAAAAACGGACAAGGCTACAGGAAGAGACGATATAGCACCGGAACTGATAAAATGGGGTGGAGAAGTAATGCAGTAATATTTTCAAAAGCATGAACAACAAACAAATCACCAGAAGATTGGGAGCAAAACATAATTATTCCATAATAGAAAAAGAAATCAAAACCAAATATGAAAATTATAGGGCTGTCTGCCTAGCATCAACGCTATTTTTAAAATGTACACAAAAATAATAGAATATAAAATTAAGAGAAGTGGAAAACAAACTAGAAGAAGAAAAGGCGGCCTATCTGAAAAGTAAACAAACACAGGATCACATAAGTATTGTCAGAAAGGTAATAGAAAGCGCAAACAAACAAGGGACAAAACTTTATCTAGGATTCGTGGATTTGAAAGCAGCTTTCGACACGGTATCCAAAGAAAAACTGGGGAAATGTTTGGAAGAGCTGAATATAAAAGAAAAACGTAGGCAGGTAATGGAAAGCGCTTATAGCAGAGTCAAAAACAAAGTAATAATAAGAGGCAATTGATCCATAGGATTAATTCAACTACAGAGCTTGTTATATGCAGACGACATCATAATAATAGCAAATATTTAGTCGGAAAACACGCAGAGGTCACTAAAGCGGTGGAACGAAGTAATACAGGAAATGGGTATGGAAATTAATACGACGAAAACAAAAATAATAAAAATAAACGGTGCTAGGAACTAACCTAGCATTAGATGTAGAAAAGACGATCTGGAATAGTGGCAAAAATATGGAATACCTGCGAACATTGGGAAGATAGATACTAAGATTCTAAACAGAACAATAAAAACAACACAAAAAGGAAATTAGTAAAGAAACCAAATTCAGAGTAAATAACACGATAGCACTACTATGTTATATGGAAGTGAAATTTGGCTACTAGTACTACTGAAAGCAGATAAACGGCAGCGGAAATTAAGTACTTAAGAAACATAACAGAAAAAACAAAAATGGATGAATGTAGAAACGAAGATATAAGACAGAGTATTAACCAAAAGCCAATCAGTCAGAAAATAGAATAAAAGCAATTAAAGCTGCACGGTCGCGTTCTTAGAATAAGCCCAGAAGTACTAACAAGAAGGGTAGCACAACCAAAAAATATGGGAACAGAAGAGTAGGAAGACCAAGAAAAAACATGGACCAAAGAATGGAAGAAATGGTACAGAAAAAAGCAAAAACAGTCAGTTACCCAAAAAAATAGAAATAGAAATAAGGAAATGGGCGGAATCTCCGCTGCAGCCGACGCTGTAACGGCGTAGGGCAGCTAAGTTAAAGAAAAATCAAAAGCTTCACTATTTAAAAACTGCACCGCAGTTTTCAGTTAAAGTGATTATTATAACTACCGTTGTCTTTTTTACTTCCCTCGTCTACAAAAACGAAGAAAGTATTGTAATCGCGAAAAAATAAAATCACCTTCCGAGATTTTTTCAGATCTTCACGTTTCAAGGTCACTAGATGACGAAAAAGAGGTTTTCTCAATTCCGTCAGTCTGTCTGTCTGTCTGTCTGTCTATCTGTCTGTCTGTCTGTCTATCTGTCTGTCTGTCGGTCTGTCTGTCTGTCTGTCTGTCTGTCTGTCTGTCTGTCTGTCTGTCTGTCTGTCTGTCTGTCTGTCTGTCTGTCTGTTTGTCTGTTTATCTGTCTGTCCATCCGTCCGTCTGCCTGTCTGTCTGTCTGTCTGTTGGCAGTATAGCTCAAAAACTATTTGTCGGAGAAAGACGATATTTTGCATACGTGTTGTATATCTACCTCGCATGAAACCGGTATAATTTTATACAAATATATACAGGGTGAGCACCTTAAAAAAATTAAATTTTGCTTATTTTTGTATTAATTTTGAAATAAAAGGAAGTAATAACTTTCGCATAGGTGAGGCTTTACATTTGCCGAAAATAAGACTCAACCGATAAAGGATAATGTCACAAAGGATAAAAATGCTTCAACCATTACACCGCGCTCTTCATGAGACGCGCGCTCCGGACTTTTCCCGAAGAGACGCGGTAGCTCAGATGGCATTCCGCAGCACATACATCCTCTGCGGAGACTCAGCCAGGATCGAGCATTCTGCACAGCCGCAGATGCGGCGGGTTCAAATCCCAACGGTATACATTTTGTTTTAAATTTTAAAAAATATTTAATTTATTAGAAACGTGAAGATATTTGTACTTCTAACTTAATTTAGATTTTTAAAATTATTTAGTGTCACAATGTCGACGAGGGAAGTTCTGCGTACAGCCCTTTACCGATTTTTATTTGATGTATTAGTAAATCGTTAGTATCGAAACATTGCACAATCATTAAAGGTGTAGAACAAGAATGTATCTTGTCCCTCATGCTTTTCAACGCGTACACAGAAGAAATTATGAGACTACTTCTTGAGCAATGGGAAGGGGTGCAGTATTTAAGATTTGCAAACGCTCCAACACTTGTTGCAGAAAGCGCCGGCCAACTCGAAATACTGCTGCAAAGACTCGAACAATTGAGTAACGAGTATGGGCTCCAAATAAACTACCTAAAAACGAAGATTCACGCAGTCGATAGAGGAAATGACAACCATCAGATTATACAACAAATTGCAGCCTGTGAGGTGGTCCAAGATGTAATATATTTGGGCTTCATAGTCAATAACAATAAACTCACTAAAATGTGGGCAGATAGGAAGATTTACAAAGGAAATTAAAATACGATCAATTAACACCTTAGTATTCTCTATTTTTCTGTATACCGCATAAACGTGGACGGTTCTGGAAGCGAATCGTAAAAGAATAGACGCATTCGAGACGTACTGCTGGTACTGTATGTTGCGTATCCCTTGGACTGCACGGCGTACAAACGACTCCGTACTAGAAGAGATACAACCATCATGTCGTGTCTCGTCAATGGTCAACGAACGCATCCTACGCTTTCTGGGCCACATAACGCGCCAAACCGAGAGTCTGGAGAAAAATATCATCCTGGGCAAATCCAACGGAAAAAGAAAATGAGGAAGATCGCCCCAACTTTTGACAGATATGAAAAAAGGTGATTAACCAACCTCTCCAGTCGGCGCTTTGGGTGACCCAAAACCGACAAGAACGGAAGTCTCTCATCAGAGAAAATGTGAAATAATATAGTTAAAGATCACAACACATCAAAATGATGTTATGATGGAAGAAGAGATTAGTAAATAAAAAACCCTTGTTTTGGACGCAGCTCAACCGAGCTTCATCATGACAATATATGTCAATGTTTATATCGCAGAAACGTATTTCTAGTGCAAATTAAATGTCTTTTTTGAGAATTTTGTAATAAATGTTAAAGTTTCTTTAAATGTTTTTGAAGTGTTTAACCCGTGCTGGTCCAAGAAATTAGCTAACCTTGCTAAAGTCAACAACGAACTTTAAATTAAATTCATTTACTTTTACGTGTTCAAAATCGGAATAAAATGCAAGAACTATTTAATTCGCTAATTTTGTTTCCAGAAAGCGTCTGAAAAATTTCTACAAATGCGTTATCTGTAACAAACTGGCTTACCACAACAGAATCATATGTCTCGGCTATAGCAACCAAGTTAACAGACAATATGATTGAAAATTCAATATTTGCATTATCTCTGATAATGCCAAATGTCATTAATACCAGCTTTTACTTATTGATTGTATGTACTATTACTACAAAACAAAATTGAACAACGTTTTTTCAGCTATGTGAATCTGAATTTTTAATTGGCAACTGACATGTGAATAACTTTCAAATTATTTCAAAACGTCACGGTCAACCATGCCTAAAGTAAGTTCAGTTTCAAAAACTAGGATTAATTTTTGGTTGGAAAGCGGTGTAACTATTCAGCAAATTGTACATTGATTTAGTTTTATAATTGTTTCACATTGTAGCTTTTGATATTAAAATTTGATAGGAAATGTGAATAATTTTAATTAATCGATTAAAATAATAAAAATGCATAGATAATGATTTTAGAAGTTTTCCTAATGTTTTGTGGTACCAATAGTACATTGTAACATATATTTCTGGTTTGCGGTGTTATATTCCTCCTGCCGTGTAGACGACCAATTATCTACCACTCTATTGTTGGTCTGAGATCACATTAGGATGCTTTTGTTAAATTCACGCCTTGCGCATGTTTCTGGAACTTTCGAAAATGGATGCTTTGGTTTTTCCGTTTCCGGAAAATCTTCTCTCCTTTTGTTGTCAAAACTAGAAGTGAACGGTATCGCCCTCCTTGCGCCCACCACCATTTTCGGCTCATTTGCGCCTCAAAAAAACGTCAACAGTAATAAAAGTCTTATTTGTGTCCATGCTTGCTATTTATTAGTCATCAGGACACCTGAAGTTGACCGACTAGAGAGGCAGTCTCCTCCCTTCGAAACAGTTATTACAGAAACACTAAATTTAACAATTTTTCGCTTAGCTAACTTCTATGCGTTTCTGTTGGTAGTTACATTTATTTTAAGACTTTAAAAAATTTATTGATTAATAATTTGTATTATTTTACAGATTAGCGCATTTAATTACAGTGTCAACTACCTCGTTTTTCAACATAATGTTATGAGAATTAAACAATATACTAACTAAACTAACTAACTTTTTATATTTTATAGAGTTTTCATCTACTTTTAGGAAAAAAATGAGGGAGTTAGTTGGTAGCGCACAGGGAGGTAAACTGCTATCTTAACAAAATACAAAGATTGTACCATTTATAATTGGCACGCCGAAAAAAATGTGCTAATCTGTACAAAAATATGAATAATTAAATTAAAGTACCAACATAAACGCATAGAAGTTAGCTAAGCGAAAAATGTTAAATTTAGTGTATTTGTAATAACTATTTTGCAGGTAGCAGACGACCTCTCAAGTCGGCCAACTTCAGGTGTCCTGGTCGTAAATGAGACCTTAATTAGTAATGATATTTTTCTGGAGAGCAAATGCGCCAACAATGGCGGTAGGCGCAAATGAGCCGAAAGCAAGTAGGCATATATCAGTAGCAGTAGTAGTATTTGTGGGGAGACTCATGTCAAGCAAGTAGGTCTTCATAGTTCATAGGCCTTTTTTGCCAACCCCGTGGACAAGCATGCAGACTACCAGGTACCTTAGTCTTATCAAAGAGCATATCATTAGAAGAGACTCAACGCTGGGCCGTATTAGCGTATAGCTTAAAAACTCCCGCCCGCTAGACTCCCAGGTCTTATCCCTCTGACGGGAGGGATTCCAGTTAAACATAGCTCAGAGAATTCGACGATCTCAGAGCAGAATCATGATTCTAGAATCCGTTTCTTCAAACTGACGTGCGATGTTCCCAAGGTTAACGCAACCTTCGAACGATTATAACTTGGGTTACAAAACGCATGTAGACAAAATTGCCCATTACCTCATAGCCATTACATTGAAAATAGGCCGATTTTAGAAATAGTACGTTTGCATCCAGCAATCTGCTTTGAAATGTAGCAATTATTTGTTTTTATCGTGGTTTTATGTTATTTCGTTGTTTGTATATTTTTTTGTAATTGCAATCGCAAAATAAAATAAATAACTCATTTCCCCAGTATCACCAACAAGTTGTTAGGCAGCTATTAAAAGCCAACTGATAACAAACAATAAACGATTCCCTTTTATCGGCTCACACTATGTTTTGCTTATTATTGTTTCCGACCTGAAAAGATTAAGAGCATCTAGAACTCGGCCTTATGACCGCCCCTCGTATAGAACGCTTTTTTAACACTTTGGAACTCGTTTTTGGCTTATTTTGAATTTCTTTTAACTATCATGCCTTTAAAAATTTAATGGCTAATTTACTTGTCAGTGTTTTAAATAATAAAAATCGGTTGGACCCTTCTAGATTTCTTGCAAAGAATTACAAAAAACAAATCATTCAAAAATTGCTGGATTTGTGCAGGAAAGTTTAACTAATTTATTTATTTTTATTTTATTTATTTTTTTTTGGAAAACTTACAGCTAGTATACATAAATATGTAGAATCAGCAATAACTAGTAGCCATTTTACAGTTTTCGCCTATAGTTAATGATATAATTATAATATTAGGCAACACAAGTTGCAGAAAAATAAAGAAAACATATTAAACTTAAATTGTTAGTTACTCTATAAAACATACTAGCTTAAGAGCCAAAGAACTCTGATGATATTCGTTTTTTTACCGAAGCAGAGTTCGTGAAGAACAAATCAAAATCATAATTTTTGTTTATTTTGTTAAATTTATCGCTAGCTCTGTGGATGAAAGAATTTTGCCTATAGCTTGTTCGTACAATGGGCGTAGACAGAAGAATTGGATTTCTTGTTATGAATACTGGAGAACACAGAGATATTTTGCTTAATAATTGAGGACAATCTATGGAGCCGTTTGCAATATTCATTAAACAGGTAATATCAGTGACGTCCCTGCGTATTGAGAGAGGCAGAATATGATGTCGCTTACACCTTGACAAATAATCAGAATCTCTAACTCGACTTTTAAATTCGATAAAGCGTAAAAACCTTTTTTGGATGTTTTCAATGCGGGAAATATAGATTTCGTATCGAGGATTCCATATTTGCGAGCAGTATTCGAGAAGGCTGCGTACATATGCACAGTAAAGAATTTTTATAGTTTTAACTTGAGAGAAGTCAGCACATGATCTCATGATAAAGCCCAGTGCTTTTGATGCTTTTGAGACGATGTGATCAATGTGCCTGTCAAATAATAATTTTGAATCGTGGATTACACCTAAGTCTTTAATGAATTCAACTCAATTGATAAGTTGGCCTTTGAGATAATAGTTAAAATTTAGAAAGTTTATTTTTCTAGTAAACGTTATACAGTAACATTTCGACACATTAAGGTCAAGCTTATTATCGAGACAATATTGATCTAGCCTGAGTAAATCGCTTTGAAGGGCAGCTGCATCCGAGGCATTATCTATACGTTTTAAGATTTTCATATCGTCTGCAAATAATATAAATTTGGAGAAAAGAAAGCATTTTCCTATATCCAAAATAAATAAAATAAAGAGTACTGCCTGAGAACGATTTTCAATGTACGACTTAAACCACCTGAAAAGATTTCCGTGAATACCG
This sequence comes from Agriotes lineatus, assembly GCA_940337035.1. Lineage (NCBI taxonomy): Eukaryota > Metazoa > Arthropoda > Insecta > Coleoptera > Elateridae > Agriotes > Agriotes lineatus. Next base: position 237,082,904 of record OW679194.1, on the reverse strand, counting down.
GCCCTATGAAGTTTATTGAGAAGGATAATGTGGTCTATCCTATCAAATGCCTTACTATAGTCTGTGAAGATTGTATCAACTTGGGCCGGAACTGCCATGTTCTCGGATATATACTCATTTGATACTAGCAGATTAGTTACTGTTGAACGCTGCTTAAGAAAGCCGTGTTGTTCAGGACTAAATACTGGTTTCATCGCTGAATATATTTCAGCATATACGATTCTTTCGAATATTTTGGCAAAAATGCACAATTTTGATATGGGTCTATAATTTTCTATTCTGTTTCTAGAATCTTTTTTGTGAATGGGGGAGACGAAAGCCGATTTCCAAACTGAGGGCATGATGCCCTCTTTGATGGATCTATCAAAGAGTATAAAAAGAGGAACGGACAGACTATCAGCACAATTACGAATTAAAATTGGCGAAATGCCGTCGGGTCCAGCAGATTTGTTTGTGTCAATAGATTTGAGTAGTTTTAGTACTCCATCCTGATTAATTTCAATATTGGAGATGCTAGTAGGACTTATGCTAGGAGGATAATCAACTTGGATGCTATTTGTTGAATTTGTCTCCAAATAGGTGGATTGAAAGTAGGTGGAAAATAAATTACATACGCCCTCCCCCGTTTGTGCCGATTGGTCGCCATACGTCATAACAGCTGGTATTGCATTGGTATTATTTTTACGTTTGATAAATGACCAAAATGCTTTAGGGTTCTCTGAGATAGAAATTTCGATGTTTGCAGTGTAAGACTTGTAACACTGGGATTCTAGACGTTTCGCTCGTTGTCTAAGTAGAGAAAAAGTTGCGTAATCGGACAAGTTACCATAGATTTTATATTTACGGAAGTATTTTAATTTTTCTTTCATCATTTTTTTCAGAGGGGAGGTATACCATGGAGGAAACTTATCATTAAACTGCAATTTGTGTTGAATATATTTATCGCGTAAATCTGAAATAGCAGAATTTAAAAAGTGTAGGGCATCGTCTATAGTTCCCGACGTCAAGTTACTTGCCCAATCGATGTTGTTTAAACTTTCATTAACTGCCGCATAATCACCTGAGTTGTAGAAGTATTTCATTCTACATTGCTTCTTCAAAGATGGTTGACTAATGAGATCAACTTCAATCGACAAGGCTTTGTGATGCGGGTCTTCCGGTACTAACGGGTCACAACAACTACACACTTTCAAATATTCGTTAGAAAATATTAAATCTAAAATTCTGTCGTGCGCGTTTCTAATCCCATTAAACTGGTTAAAGGAGCAAAGATCAATTGTATCAAAAAAAATTAGCTTGCGTTTCACCTGTTGAGTTAGAGTAAGTAAACATACCGGTGTCACTTTGCGGGGCCCAATTTATGTTCGGCAGATTAAAATCACCCAGTAGGATAAACTTACTGAACGGACTAGATAAAAATATTTCGGAAAGTTTTTCAGAATAGTTTTTTAATTGTATTGCGAAGGAATTCTCCAAGTTCTGAGCACACAGATAGAGAGTACAAATGTGTAGGTCACAGGATAAGAGCGGTGCGGTGGGCCCAGGCGAAAACTTATCGTTACCCAGATGTCTTCAGCGGAGGATCGCCACTCGTACTTCATTCGTACCAGATCACGTTCCTAAAGAAAAAATACTGTTAATGGTGGTAACAGATGTGGCAGTCTACATGGTCAAAGCGGCCAGCGTTTTGAAAGTTTTTTACGAAAATATGATCTACTGCACATGCATATATATAATACACATATATTGCTAGTAGGGCCTCGGAACGCTAGAAAACATTACGGCGCCGACATAGTCTCACTTAGAGTATAACGCGTCTCGTGCGCATGCGCGGGAATTCGAACTCCGCCTTTAGAAGCGAATTTTAAACTTGACCACTTCCCCATTGGGCGGACGACGCCGCCGCCCTTGCGCACCGCTCACCTTTATACATTGAAGAGTTGGTTGTCTGTCTCACTTCCTTGGCAAGTTTCCCACTCATAGCCGCTAGCAATATAGTAAGTATTAGATATATGTGCACATGCCTTGCACATGGATTAGCTCGAATAGCCAAGACAATAAAACTTAAATTTGCACGTCTAATCTTTTAATTAAAAACGAAAAGAATTTTTTTCTGAAGACACCTCTTGGAATTCAAGCTTTTAAAGACCAGTTGCCAAATGTTCCTTTACCGCCGAAACCCATTCTCGCTAGATTGGCCACCTGGTTAAAAGCAGCCATGTATTACGCAGAACATATAGAACAATTTAAAAGGTTTGTGTGTGATTTATTACCTAAAATTGCTGCAGTATCGATTAAAGAGTGCCAAGAAGTTTTTAATGATGACGTTTTACAGCAAAATTTGGAGTTCCTGAAAGCAAACTATTGGTATTTAAGTAAATCTATCCAAAATTTAGAAAAGAAAAATCTATCGCTGGTGAAAGTTCTAGATAATTTCATACAGCATACTCAGGATGTGCGTGGACATATTAGAGAAGTAGTTAATAAAAAAATTAAAGTATGTTCTTTTGGAAAATGAACGATTTTAAACACTTTCAAACACAATACGGCATAATTATAACAGGAGAGACGGTCGATAATTTTGCTATTCCAGCGAATGCCAATAACATCGGTAGAGGCAGTGGCGGTGCAAGAGCACCTTGGGCCCCTAAGCAAATATAAAAATGCCCCCCCCCCTCCTGTAAAAAGATTTATATTCTTAATAAAAAGTATATTTATAATTATAGTATATAAAGTAAACGTTTAACAAAATATTAAATAACATGCTGTTATAACCAACAGCCAACATAATAGAGTAGTAAATGCCTAACATTTAACACATTTTTTCTACGACCACCACTAAAAGTAGGCCTCTTAGCGCTAGGTTTTTTCACTAAAAGTGATGTTTTATAAAAAAAATCAGCTGTTTACTTTTAGCACATGTATTATTAAGTGAAGTGAGGTTATAAAACTACAATTTCGAACTGGAAGTGAAGTTGTAAAGTTATTCTAGTTGCTTCTTGCGTTAGAGGTAAAGTGTTTTTAAATAATTAAAGCGTTATGTAATGAATACAGTCAGATGTGTAGTATTAATAATTATCTTTGATAACTGACTTTGACAGTACTGGCTTCACAAACATTTACGTGCACGCCAAGGCCCTGTTTTTATTATGACATAAATTATAACTGTCATAGATGCAAACCTTTGTTAAATCGACATTTATGGATTAATAACAGTAAATTTAAGGTCGTAGAAAAAATATTGTATGCAACTCGTACTAAAAGTGGTTTATACACGAGACATGAAAATTATGAAACGAAGCATAAACCTCAACTTTTAGCACTTGTTGCATAAATAGCTATTATAATTAACATATCAAACAAAATATCAATTAATAATATAAAACTAAATGAAATCTTCAAGTTGGTATAGGCAGAAATACAAAGAAAACTGATGGATAAATATCTACCTAGGTAACACTAATAAAATAGAATAATATTCAGGTAAAATCCTAAGAACCCACGTCAAAATAGGTAACAAATACTTAGTATTTAATTGTATCATTAATACCTGTAATACGCCGTAAAAATAAATTGATCAGAAATAAAAATGTATCCTTCTGGCCTTATTGACAGCAAATTGTTCCACAAGATTTTTATGTCCATCATAGACGATGCTTTTTGTCCAATTGACAAAACCGAAGGGTCATGCAGCCTATCTTGGCTGGTAGAATTTCTTAAATGTTTTATATTTTTCAACTTGCTAAATGATCTTTCTATTGTGGCTAATGTTACAGGTAAAGGCAAGAATTACACCAATGCAGTAATAATTACGCTAAATTTGCTTTTGAGAACACTATATTTCTGTAGGAATAAACTTGTGAAATCTGGAACACTCTTTTAGTAAGGAGATAGCGTTCACAAACTTTTATTATTGAGGACATCAGAATAATTTTTCTGTAGCAAATCACATCGGACTTGTTCAGCTTCTTACATTCTTAAAACGTTTTTCGGTTCTAAAAATTCAAAAATGTTTGTTAGTTTTTCAAAGGTCTCAAATCAAGGCTGATCACTGATGACGTGATGGCTGATAACTGAGGTTGCAGTGCTATGAATCTACACCCAAATGAAGTAGAAGATATCGAAATATTTAATAAGGGAATACTGAACTTGCCGGGCCCCCCCAAAGGGCCCTCTAATGGCCTGGGCCCATAAGCAACGCTTATTTCCGCTTATGCATATCACCACCACTGGGTAGAGGTAGATAGAAGTTTCTATATTTACAAGAATATTTTAATAGACCGCAGGCAACCTTTTTCACCGGAAAATTTGGAAATATACACTATCATAAATTTCTTTCACAATATTTTTAATTAATCATCTATTAACTATGCAATACAATTTAATATTTTTATTATACTGTGTTTATATTTAGTTCTTTTATTTTGTAAATAAAATTTCTAATAAAAATACCTTTTAATTTTTTCTCTTATTTAGCTTCTTTGAGTGCTTATTTTGGCTTCTGTTTTGGCTTTTTTCGGGTTTAAAGGCTTATCATAAGCGCTTATTCTCCAAAAATAAATACTTTTTAATCAGCGCTCTACTCATTAGTCATTATGCATACAACCCGCCATAGAAAAAGCAACTTTAGAAAAATGTTCTATTGTATATGTCGCTGGTTACGTGGCATATAAAACTTTGAAAAAATATAACTGTGCAGCTTGTTTAAGTTTCATGCGAACAAATGAGCCATTAAACACAGCAAGTGAACTAGTTTTATTAGGCAAAGATGACAGTAAAAATGAGTTCGTGAAATATTTGAAAACACTTACACAAATTACAACACATGTTGCAACGGTTGTATTACAAATATTTTCACATATAATCTCATAAGAGCATTAATTCTTTCCGGAAATTTTTGTGAGTGCGTTCCAACAACGTCGTATTAATCACAAATTAGGACGCTGTTAAAATGCACGAAAAATAATTTCCGGATATGAATTACTGCTCGAATGCAGGTACGGTAAGAAAATCGTAACTACACAAACCATCACAGTTAGGTTGGTCTACCTACAAAAAAATATCACCACTTATGCAATTAGTGTTGAGAATTTTCAGCAACGATCATATTCACCTTACAGTTCCACATTAGTATTTTAGTACCTTCAATAATCCTAATTTCGTGGCAATTTTATATTTTTTAGTAGATGGAGAAGAAATGTTTAATTTTTCTCTGTTCGTAAAACTTGGAAATTGTAAATTCCTGTTTAACCCTCAAATTACACTTTTGAGCTTCAATTTTTTAAATGTATTTTGAACCAACTAATACAAAAAAAGCTCTGCTTTTGTTCTGCAGATGGGTTTTTGATTAATAGTTCAATTGTATTTTTATTGACAGCAAAATTTTAAATTATATACAGTAATTGCAGTTCTATGTTTTATTGATGTTTTGTGGCTAGTCAATTAATAAAATATTCAACAACAAAATTTTAAAAAATGTTTAATTGCTAGACTAGTTGCTCCGACGTGAGAGGAAAAATAGCCGCCGGAAAAAAATCCCCAAAGAGAACGCCTCGGAAAAGTACCTCAAGGGAAAAATTCTCCCAGAAATAAAATCACCTGGAAGCTACAAAATGGCACTTGCAATTGACAATTAAGTTTTGTTTTAACATTATTGTTTTGTTAAAAAAGCTATACTATTGAATCTAGGACGAAAGAACTCCGGGCAAAAAACCTCCGTAAAAAAATTCTACTGACAAAAAAACGGGAAAACGTCAAATTAATTTTAAATTGTTTTCATTTCTGATCGTTTGGTTTGTCACCTGTCACCAGGATTAATTTTCGTGAGTCGTGTTACCTGTGAGTGTCACATGTCACATAAACAGTTGCAATTGTAAACAAAACGTCTAAGTCTGCAACTTGCGTTAATATCTTGATTGTAAAATGCCTTCGATTTTGCCGATCCGTACTACCCTTCTTAGCACGCGGCAACAATGTGTCAACATGGGTAATTCATCTTCGCGCTGGAGTGACCAGCTGGTTTCAGGTAGAAAAACCCGAAAGGACGTTTGCTTTCTGTAAATTAATTCGTGAAACGTGGGTATGCAACCCATTTAAGAACCTAAACGTTGAAACCTATATGGCTGAGACTCTTCTAATTATATGCTCAAGGGACCTTTTACATGCTACACATCGTAGTAACATGGGACCCACGGCTTTACATCACTTCCGAATGATGGCATTCTATAGAGGTTTTTATCCGCCTTTTTTAAAACCTCGTCGGGATCAGGGATCGAACTCTCGACCCTTAGATCAGTAGCCAGAATGCTTACCACGGATCTATGGAGCCCGGCAGGCATATATCAACTGAACGAATGTATTACGTCACAGGCATTTTTCACTAGCATATAATAGGCGAATATGGCAAATCACCCCTCTTAAGTACCTGGTGCCATGGATGTTGGTGATTTTTGCTACCTGTGCCGCATCACCAATCGTGGGATTGTGATATATACGTTCGATAATAGTTCTATTACATACCAGCAGCCCGCCACCTTATGGTCAGCGCCTACGCAATCCTCTGGGCTTCTCACAGTTACAGCTTTTTGACTTTTACTCCACTGTAATCTACGGACGGGCACATTTCCGCGTTGATATCCTACCGCTCACTTAGTTTTTACTAAACTATATTTGCCTCTATCTTTTGCCTGGACGGTCAGCTTGAAAGCTGAGGTAAATATTGCGATAAGAATCTGGCCGTCTCATTTTTTGGACCGCCATTGTCGTTGTCAATCTATGGCCCATCTTTGGCCTGTTGTTATGAGCTAGCTGTTATATTAACACACATTGTCAAGTACTTTTTTTTATTGTTACACTTAACCGTGTCTACCTGTAACAACATGTGGCATTGATGCACTTTGCACAAATAGGTCTTATATTGGGTACCTTATTTTTACCATTATTTGCTTGGATTGATAGTTTAACTTCCCTCGTCTAAAAGGCGAAGGAAGAATTATTGTAATCGTGAAAAGGTCACCTTCCGAGATGACTTCAGATCTTCACGTATCAGGGTCCTGATGATAAAACCATATTTTCTCAAATCCGTTTGTCTGTCTATCTGTCCGTCTGTCCATTTGTCCGGCTATTCATCTATTGACGGTATAGCCCAAAAACTACTTGTTGCAGAAGATTCCTGGCCAGGAAAGTTTCTTGCTAGCGTAATTATAAAAACAGCATTAGTTGGGTAGGCGGTACTGCCGTATTAACCTCGCATATACTTTGAGCACAGCATGAATATAGTCAATTCTACACATATATACGTTGTGCGACCCGATTGGCAATCGACACCATTCAGATTCCGGGTTCTGTTGGTAAGAAATGGGCTGGTTATCCTCCGCTTAAAGGTGCTCAACCAGGCCGTGTGCGAAAAATACCCTACTGGTATTATTAACCTTCGTGTTATACTAATAATTGGTACATGGAACGTACGAGGTCTCCTAGACTGTGGAGCGCTACAAATAATAGAGTAGAAGCTATGTTCTTACGATGTGGTAGGCCTATCAGAAGTTCACTGGAATGGCTGGGGATATTTAACAACGTCTAATGGGAATCATCCATATTTCTCGGGCCACGAAACGCTTAGCGTACACAGACTTGGCTTATTAGTCAACAGCAAATATGCAACTTTAGTTCTGGGTTACCACTTGCCACTGTATCAGTGAAACAATTATATCTCTAAAGCTCAATATAAAACCAGTAAAAGTTAACCTCGTCCAAACATATGCGCCCACTAGTCAAACCTCGGACGAAGACATAAACGCATTTTATGAAAATTTTGAAGTTTTAGTTAGAGGCATCCCTAGCAGAGAACTGACTGTAATAGTAGGCGATTTTAATACCGAAGTAGGCTGTGATCTCTTAAGAGACAATCAAATCAGAAAGATTGTAGGGCAATTCGGACTTGACCAGCGAAATAAAAAGGGAGATCGTCTTGTGAAATTCTGCACAGGAAACTATTTGTGCATAGAAAACGCTATGTTCAAACACCATCCTCGACGACTGTATACAAGGCGTTCTTCTGGTGCTATGTATAGAAACCAAATTGATTATATTTCAGTTCCAACAAGATGAAGGAGTATATTAAAGGACATTAAAACTAATCCTGGCGCAGAGCGTGGTACAGAAAATCAGTTACTGGTGGATGAATTCCAACGCTAATTCAAAACATCAAGCGTTAGCTCTAAACCGTAAAATAAGTGGCACTTAGGTAACGACGAGGATTATAAGAAAAAAATCGCAGACCGACTCAGATGAATGGAAATGCACTTTGGGGTACAATAAAGAAAGAAATTAAATACTCGTCTAAAAACGGCAAAGACGGTGACCGTAAATACCTTAAAGGAAATACTGGATCTCTGATGAAACCTGGAAAGTAATACAATATCGAAAGGTTTTAAAGAACTATATATTGAGAAACGAGGTCTGAAAAGACAGGAACTAAAACAATAATGTAGCGAACCATGTTTCCTTACAAAAAGAGCAAACAAGAATAAATATCTTAGCGAAATATCTAGAGACATTCAAGAACACCAACAAAAGCACGAGACTAGAGAGCTATTTGCTAAAATCAAACAAATTACCCGTGACTCTAAACCCAGCCCTTAAAAGACGAACAGGAGTACCTCCATTCACAAAAATCAAACATTCTTGACAGATAGAAAAGATATTCCCAACAACTTTTTAAAAACCATTCTAAATACAATATCAGCTATGCCAATGACGAACATGAACCTGAAGTCATAAGATCAGAAATCGAAGCAACAATGAAAAAGTTAGTCTGGAAAATCAGCCAGCTCCGATGAAATAGTAGCGGAAATGCGGAAAGCTATGGGAGTTATCGGAGTCGATTTTATAAACATTCTCTAATGAAATTTGCCATTTAGGTGTTTGGCCTACAAATTGGGTAAAATTCACAAAAAAGGAACGAAAATAGACTGCTCAAATTATAGAGTAATTGTACTTCTGAATTTTAAATTTTTGGATGAAGAAAAATTTAATAGGTGTCCCGTTGGATAGCTTTTTGTCGTTTAACGCTTTTTTCCCATCAAACCGGCTGCATCCGACACCCCGAACTCACGTTAGCAAAATAATGCTGCATGTAATACATAACCGGTTAAAGGTTTATATACACCGGCAAATAGCACAACACAACCGAGCTCTGGGTTCAATTCTCGCGACTACTGATTCAGGTTTTTATGTGATTTTTCTGAGTCAAGCAGAGTACTTTCTCTAAGGCAAATTCTGGAGCGGTATTTCTCTACCTTTCCTGGCCTTTCTTCCATTCTCCACCCCTGCTTTCTCTCCCCCCATCCTATAACTTCCGTTCTTGGCTGAAGAGAGACGCAAGCCTCCTATACAACCCCCCCCCCCCAGTTGGGGAAATTGCAATTACCTTGAAACTACCTAGCAAATTAATCTTAAACGTTCGGCAAATCATCGAAGAACTCTATATACACATAAACCGCCGGGGTATTTATGCTTTCTGAACTACCAAAAGCTTTTGATCAAGTGAATTGAAGCAAATTGTGGAACATAATGGACGATATGGGTATCCCAGGTCATCTTATTTAGCTGATAAAAAGTCTCTATATATCGGAAGAAGCATTAGTGCGAATACAAGAACAATTCAGTGGTTCCTTTAAAATAAGGTAAAAAACGTCAAGCAGGGATGTATAATTTCTCCCATGCCACCTTATTTAACATGTATGGAGTATGGATAATCGTCAAAGAAACCGAAAATTGGACGAGGGGAATCTGTATAGGAAAAAAGATAATATCTAATTTAAAGTACGCGGATGACACGATTATCTTTGCATCATCAGAGGGAAAAGTCACTGAGTTGATAGACAGAGTTGAGCGCATCAGTCAAGCAGCTGGTTTAAAAGCAGAATTGCAATAGCAAACACTGCAACTGTCAAATTAACCCATATATGGAAAGATGACAGAATATCTAAATACACCAAGGCAAACCTTGTCGGTATTTTACTTTTCTCCATTGCCTCCTATGCCTTCGAGATGTATGTCTGGCGTCGAATGCTCAGAATCCTCTAGGTAGAAAGACACACCAGGCACCACTACCTCCATACTAGGAGAACTACAAATCACAGAACGGCTCAGTGCGGCCATAAATAATTGCATGCTAGGTTATTTTGATCATATTATGTGCAAAGATTACTTGTCTCTGGAGAAGATAGTGGTGCAAGGAAAAGTTTATGGCAAAAGACCAATAGGATGCTCATAACGTTGCTATATCGATCAAATAGTGAAAATCACTGACACTTTAGTATACACCTGTATCGAAACTTCAAAAAGTAGGGAGGAATGAAGAAGACAGGAAATTTATAATAGTACTGCCACGGTGCCGGCTATACGAATAAGCAGAAGAAGGAGAAAGGTGACATTTTGCATGCGGATTAGATATGGCACGAAAGCGAATATACTTTCGGTCAAATATAAACAGGGTAGGCGCCTTTAAAAAATTAATTCTTTTTCTTAATATTTTAAAAAAAAAAATCAAAACTTCCACTTACGGGGGAAGTTCCGAGTGAAGCCCTTTACTAATTTTTTATTAGAAATTATACAAGATTGAGTAACATTGCGAGGAGGATTTGATGCCTGACTTAAATTTGACTTAATGCCTCTCTTCGACATATCCTGACAGAACTGAGAATGAGCCAATTTTTTAATGTTAAATAGTTAAATAATGAATAGTTTAATTTTTAAACCATCCCACTTTAAGATATAACGAAAATAAACTTATATCAAGCATTTTTTCCTTTGAACCGATTGAGAGAAAAAGAGAAAAATCAAAAATCAAATGTTCACCGGTTGTAAACTCACTCTAGGGGCCTGCCAGATAAAGAATTTAAAAAATAGATTGCTTGCATAGCATAAAGTCCCAAATGTGATGCATCAGGGTGTTGGAGATTTATATACGACCCCGCTTATTACATTAACACGGAGATCGCAGGTGTCAAGTTACGTAATATAATCTAAATTGAAAGCGTGGCTCTATCTTTTATCAGTTTATAAGTAGAGCAAGCAGTCCTGAAAAAGTAAAAGCCCGGCTGAGATTTCCGCTTTATGTGACTAATAAATTCATTTATAAGATTCAGACAACTGAACTAATTTCCTTATCAAGACGAGTATGGATCGTTGATGCATATTCAATAATCCTATTTTTGAGCGGAAGGAAGCGTTTCGAACAACTTTAATTAATAAAACGGTTAACGCAGTATCTTGGAATCGTCGGCTGTATTGCTCATTGTAATGCAAAGAATACATTAGCATGGCAAATATTTGCGGACACAAAAAGTGTGGGGAACAGGCTTTCAATTAAGACATTTTGGCGGTTTGCAGAGGCTCCCCAGAATAGAAACCGAGACGGAATTCAAGCGGTTGTACTTAATTTCTCCCGACTTTTACGTTCAACGTTGCGACATACTTAAACTCTTTAATGTATTTTGCATATAAATAGGCCGGTACTAATCTTCATTTGCATACTTCCACTTTTCACATATTCGCTGGCCTATGAATTTTAATCAAATTATTGGATGAGATTTAAGAATCTGCGCGTTAATAAATTTGTAACCTGGTGCTGTTTACAGCTTTAGCAAAACTTTTAAAATTAATTCATACTTGGAAACTATCACGGGTTCTTTTACGAAACACAAAATTAAATTTTAAAATGCATAGAAGCTAAAACCGCGTCCTTAATTGGTGGATAATAGGTCTCCGGAAAGTTGTTAGTGTCAGTTTTAAGATGGTATGAAAATGGATGGCCAATTTTTGTTGAAGCCTCTTAAATTGTGGTGCTACAATATAGCCAACAGTAATAAAAAGGAGGAAAAACCTTTAAATTTATTACTTCTGAGCGTCTCCAAACAGTTATAGGACAAGTGCTTGATGAACTACGCGATTAAAGAGTTCTTAAAAATAATTTATCATCGAAATAGAACACAATTATGTAAAGAAATACTGAATGCTACTCAGTTTGGATTTAAGGACGGCCTAGGTACCGAAGAAAACTTATGAAAACGTTTTTGGAAAATTAAACCTGATCCATTCATTAAGGAACTTAAGATAATTAAATGATATAGATATCGTAGGTATTAGAAACCTCTATTCACATCAGGTTAGAAACAACAAATCAGAAGACATTGGTGAATAAAACGCAGAGTACAACAATGGTATGCTCTTTCCGTTATGGTTTTATATGTTGGTACCAGCAAATCCCCGATTACGACAAGCAACCAGCTTAAAGAGTTCTGGTTGCTGAGTGAGATGGGAGTGAACCCTTAGACTGAAAGAAAATGTCTCTCTCACGATAGGCAAAATAATAGTACTAGATACTGGAATAATTTGTGTTAGTTTAGGACGCCACCATGGAGTTTTCGATGCCAGTGATGGACTGGGAGTTTTACCATGGAAAATTTACTCGGCGATGGGAAATGTGGGCGGTGCTCATCTCTGAGCTTTGAGAGTTATCTGGTTTATTTGACTTCTAAATACTTAGAACTGCACAAAATCAAATTTAAAGATTATATTAAGAAAACATTCATTACATTACATTTAAGCGGTCCAGCCTTGCTGCTGTGACCACAACAAACTACCATTGCCTACAAAATTTCTACCTGTTCTTCGTGATAAGCTAAATTTTTACATGTGTTACCCTGAAGAGAAATTCCACATGGAAAAATTATATTGCTATACAACATGCAATTTGCTAGAACATATACCAAATTTACAGTAATTTACACATGCAATATCACAGCTTAGATACATATGACAAAAATCACACATGCAATACGAGATAATAAAACAGAACTTACTTGAGTGCACTGATTACAATCGTCGGTACATGAGTGTGATAAAACTTTTCAATGTCATATATATATAATTCTTTAGGTTATTGATGAAGAAACACAAAATGGCAGTGCTGCCACGTGTGGACCGAACGGCACTATAAAAAATTATAAAAAAAAAATTTTTTTTCAATATCTAGTATCATAAAACCTCAGGATTCTGATTGTTCCTCGAGACAGGGAAGGGGTAGGGCTTTAAGAAAAAACAGTGCTGCCACTCCCCGAGCGAACTCTTATCAGCTGCAGCAGGGAGATAAGTGATCCCTCGGATCCTATTTTCTAGTATCATCGAACTTCATACAAATTCAAACGTTATCTGAAAGATCATCAATTTCTGTATAAGAAAAACCGCAACTGCCTTTTCCAGAAAGTGAAGAAAATGGCGGCGGCAGCATTTGAAAGTCGCGATTATCGCAACCGAATTTCGCGTGTCCATTCAGTTTTATCAGCATTAATCCGGTTTTTTTCGATTTGTATTAATGAAATACGCTGACATGGTAATTTCCGATAAATTTTCAATGTTGTTGATTGTTTAAACAAATGAAATTCTATTTTTTATATAATATTTTTCGATTTTTCCATATTTTTCTTGTTTTTTTTTCATAGTTTCCATGCTTTTAATTCAAATTGAGAATAAATTAGTTCTATTCGTTGAAACAATACTTGCGATCATTGTTTAAACAAATTAGATTCTATCAATTATTCCAAAGTCATTGATTTTTGGGCCGCTTTTTAGGTCTTTTCGTGTTTTTCACAGCAAGAACGAATCCGTTTCGCATATTTTTTATTCATGCCATTAATTTGTCACGACAGGAATTGTTTGAACAAATTAGAAGTATTTTACTGGGAACAAATATTTTTGAGCTATTTCTAAGCAGAAATTGTGTCTGCGGCGTTGATTTATTTTACCAACTTACTTTGTAGGACTCCGGCTGTGCTATTCACAAGTGGAACATTCAGATTGGCTAGAGGGTAGCAAAAGAACCTACAAAGCCCATTTTTCGGTAGTTGGTATTCTTTATGCTCACTTTTGTTTGAGAAGCAGTCAGCAACGGTCGCATCGCTGTCCCTTTTCGTAATCTCAACGTATTTTACTTCTTCAAAAAATGCTTTGTTTCGTTGACGATATACTATCTTTAGCAACAGACAACAACGACGAAGATACAAAGAATTTGACGCAGAAAGTTTTGATTCTGACCACGAAAACTAGTGATAAGTTGCTTCGATGCTTTAATTGTTAGCTACTCCTGTAATTTTAACTTTTAATATAATACCAAATTTACTAAATGGGCGAATTGTTTCAATAATGATTCATTGCGAACTTTTCATAATCTTTGTGTTTTTTATAAACCAACATTTGTATGCATAAATCTAGAGAGAAATTAAATTCGTTTTCACAAAACAGGACTATTACTTATTTAAACACGCTTCCATTCTCTTACAGTTGGTGAAACAAATCCACGCCGCAGACTCAATTTCTGCTTAAAAATAGCTCAAAAATCTCTATGTTCCAAGTTAAATACTTCTAATTTGTTCAAACAATCTCTGTCCTGATAAATAAATGGCATGTTTCAATAAAACTGCGAAACGGATTCGTACGTGCTGTGAAAAACGCGAAAAGACCTAAAAAAGCGGCTCAAAAATCAATGAACTTGGAATAATTGATAGAATCTAATTTAGATAGAACTAATTCATTCTCAATTGGAATCGAAGGCTTGGAAAATATGAAAAAAACCAGATAAATAAGGAAAACTCGAAAAATATCACATAAAAAAACAATTTCATTTGTTTAAACAATCAACGCAATAGAAAATTTATTGAAATTTACAATGTCACGCGTATTTCATTAGTACAAATCGAAAAAAACCGGATTAATGACGATAAAACCGAATGAACACGCGAAATTCGGTTGCGATAATCGCGACTTTCAAATGCTGCTGCCGCCATTTTCTTCACTTTCTGGAAAAGGCAGCTGCGGTTTTTCTTATACAGAAATTGATGATCTTTCAGACAACGTTTGAATTTGTATGAAGTTCGATGATTCTAGAAAATAGGATCTGAGGGATCACTTATCTCCCTGCTGCCGCTAATAAGAGTTCGCTCGGGGAGTGGCAGCACTGTTTTTTCTTAAAACCCTACCCCTCCCCTGTCTCGAGAAACAATCAGAATCCTGAAGTTTTATGATTTAGATTTAGATTAGATTAGATTTCACGACTGCCTTTTGCTGGCATGCGCACGTCAGCCCTTAGGGCTTTTTGTACTGTCGGGAGTTTTCAAGTTAGCAAGCCGACATCCGTATCTTTTACTAGACTTGCAATGTCCCCTACTAGCTTGCGGTTGTCAATAGAGTTAAGGCTACAATCGAGTTGGTGTCTTTTACGCTCTAATGCTGGGCATTCAAAGAGGATATGATAGGCTGTTTCATCATCCTCTTGGCATAGTCTGCAAACAGGTTCATCTCTATAGATATTGATCCTGTGCATAAATTCTCTGAATGCTCCAGTGCCTGTTAGTAGACTGACTACTTGCTTGATTCGAATTCTGTTCAGTCTCAACAGGGTTTTGGTGGTATGTGGATTCGGAGTTTTTAGCAATCTTTTGCAGTGTGTTGCTTGATTGTAGTTTCTCCACCTTAGTTGGTGTGCGGTATTGACCCATTTATTAATGGCTGAGCGGGCTTGGTTTTTCTGAATGCTTAAACCAGGTTCTGGACCGGTCATTGCATTACGGGCTGCTTTTTTTGCGAGCTTACCCGCCTTTTCGTTTCCTTCAATACCTTGGTGACCTGGGATCCAGCATAATTTTACTGTATTTTCCTGGCTTAAAGTTTGAAGTTTGGATTTGCTGCCTGACTGTCTGAGAGAATGTGTATGTCTCGATTGAGCAGCTTCTTTTCTATGCTGATGTTTGCGCATACGTTAATAGCTTGTACTTCAGCCTGAAAGATGTTACAAAACTTTCCTAGACTGACTTTTTCGTTGGTTCTAGGATTGGTACTGTACACACCGGAACCTGTATCCCCTTCAAACTTAGATCCATCAGTGTAAAAAATTATGTTCTTATTTGTTGGAGTTGGTAGTTGGTCCGGATTCCAACTTGTGTGTACAGTAAAGTTCTTTTCAAAGTCATAGGCTTTGATTATAAGATCAGAACCCATTTCTAATATTGGGTTGTTGATGTGTGACATGATCTTGCCATGTCCTAGATTATTAGCTGTGGTCATCCAGTGACCGGTACTTTGTAATCTGTAGGCTGCCATTCTGGCTTCACCTTCCAAGAAGATGTGCAAAGGTGGCAGATTTAAAATAGCATTCAGTGCTTGTCCTGAGGTGCCTTTAAAGGCTCCAGTGATGCACCGATTAGCTAGATATTGTATTCTGCTGATTTTGTGGATCGCAGTTGCTTGTTTTATTTTGGGCCACCAGGCGATTATTCCATATGAAATTATTGGTCGAACCATGGTTTTGTACAGCCAGAGGGTCAGTTCCGGTTTGAGCCCCCACGTACTACCTATGGCTCTTTTTCCAATAACTAATGTTTGTATGCACCTGGTGATTGTTTTGTCTAAGTGGGAGTTCCAAGTTAGTTTGGAATCGATGGTTAGACCTAAGCACTTAACCTCGTTCTCCCAGTTGACATTTGTCTCAAACAGTTTTATGTTCATTCTGTTTGTGATGTTCTTTCTACGAGTGAAAGCGACGAGAGTGGCTTTGCTGGGATTAATTCTAAGATTATTCTCTAGACACCACTCTTCGGTTATCTTTAGTGCTGATTTCATTACATTGTCTGCGGTTCTTTGGTATTTACCTTGAATCAGTATGACAATGTCATCAGCGTATCCTTGAGTATAGTAGCCTTTGTTATTGAGTTGGATCAGCAGTTCATCAACTGTGAGGCACCACAGGAGTGGAGAAAGAACTCCTCCCTGTGGACATCCCCTTGTCGCCTGCACTGTCTTTTCCTTGTCAAATAACTTGACTTTTACAACTCTGGTGTTGAGCATTGCCATAGTCCATCTTATCGTGGTGTTATCGATCTGATGGTTTGTCATTGCTCTTTCAATAGAGTGGTAGGAGGTGTTGTCGAAGGCACCTTCTATGTCTAGAAATGCTCCGACTGCGTACTCCTTGTACTCCAAGGTTCTCTCAATTTTCCCCACTAGTTGGTGTAGGGCGGTTTCACATGACTTCCCTGTTTGGTAAGCATGTTGATATTTGTGAACCGGGAGTGAAGTTAGGGCTTCCTCCCTCCAGTATCTGTCTACTAATCTTTCCAACGTTTTAAGGAGGAATGACGTTAGGCTGATAGGTCTGTAAGATTTAGCTTCTGCATAGCTGCTCTTACCAGGCTTAGGGATAAATACTACTTTAGTCACTCTCCAGGATTGGGGAATGTAACCCAAGGCAAGACTTGCTTGGGACATGTCTTTGAGTGGGTTCAGCAGTATATCTATCCCTTTCTGCAGCATTACGGGTTGTATGCCGTCGTTTCCAGCAGATTTGAAAGGACTGAAGAGGCTAGTTGCCCATCCAATCCTTTCTTTGCTGACTATTCTCTTAGCTGTTTCCCAGTCTTCCCTCCTAGGGGTATGATTGGGTTCAGCCAGAGTAGGTTGTTCCACTGCTCCGGGTAGGTGAGTTTTTATCAAAAGAGATAAAGTCTCCTCTTCCGTTGTAGTGTATTCTCCGCTTTCTTTTTTAAGAGTGCCTACTGGGTTTATGGCTTGCTTTGAGATGATTTTGTGGAGTCTAGCTGTGGATCGCGTGGTCTCCACCTCCTGGCAAAACTTTTTCCAGGCTGCTATCTTAGCTGCCTTGATATTTTTGCCATAGTCTGTGAGAGCCTTGTGATAGTTCTCCCAGTTATTTGTGGCTTTAGACCTGTTAAACAGACGTCTGACTTCTTGTCTGGTCTTTTCTAGGTCTTTATTCCACCAATTTGTGTGTTTTTTGCTCTTTGCTGACTTGGGTCTATTAGAGGACAGCTACTCTGAAAGGAGTCAATCATGGCCTCTTTTAACCGGTCAGCATTTGAGTCTAAAACTACTTTATTGGGAGATCTAAACTTTAGGTGTTCTATCTTCTCTTGTAGTTTTTGTTTATATAGGTCCCAGTCTGTCTTTCTTGGGTTGTAGTAAACTCTTTGGCTTACTTCCCGTTGAGACAGTTCAAAGGTTATATAATTGTGGTCAGATAGTGATGGTTCGTCTGAAACTTGCCATTTATTCACTGATTGACTAATTCTCATTGTGGTTATGGTAATATCTATAACTTCATGTCTATTAGTGTTATAAAAGGTTGGAGTGTTACCTTTATTGACTACTACTAGATTGTTAGTTAAGATAAATTCTAAAAGTGACTCACCTCTTATGTTGCAGTTGGTGCTGCCCCAAATGGTGTGGTGTGAATTTGCGTCGCAGCCTAGGATGAGGTCTAGATCGTCTTGGGAGGCAGATGATACTAGGTTCTCTAGTTCCTCGCTAGGCGGTGGGTCCCTGGAATCGTATGGAAGGTAGACGGAGCTTAAAATGGCTTGGTCACAACCTTCATCGTTATTCCAAATTATTTTAATTGTGGTTATGTCTCTAGAACAGAATTCCATTAGTGGTAAACAGTCTAGATTATTTCTTCTAAGTATGCATGTTCTAGGACTTGCATGATTAAAAATAAGCTTATCTTTAGCACCCCCAAGCCCACGGACTTGTCCCTTAACTATCCATGGTTCTTGGATCAGTGCTAAATCGATGTCATCTGCTAGCAGCTTTCTGCTTAGATTTGCAGTGGCTGCTTTGCAGTGGTGGAGGTTAATTTTCACTACTTTCAGGTATTTCTTTCCTATCCTTGGAGCGGATAAGGAAAGTGACCTTGTTGAGGCCTAGGTGCGCTACACAGTTGATGGATGTTAGTGCTTGTTTTGCCCTGTCATCTATCATTGCTGCGAACGTTCTACCGCCATCTTCTAGTGGAGTGACGTTGAGTATTCTCCAGGTATCGGTCTGGAGGTCTGCCTTCCGTTTGTTCTGTTTTCCGATCAAACGGAGAATTACCTCGGGTTTCTGTTTGTCGTACCACTTGGGAACGTTAAACACTACCCGGACGGAATTAATAACTTTTGCCCTCTCTTTTACCTCCAGCTTGGCATTGGTCCATGGGTGCAGCTTAGGTACTTGCTCACTTAACCAGTGTTTTGTGAGTTAGTCCTTGCACGCAACCACGTATGTACCAGCTTCGAGATAGTGGCTGGTAAAGAAAGGTGTGTTCTCTTCTTCTTCCATCTGGAAGATGAGATTTATCAGACTGTCTCTGAGTAGGTCACCTTGTTCCTTTGTCAGTTTGACGTCTGGATATGCAGCAGGGTAGATGGCCATCTTCACCGTAGTGGCTGCCTCAGCAAAATCAAGCTTGCTGGTGCCTGCCTTTGGTGAGGTCGGCTTGTCTACTTTCTGCCTGGGCCTCTTTTTGGCGTTTACCGGTGAGGGAGTGGCTTCGTCAGAGCGTTGCCTCTTTTTTCCCTGGTTGGTTGCAGTTTTTTCCGATTTCAAAGCTGGGTCTGCTGCCCTCTTCTCCATCTTCTGCTTTCTTTTAAAGTTTGGGTCATACTTAATGCCCTTGGCTTCGCAGGCTCGCTTGGCGCGTTCTCTGCTTTCCTTGGCTGTAAGTTGGACCTTTTTGAGGGACACTTTGCCTAGTTGATCGGCTATGTCCGCTCCGGTTGCGGCCTTTTTCTGCTCGGAAGACTGTCCTTGACTGGAAGTCTGGACTATCAGCTCTGCAGTAGAGGCACACTGTTCCATTTTTGTCTCGGTCACCGAAGTCTGGGCATCAGTGATCGGAAGCGGTGATGACTCCATCAGTGTGTCGTCTTCACCCTGTGAAAAAGCAGTTGTTAAATCCATACAAGTGAGTATTTAATGCAACTGTAAGAGGTTTGGCTAAATACTTCTGGGGGGCGCCTGGTATCCAGAAGGCTCCGTTCATGACGCATATTATAAGCCCCTGCGCCTACACCTGCTCGTGCTCTGATTTGCACGGGTCGCATAACACATTCGAAAAGGGGATTTTGGAACCAGAAAGGCTGATCTTCTAGACAGCCATGCATCTCTTGAGCCTGGTCCCCCGCCGTGAGATTTAGGATTTTTTATTTAGGTTTTCTCCTCTTGGTTCGGGCGGTGAAGCCAAGATCCCCAGCACAGATATCTCCCGTAATACATGCCTACAGCAGAGATACCCATGTATGGTATAAGGGCAATGACGTGACCAGAGGTTCGTCTTTGCCGGCATCGTTATCCCAAGTGCATTTTTTACGAGCAATTATCATGAATCTACACACTATGAACGAAAGGTTTCTCCAGGGTGGCGTCTGGCGTTACTTTGTAGACTGGTTGCAAAACGATAGCTAGCGTAACGATACAGGGTCTCCCTTTGAGTGTATTCAACCGTCGATCCATGTGAAATTCTGCAAAACTCAAAACAATACGGGGTTTAGAATTGCAGATTAGTAGCCTGGGCTTTAGAAAAGCTAGATATCTAACAATCGTAGTAAATTTATCAAAGGGGCACGATAAGTGGCTTTCTAAACGGTTATATTTATGGAACAGGTAACACACCCCGGTGCTCTACTATATAGTATAAAAATCTCTCTGGATACTGAAACGAAATGAAGGAAAACGTATCAATGCCTTCGAGATTTGTTTGTAAGCATGAATTCTAAGAATTCCTTGGACAGGTAGAAAAACAAACATTGATCTACAGATAGTAAGCAGAATGGATAGTGAGCTGAAAATTCTTAAAATAATATAAAGCATAAAAGTTGGGCTCGTATTGGGACGGAAGATGCAAGCAAATGCGGACAAGGAAGAAGAAAAATCATAGCAAAGACTGCATTTCACGACAGGCGTATCATGATAACCGTCAGCTTTATGCGATGATCGATAAATTCTCGTCAGTAGCCGATAGTATTACTTGTTAAGTGAGGTCTAGCATCATATTCTCGAAATAATGCAGTCTATAGTTCAACGTCAAATAATTCGCTATTTTCTGCGGAAAGTATGCTTCAATTGCAAAACAAAATATAATTAGATATTTAAAACGTGAAACATAAGCTATCCAATTCCATTCTAGTCAGCTATGTCTTAAAAAAATTAAGCTAATCTCGAAAACATTAATATCCCGCAAAACACAAGAATTATGAACATGAATTATGTGCAGTGAAAAAATTTATGTCATTATTATGTATTAGCGTATAAAACTAAAGAATAAATTCCCGTAAAGAACAAAAGACAAACGTCTACATTTATCTCGTCTTCTTAATTACGTTTCAAGCGAAAACCAGCTCAGCAGGTGCGAAGGGTAAAATTAAGAGTGAAACGTCCAATTAAAAATTAAATCGAGGGAATTTTTCAATCTGCCGAGAAACAAACTCTTTTGAATAACAAGAGAACTTTGTTTCTTAATTACCCGGGACATCCTGACGGGAATTTTTCTTGTCTTCTTAATACAGCTATTTTGTCTTACACCTCCGTCATTTATCTCCAGCAAGGTTGCTTTCATTCAGAAAAGTCGGTGAGTCATTTATCAGCACAAAAGAAAAATTAGTACTTTTCGCGAAAATATAATCCGTGGCAGCTTTTGATGTGACTGCAGTTTTGTTAGTTGTAATAAAAATAATTAGAGCCAGTAGCGAAGGTAAATATTTAGGTAATGAGTCAGTATTACAGGAAAAATGCATAGGCATATTCAATATTGCCGTATAATCTGGATAAATATTTGTGCAAGGGTATAATTATTAAACCATTTCTCAGTTTTACTAAAACGTCAGGTTGCCTGTCATGTATTATTGCTTCAAAAGATTCCATTAACAGAATTCCAGTGAGGTCAGATCCTGCAAACGTGGTATCCATCGCCCACGTCATTCTTAATTGAGGCAGTTTTTTTCTACACTAGAATTATGCGCTGGTATAACGTGCTGTTGGATGTCTGTGTATTGTCGATCAATAAAATCATGTCACCTCTTAAAATGTATTTACGAAAAGTAATCACACAAAAATTACCTCCAGCTAGCTACAATGGGGCATGGGCGCAGTTCTATTTTAGGTGTTTCTGTCTTAACCAGTTCAAGAGAGACGTCAGAAGTAAGTTATTATTATTATACGAATGACACTGGATTACGACCCTCACGCTCTTACGATGATTGGTTGTACAGAGTACAGTCAAAAACAACGTATATATTAAATTGACACAAATATGCAGCCGCAGCCGGATCTAATCGTTATAAAATTTACATCGGTTAGCGGAAAAGTGACCCTAAGGTGACCGCAATACACTATACTTTATAAAACCTATTAAGCTAATCACCTGGTTATAAACCCTTCCTTGGGAGGGGGGGGGGGGTTAGGTCGAGCTAGTGAAGCGAACACTTGACTAACACACATTGACATACATTAAGAATATGTGACACTAAAAGAAAAGGTATAAACATAAGTAGCGAAGTTCAGAGTGTTTCAGCTACTTGAAAGCACAACTGATGGGATAGAAGAGCTTCCTCAAGACCTGAGACACGCGTGACCCTCGAAGATGTTCGTCAGGATGACACAGATGCGAGAAATTTGACCTGGAGCACCTAGCAAGATCGGGAATGTACTGTTGTGCGTGTACCATCCGACTATAGTCGTTCGTTAACGTTCATCGGAAAGCAGTCCACGGGAATGAGATCGATCAACGTATTTAAGTAGACTGAAGTTTATTATCACCTTGGTTAAGGTCGGTTATTCACAGTAACACAAAATAACTTCACTGCATTCGCATCGTGCGTCCAACTGTGTTGCCGCTCGCTGCTTCTCTCACGAAGCCGGAACCTTCCTCGTAGGAAAGCTAACTGGACCGTTCGGCCAAAACGAAGATAATGAGCCCTACAGATATGTGTCTCGATGATTGGATTTTTGGGTGGAGGGTGAACTTATTTCACACCCACTTATGCCTTAATGTGAGCTACAAACGCTACCTCCAAGTTGGGTCATCCATTTGTTTATATTTTACGAACTTTACATCTATGTTACCTGTATATCAAGTGTCACAACCCAGAAATTTAAAAGAGAATGTTGTTTTGTTTGTTCGTTAAACTATTATACTAGTTGTAGTAAATTTTAAATATATAATATTGCTTGATCATCTACGTTACGATGCGTCACCACCGTTTTAAAGGATACGCCAATAAATTCAGCTATTTTATGATTTCGTTATCACACAGCTGCGCCAATATACAGGGTATTCCTAAATAAGTGTCGCAACGGAACACTGTAGGTTCCTCATGCAAAAGGAACACTTTTTTCGTCTTCCATTTTTCTTTCCGGGCTTTCGTTTTCGAGATACAGGGTGTCAAAAAATTTTACAAAAGCTGGTTCATTGCGGTTGCGTTGTTACCATTGAAAACAAATTACCTTAGAACTGTCAAGAGTCTCAAGTTAATTAATTGTCATGCTGCTGAGTGTTTTTTTGTAATTGTTTAAAATTGTTAAAAGTGTGGTAAAAATAGAAGGTTTTACTAATAATGAATACACTGACATGATCAAAATTTACGGTGAAACGTTTAGCAAAATTTTTAAAAAGCCATTTTTCTCGACAACAGTTAACTTTAGAGCAATGAACCAGCTTTTGTAAAAATGTTTGACACCCTGTATCTCGAAAACGAAAGGCCGGTAGAAAAATGGAAGACGAAAAAAGTGTTCCTTTTTTCATGAGGAATCTACTGTGGTCCGTTGCGACACTTATTTAGGAACAACCTGTATAAATTAAATAATGAAAGGGGCGGACTGCCTCTCTGCCTTAGAACGATATCTATTTTGATTGGTAGCACCCTCTATAATCCTTGTTGTGTCCTTACAAGTACTTTTCAGGACTCCAATTAAATTTTCTTTTTTCGTCTATTCAGTTTTCCATAACTTAGGAAATTGAACTTGAAAGCACATATCATGAGAACTAACGCATATCACCTGCTACCCTATTTTTCTTAGCAACCCAAAATGTATAGGTATTTATTCAGAGTGCCCATTTTATCATTCTCTTCTTGAAGGTTTACAAATAGCGCACATCGTACAATCTAGTGTAAACCAGTTTTTTTTTAATAAAAAAACAACTATCAAAAACTAAACCTTTTAACGAAATGTAGCATGTGGTTGTGGATTGTAGAATGGGTTGGCTATTTGCAAACCTTCAGAGAGTCAAAAGATAAGTGTAACTGAAGCACGGGAGAAATGAATTCCTGAATTTCTACATGAAAAATGAAAATGTGGTAGACAAAAGTAAATGAAATCTCAGACCACCGCTTATAACTACAAATAATTCTATTTATACAATTTTGACAGTTTAAAGTGACATTATTAACTCCATAACAACCTTCATAACCAGTCTATGATTCACAATGAAATAAAAGTGTTTTAATTCACTCGAGAATTAAAAAAATCAATGAAGAATAACATATTTTTATTATTTCTACAAATATTTACATTCAATTATTCTTTCTCTTTGTAGTGTGTAATATATAATTACTAAAATTTAAATCAAATCGACGGCAAATTTATATCTTAATTTGAATGTTTTTTAATTTTTTATTTAAAATTTCGTCAAAATTGAATAAAAACATATATACGCCACGTGAATTAAACATTTATTAACTCAAAGATATGATCTCAACCGCACTACGTGCTTGTGAGCTCAACATCTTTTCGTGAATAAACATATGTTTAATTCACTTGGTGTATAATATTTATGAGATAAAACTAATAACATTGTGGTTAAGATGACTAAAGATGGAAAAAAACTTGAATATTTCTTCCGGAGTAATGATACTAGTATCATCAACATGCAGCTACTAGAATGAGAAAAATTTTACATAGGGACATGTTTCTTTTTCGGTTATCCGAGTACCATACATCTTCATCGTTTTCTTTGATAAGAACTTGACCGTTACCCCATCATTCTCACTTAATTTCTCTAAACAAGTATCTATCACTTCCATAAATTTATGGTCATTCGCTTTTTCTTCAATTTCATTAACGAACTCACTATTATCATGTCCAATAAACTCTACAAAGTCCTTCATCATTTTTGTGTCGTTCGACAGCATAAAATATTTTCTTCTTTAATTTTATTATGAGTTTTTGAGCAGTTCTCTTTTCGGTTTTGATTTCTGGTTTTTTAATGTTTCGGCCGATATTACTATCTCTGGTACTGCGCAAATACGTTTTCTCCAGGTCTATGCCAGAAATTTGTTTTAGTTGCTCCAACGACAACGCTGGAAACGATTCTTTTGTTACAGTTGATGGTTCAGTTTGTATTGTACAAAATATTATAGGTAGTAACGGGTATGGTTCTTCTGGACGAGGGCTTGGAGAAAGGCACACTTTAGATTGTTGTGCGATGTTGCTGGTGGTTTTATTGTACTCGCATATTTTCACTTTCTAAAAACAGAAGTCACCTGTGATATGCTTTTGGTCTATTTTGTTTGCGAAACCAGTTGCTCTGAAAAGGAAAAAATTCCACATTTTTCGAACTCACTTTTCGTGACATCAGAGGTAAAGTTTGTTAAATATTCGAAATCGTGGTTGAGAGGACTGATTTTTCATGCCACCTTAATTTTAGAAAATGTAAAATATGGCTAGTGTATCTTCGCAATTTTAAAATAATAATACCTTCATCTCTTGGCTCTCAGGCAAGTGCTCAAGTAATTGAAAGATCCATCAATGATCCCAAAATAAACCAAAATTTCTTTTGCAGATGTGGAGGATTGTGATGCTAGCGGCGCTTCTTCAAGTCACTGGGTGCTTTAGCAGGCCCGTGGAACCACTAGAAGGCCCTCTTTGGTACTTCGACACCTTCCAACTTCCTCGACATTCGCGCACCACAATGTCAGATATATTCAAACAACGACTTCAACCGTACAAAACAAATGGTAAGATAAATTACTTCACTCGGTTGACTCACATGTTTAAGTTTAGATGTTTCTTGAACTGAAGTTCTAATTGTGAAATTTGCAATTAAGGGGTATTATGATATTATACCATAACATTGCTTTGTAAGACACAACTTTGAAATCAATCAATGCAGACGTTAATAATTTGGCAAACAACGCCTTGCTGATGTGTACTCAATGAAATTGTGATCTTGTTCGGTTTAGGCAAACTTTTGAACTGCCGAACTTTCAAGGAGCTCTCGTTTCATCACCATAAGCTTACAAAGTTTCGATCCAATAATAATTTTGTTCGTTAAGGTCTACCGTCTAACCACTCTTATCGTTTTAAATTTATCAGATAACTAGTTGAGTTTTGCTAAATATTCAAAACAATGTATCCATCACAATAAAAAGTTTAAACACGAACATTTCCTTTTCACAAGTAAAAGAATGCTACCTTTAGTATAAAACGTTTCTAATTCATTCAATTTTAAAATAACTCCCTCGAGGAATTTTGATTCGAAACTAGGAAATGTTCACTAAATAGTGACTGCTGAGTAATCAAACTTCCTCGGAGAACAAATAAGCGAATTTAAATTGTATTTTCCCATTCCACTCCTGTAATAATTTTCAGAAAGACAATTAACGTCTATACTAAAATACTCACAGCCTTTACGACATAATATAACCTCAGAAATAGTTTCTGTCATAAAGACGTCGGAAAAAGTGGTAGAAAAAGTGCTTGGCATTTATAGCACACGTTTATGTTACTTTCTAAGTATACACACCTTTTCTGGAAGGAAATGAAACAGCAATGCCATTTTTTACAGCCACATCCTTGTGTGTATTTTTAAAAAGTGCTAGATTACTGAAAGCAATCATTTTGATGGCACGATAGCACATAGAAAAGTGGTCTATATGTGTTTCATACACACGAAGCATTAGATAGGCTGAAAAGAGAAAACAGCTGCTGCCAAATCTAAACAATACCTTTATCCAATCTGTGAAATGCAAGTGGATTAGTACTCGGTTTGATTATAACACATTCATAAAATTTAATTTACGATAATCGACACAAAAATTCAAAGCGATTCGAAAGTCAGTTTGTAATAAAAGAAATTTTAAGTGAGTATTTAATGATATAACACAAGCCAAATGTATTTCCGTTCCGCGATAGCAAACCGACATAATCGGCGCTCCAAGTAGCCGTGCTATGGGCCCGAAAGCGCTAGTTATATTGTATAGAACAAGTCCCCTATTGTTTAAAAGTGCTTACTTTGTAACCTTGTATGCACGCGCATCCTGTCACGTTTATCCTTGGAAGATAAGCTTATCTTAGCTGATTAGAAATGCTATATAAGTTAGTAGTGTGACATTTTATCTTTAGTTCCTAGTTCACATGTTAGATGTAAAAAATTGTTTTACTGTGTCGTTGAGCTCCAACGTGAAGCATTGCCATTGTAAAATAATAGTATATTATGATACTGGTGTATAAGTACGTCTTTAAAGCACGTGCAACGAGTTTAAGAGCACGACGCAAAGCGGAGTGCTTTTAAAGTCGTTAGTGCTTTAATGTCACTTATACACGTGTATCATACTATATTTTTTCTACGATCGTAACAGAAATATAAAAACTTAGTTCGGTGACACTTTTTCCATAACATTGTGTTATACATTTTAGGTTATGTTGAAATTTACAGCAGAGCGTGTTTTAATATAGTATTAAAACACGCCACCAATGGCAACGTGCTAAAAAACCTAGTTCGGGTTCCAATATTAAGAGTGCTACAAACCTCACTTTTGACACTAGAAACTGTGCAAAAAGTTGTAATTTAGAAACTATCGTAGAAAACAGTAGTTTGTATACTAAGGCACTAAAGTTTAGCTTTATATCACAAATGTGGATTTAGTTGCCGAGGCCCGTAGGGCCAAGGCAAATAAACCACATGAGAGATAAAAAGGAACTTCAGTGCCGAGGAGTACATTATTTTTTATTTAAAATCGAGAAATAGTGAAATTACAACATTTTAACCGACATTTCTAGGTTATGTTAACGTCGGTTGACGTTTATCTGTAGCCTCGCCACTTACTAAAAAGTCGTAAAACAATGGATTACTTTAAAGCCGATTTCTAGTATTTTAATGACGATTTCGAGGTACTTTCAAATAAAAGTGTTTTTTAAAAAGTCGTTTCGACGGTCTTTTTATTTAACTCGCTATATGCGAGTAATCAATATAATTTATTGCGTAACCTGAAACATACTTTGGTATCTCTTACCTTTAGTGTCTATTTTCACATTCAAAGATACAACCACCTCGTATTTCATATGTTTTTTCTATTATAAATTAGACTTAGCGTTGTATTTTAGTATAATCAAGGTGCCCAGAGCCGAACCTATATTTGCATTAATAAGATTTGTGAATTCAGCAGTATTCACGGAGAGGCTGCAATCGCTTTAGTGTTTTAGTCGCAGTCCAACTCTACAGTGACTTTATAAGGACAGTGTGGTCAAGTTTGGTCATCTTTTTGATTGGCTGTTGAGATATCCGCCATCTTCAGGCGTTCACGAAATTATACAGAGTCACACAAAATTGCTTCTAAGTCCTTTATTATTGAAAGTAGTTCCAATAGCAAGTCGAATGAAATAATCCTCATAAAATTCTACAGTCTTTTGTATAAGAGAATACTGAATTTTCGTTTGCGTAATTAAATGTCAACGAGTTAAAGTAAAATACCTTTTGCGAAAATTGCGCATTAGCCCAAATCAAAAGCTATAATATACTATATAAATGTCTTAATGCCAAAGATTATTGCATCAAATTAAAGAGAATTTATGGGCTGTGTGACACTGAATATTAGGGATCCGGAAAGTTCGTTCCCCACATTTCGTTCCCCACATTTCGTACCCCACATTTCGTTCCCGGGATATTTCGTCTCCCCACATCTCGTGCCCGGAAACTTCGTTCCGGACCGCGCTCAATTTGTCTCCTAGATTACAGGGCGTTAAAAAACGAGTGCAGCGCTAGGAATACAGTTAAAAAATGAAAGATATTTTAATTTATTTATTTATTATAATAAACTTATAAGAACAAAATGAATTGTATTAATTAACAATGACGGTTTAATCTAAGCATCTTCCTGATATTTTGTATAGGGCCATAATTTCTCATTCTGGACAACTTTTCTTAGTAATATTTTGCCGTATCATGAACAAAAAGGGTAGTTTACCTGAAAAGAAAATAGTTTTTGCTTAACTGTCAAGGCCGACTTCTTTTTGAAAAACTGAAAATTTTCTTAAAATTCTTTACAAACGAAGCAGGAATTATAATTATTATAACATTTTTATGTAAAACTAAAAATAAAATGTAATTCCCTCTTGTAAGCTCAAGCCGGGGACTTACTGTATATAGGTCTTATAAGTTTATTATAATAAATAAATTAATTAAAATATCTTTCATTTTTTTAACAGCATTCCGATCGCTGCACTCGTTTTTCAACACCCTGTAATCTAGAAGACAAATTGAGCTCGCTCGGGAACGAGGTTTCCGGGTACGAGATGTGGGGAGACGAAATATCCCGGGAACGAAATGTGGAGAACGAAATGTGGGGAACGAACTTTCCGCAAACCGAATATTATATTCCTCCAAATTAACGGGTGGTATAAATACGACGGTTTAATTATGAATATTAAAAAAATCCATTTTTGTTGAGCTTTTGTACGTAGTCTCTTTGTCGACTAACGCAAAATGTTGTAAAATTTCGTTTTTTATGTACAAAAACGCAATAAAGGACACATTGATCTATATTCCGATACTAGGTTGCTCGTTAACGAGGATTTTTAATAGCTGGCAGTGTTTCTTTACGTTTCGCATCGTCTCTTGCCGTTTAATTCTGTAGTAATATTATTGACATTCTTGTACAATTAATGTTACACTGCACATTTGACCACCTCACATTGCAAATATGTTCTCGATCGTGGGTATACAGCGTTCTGTAAAGCATCTCGGAACTTCACATATGTCCAGTCCGTATAAAATTACGTTTATGTCATAATTTAGCAGGGTGACATTTGTTCTATAATTTAGGTGGACGTGCACAAAACAATACCTAAGGGCATGGCTGGTAGTAGAAAAGACGACTCATAATGACTTCCTTTTGTAATATTGACCACACTGTATATAGCCACTGTATCCAAATCTAGGTGCGAGCGCCCTTAGTTGCGACTCCAAAAGTACATTGTGGAAGTTTGCCTTAAGGCGAAATAATATAGAAGAGTGTAATGCAGCATACTGTATGTATGATATGTATGTATGTATAATGTGTAACCTCATTTACCTTGCGGTGTAGAGGCTAGTGCTTTATGGGCTAGCATCTGGCGGTACAATGCTCAACTTGCCCCGGATTCGGGATACAGAGTTGCAGCTAGCTTTTGTGCTTGCGCAGCACCCATTGTGTGAGTTGTGTGTCTTGGTTATGTAATGACCTTGTTACTCTATCTCTTAGGTCTGTTGTTCTGAGTAGAGCACAGTTAATTTGGTGACCAACTGTGAACGGTCTCACTAAGTCCAATTCTAATCGCCAAGGATACGGGAAAATTCCGACAATCATTTTTTTAGTGGAAGAAAAGAACTAAAAATCTATGTACCAACATTATTAAAACTAGGGACCCTGCAGAAATGCAACTTATCCCCTAGAAAGTTGACCTTAAAAATTATTATAGAAAAAAATGTACTTTAGTAGTAATAAAGCATTCTCTACGATCAAGTCACAAATGTTATTCAAATATATAATTCAAGATTATTTGATTCGATTTAATGTGCTATATTACTACGAAGCCAGTAAAACCAGTGAGAGTGAGTGTTGTGGTATGCTGTTGAACTGTCTATTCAAGTAATAGCTGAGGTAGCGCATTCAGGTACTACAAGACATAAACGTTTTTCTAAATTCAATAGTAATTTGAGTACTCAACGTTTTCGACAATTATATTTTGAAATTTGAACATTTTGGAATTAGGTTATAGTTAGAATTTTCATTTTTTAATCATGTTTGGATACATTTAACATTTGATTAAATCAATTTTGACAATCTGTATTCTATTTTGTAATGTCAGATCAAGCTTCAATGTGCTACTAACAAACTGAACATACAAATTTAACTTTATGAAGTACCTGAAACTTGTATTTGATTCTTAAAATTAAATAGTTATTATAATTTAAAAGGAATTCAGTCTTTAGTTTCAATAGAGAAAGTTGTTAGTTGAAGATTAACCCATTAACCCCCAGCTGGGAATTAGGAGTCCCATTGCTTATAAAACTGACTAGTCGTGGCTTAAACAATAATAATTACATGACATAGCGTATGTCCCATAAGTTTTGAGAAAAAATATTAACAGCTATAGTTTACGTTGCTTCAATTTTATATGAAATTCAACTACAAGTGTTTATTTCTACAGCTATATTTAATAAAAATATAATCTTAAACTATGAATAATGGTCCATGCTCTTCAATGGCGCGCACTGTAACCCTAACTCAGGCCATTAGCCTATAGATGGCACCAATGTCGATTTCTCGAATTTTTTGGTAAATCCGGGGACCTAACTGTTCTATGTTTTGGGCCTCCCAGCCATCATCATAAACTTTTCTACTCAGAAGAGTCCAAAATTTTTCTAGATATTTTGATTGAGGCGCGTTTGGTGAGTTGTCTATATTCTGACCAAAATTGATGTTATTGGCGATTAACCAATCTACCGTTTGTCTTGCGTAGTGACACGAAGCTAGGTCTGGCCAGAAAATAATGTCGTCAATTAGGTGATTAGTAGTTATCAACAGACGAAGTTTTGTTAAACATTGCCTTATATAAATGTCCGCATTGATGGCTTCACCATGAGCATGGCCCATGTACTGCTGAGAAACACCAGTGTCGGAAATGGCGCACCATACTAATATTTTTTCAGCAAACTTGACTATTCCTTTCAATTTAACTTCGGTTGGACAGTCCTGTATGTTATCCGTGCAGAATCTGTCATTACTCTTCATCTCTGAATTGGAAAATGTAAAGTACTTTTCATTATCCATGACAACTTTATCAACAAAATGAACACGTCGTAATGCACGGCAACACCTCGGAATTTTTTGTAACTGGGTAGCGGTGTATTTGGAAGCCTTTGTTTTTTTCTGTATTTAGGTTATATCGGGAGATAGTTCTACTTACGGTCATTCGTGAATCTTGAAATCTTGTTTTTTACCACTTCAACCAGTCTTCGTTCATTAGCTCGACTTCCACTTTTCGGCAGATTTACACAACGTATTCCTTCCTCGCAGTCCCTTATTGTTCGAGAAATTGTGGCCAATCAAACATTTTGGTACCTGTAAAATCTTACAATTTCACCCTTAGGTACTCGTCCAACTAAATTAGAAATACTTTTAAGATTGTCAAGTATGTACGCCATTGTAATGATAACTGTTGATGAAAAGGACGTGTTATTGCAAACTTTGATCAATTGTTAAGTTTTGTTTTCAACACCAACTAGATTGAAAGCATTTTTCCTATAATAAGCTTCAACGGATTTTTTTCTCAAAACTTATGGGACATACGTTAATTTTAAATCTCAAATTGACTCAGGAGTGACGTTAATTCGTACTTATCATATTAAGAAGTAAGATAAGTACACAAGTGAACTGTATCTAATGGTATTTCTTTTTAATAATTAGTAAAAGAGTATATTTTATTTGATACTATAAAGTGTAGTTTAGATATACTTCAATTGGCAACTCAAGTAGGGTTCAAAAGGGAGTGCTATTACATTTTGGCTCACAACATGGAGCTTGACATTAATACAAATAACACCGCAGAAAGGGGGTTCTATTTCAAGCGGGGAGAAGTCTGCAGCAAAATAATCGCGACAATGCAGCATTTACATAATTGTGCATCCAAAGGGTGTCCATTCAAATATTCCGAAGACTTTGTGACGTGAAGGTAACCTAAATATGATCAGTATTCGCAAGTGCGAAAGAATGTGCACCTTAAGCGAATAATACAAATGCAATTGTGAGAGAATATGTATAGGGTCGTACTCAAATAAATGCCGGCTTCAGGCAAGTTTAATATTGCGCTTGTGATGACATTTCGGTATTGCGTTTTACAGACAAATATTTTAACGCTATTTTTAATATTGCTTTATTTATTTTGTGTATGTACATACAAGTAGGCCCAGCTATCTCCCACATAAGTTTTTGTAAAAGCTACTCATGGTTTTCTTTAATGATCTTTATATTCTTGTAAGTGTTTTAAAGTGAATAGAATTCTGCAACAGATGGTGACTTTCCTTGTAAACTGTTTGAAGTTAGTTTCAGCCGAAAACACTACAAGGTAGACTGGAGAGTACTGGTTGCGGAAAAACCATGGAAATGATGATCGAATCGTTACTGTTATGAAGGGCTCCAAGAGTGAGGATGGGAATCAGCGGCCAACATGTGGTCGTCCACGATGAGGTCGAATCGGTGGCCAGCTTTACTAAGCCCTGCAACAAAGTTGTCTGCAAAATGTTAAATGATTCACGAAAAGAAGTTTTCCAAGCGGTTGCCTCCAACGAGGCAGTCAGCAAAATACAGAAGAACCGGCGAAAACGAAAGCTGCAATACAAACGGGGGTTGCTTAAAGACCCCAGAAAACATACATGTGCTTAAATTCACCTTTAGACTTTCCTGCATACACTAGACTTTTTAAGTCTCTTCAGATATAGTAGTCAAAAGAATTACGTTTAGATGCCCTCGATGACCAAGCAACTGCACTCTCTCAACCAATGTCACAATTGTGAAGATTGCTTATAAGGAAGGCAAGAACTTACACCATCCGGTTGTGACCATATCTGCCGTCCCCTGTGACGAGGAACTTTTTCCAATAATGTAGTTGTTTTGTAAAAAAATCTAGATAATGCTTGAATGTAAAACGTTCTTAAATTATAAATGACCCGAAGAGTTAATTGTAAGAATGTGCTGTAGTTTTAAATAGATGTTGAAATGATTATAAATATTAATTCTGGAAACCCCATATGCCATCTCTACTAAATGTAACTTTAACCGTAAACAATATGTCACCATGATTGGTGGTTAAAATAAAATTCAGTAGGACCTATATAGTCTACAGGAGTGTTGAACTATTTCTTATTATAGTGAACATTCAGCAATAGCTTTAGAAAAACTCATGTTTTCCTTTAATATTCTAAGCATATTGCTAGATTCTTTCAAATGGAATGTTTTTTGAACAGCGTATTGCCAGCAACATTATTCAACTGCTCTCCTTGTACTTACATTACAGTATCCATAAATAATTCACGTTTACAGAACGTAGAAGTAGGTATCTTTTCTGAATTAAAGTGTAAAATTAACATTACAGCGCCACAGGCTTTCTTCTTCGTTCATGTTTTGGATTTTATATCCGTTCCACCTCTTCTTAGGCCTTTCCGATTTTCATCTTTTCCTTGCCCCATATGTGATAGCCTGGACTCACTATTAACAAAATTCCGCTTGAGATGGTTGGAACATATAGCGAGGGTTAATGATAAATGGCTACCTAAATGTCTACTGTACAGTTAATTTATAGAAAGTGGAAGACAATTAAGAAGCCAAGCAAAAAGATTTAAAGAAGTCGTACCCGAAGATGTGAAACATATGGAAATGCAGGGAGCAAAGGGCAGACAACCGAAAGGAGAGGCGAAAAATTACAGTTCAAGGTAACAAACAACGAAGACTGCACAGAAAACTTGGGGGGGTTAAGTCGGTCAGTTTCCTTGCCGTGAATGTGGACGCGCCCGCATTGACTCTTCAGTTATCGCCGAACCCACCTATAGCTCTTCTGTGAGTTGTAATTATACTTGACATTATGTACTAGCATTATTATTATTACTGCCTGTACTACTAAAAAAATAGAATCATTTGAAATGTGGTGTTATAGGCGTATTCTTAGAATACCTTGGACAGATAGGGTACGCAACACCACAGTACTAGAGCGATTACATAAAGACACCGAGATCTTGTCAGCAATAAAAGAGCGTAAATTAGCATACCTTGACCACGTTATGAGGAATATCAAATACAGGATCCTGCAAAACATTTTACAACGCAAGATAAAAGGAAAGAGAGGTCCAGGCCGGAGAAGACACTCCTGGCTAAAAAACTTACGGGAGTGGTATGGAGTGAACACTACTACATTATTCAGGAGAGCAGTCAACAAAGTTCAAATAGCTACGATGATAGCCAACGTTTGCGGAGGACATGGCACGTAAAGAAGAACAAGTGTTCAAAAACTCCCACGTTTGGAGTTGGCACTATGTTGAATATCGGTAACCATATGTCGGCTCACTAGTCACACATTCAGCCGATTCTTCTATCACTTCTCGTTTTCTGTTCTGTGCAAGTAATTATTGTATTCATTAAAAATTGCATTACCAAAAATTATTCCTTTCATGTATAAATCTGTTGGCTAGTGCACATTCCAAAATGGTTTTTCCTTAGAATAAAATATATTTATAATAGAAAGTTACTTTCGTAATGCAACAAAAGTTGACGCAGTGTGGACCTATTCAGTAGAAACCTGCATCGAAGAATTCCAAGTATCCAAATGTTGTTTTTGTAGATCAATAATTTGTAGAAACTTTAAACAGATTATTTCGTGTAACAAAAGGTGGTGACGGTCAAAAAGGCGTACAGATGAAGCTATTGCAGAAGTGACCGAGATAAAGCAGAATAAGCACCAGACTTCTGTTCATCACTTGTCGCAACAAGTTAATCTCTCTGTGGGAACTTGTCAT
Organism: Agriotes lineatus; assembly: GCA_940337035.1. NCBI lineage: Eukaryota > Metazoa > Arthropoda > Insecta > Coleoptera > Elateridae > Agriotes > Agriotes lineatus. Next base: position 237,047,248 of record OW679194.1, on the reverse strand, counting down.
GCAATTTTACGCCATGATATCGTTTAACAGCATTATGAACTATTACCACATGATATCCCTGACAGGCTACATTTCTGTCAATGGTTTTTACATGTGCGTAACAACAATCAAAATGTACTCAGGAAAACGCTTTTTTACGGACATGAGTTTGTTGAAGCATCTCCGCATGCTGCAAAAGTTGGTGTCTGGATAGCTATTAGTGCAAGACGTTTAATTGGACCATTTTTTTTAAATGAGAACATTTATGCAGAAAGATATAGAGAGAATATTTTACAATCACTTTTCGACGAACTCCACGATGACGAATTACGTGAGGGCTATTTCCAATAGGGTGGAGCTGGATCACATTGTACAGCTGAAACTTTACAGTAGATTAGGCAGTTCTTTGATAATAGACTTATTAGCAGAAATACAGAAGTTCCATGGCCTGCGCGATCTTGTGACTTGACACCGTATCATTTCTGTTTATGGCCTTTGGTCAAAAATCAATATTTACACCTCCTATTAATAATTTGTAAGTATTCAGTAGACGAATTATTTGAAAGTTTGAAGAAATAAATAATATGCTTCAATTTTAAAAAATACAGTGAATCGAATCAGAAATATAGTTTTAAAATGTATTGAATCTGGTGGTGGACATTCTAATCATCTGTTATAATTAAAGCTGATAATTATATGCTCTCAAATGTACGAAAATATGAACATATATATATGTATACATTTTGTTGAGTATATGCACCCAAAGTTATAATATATAATAATAATAATAATAATAAATGACTTTATTTTCTCATATAGTAGTAACTACAAGAAAAAAGGCGAAGTTCAACATATGTTGCTCTTCCACTTAACCTAACAAAATATAAAGACTAAAATAATAATAATAATAGCGTTCTATGCGCAAATGTATACAATCTGTACAGTGCATACCAATGCATATCCGAAGCACCCAAATATTTAGCCGAATTGTAAATGTAGTATAGAGACCTAGTGTATAAATTCCATGCTATGACTGCGTAGTAAATAATATTTTTTTGTAGCGTTTTTTAAATATATCGGTATTTAATGTCTTGTATGTAGATGGTACTGAATTGTAAATGTTGCCGATTTGGTATCTAAAAGAAGATTTAAGGTTTTCAGTATTGTGCATGGGAGTTGTTAACAGACCCCTGGAGCGAACATTTACATTGTGAACATCCGATCTATACTTTATCTTTCTACACAAATATTTAGGACATTTTTCCGTAATAATTTTGTGAAATGTGACCGTAGAGTAAAGAGTAAATCTATTTTGAATATTCAACCAACCAGCATCTCTCAGTTTATGAGATATTGGCATGTATTTACGAATACCATAAATGAACCGTAGACAAAAATTTTGAACACGTTGTAACCTTTTTTTATCCATAACCTTTAAGCACGGGCCATAAACTACATTGCAAAAATTTAAATGCGATAGCACAAGTGCTTCACACAGGATAATTTTAGCTTCAACGGTTAGTTCATTTCTATGTGGAAATAGCATTTTTAAATTTAAAAATCCGGCTTTGATAACTTTTGACACTTGTTGTGAAAAACGTAGCTCAGCATCAATTGTCAAACCCAAGTTGTTAACTGCAGTGACTAGGACAACTGATTCGTTATTAATTAAAATGGAGATGTCTGGTGATACAGGTTGTCTTAAGTTTTTAGCTCCAAATACAATGGCTTGCGTTTTCGAAGCATTGATGATTAAACAATGCTTAGAAGACTCTTGTATTAAACTACAAATGTCCTCATTTAATTGTCTACATGCCAATCCTACATCTTCCGGCTTAAAAGACAAGTAAATCTAGGTATCATCAGCATACTGATGACAGCTACAGTACTTTAAAACTCTATTTAATTTTAACGTGTATATTGTGTATAACAAGGGTCCCAATATGGATCCCTGAGGTACACCCGATTTTACATCCATAGGCGTGGAAATTTGATCATATAATTTAACAGATTGTGTTCTATTATTAAGATAACTTTCAAAAAACTTTAGAGGCGTCGACTCAAATCCAATGTATTTTAAAATAGATAACAGTATTTTATGGCTTAACGTGTCGAACGCGTCGAACGCTTTACTGTAGTCCAAGAGTACAAGAAGGGTTAATTTATGTTGATCAGTGTTAACAATTATGTCATCAGTAATATTCAATAATGCAGTACAGCAGCTGTGACCAGGTCGGAACCCAGACTGTGTGACAGGTAATATGCTAAATTCATTAATATAGTTTCGTACTTGCTCACCTATCACTTTCTCCAGAACCTTCGAAAGCACAGGCAGAATACTAATAGGTCGAAGGTGTTTAAAATCCTCAGGCATTTTATTTTTAGGCACAGGCGTGACTAAAGCATTTTTCCATACTTCAGGAAAAACACCCTCCTGTAGACAACAATTTATGATATGACAAATATAACGCAATAGATAAGGCAAGCATAACTTAAGTATGTATATGTTTAAACCGTCAGATCCAGCAGCGTTAGTTTTAATTGTGTTCATAACATTTAAAATTTTAGCTTCATCAACATCTTTAAAATTGAAACGACCTTCACAAAGTGTGTTATTATTATAAAATTCTAAAATGTCGATATTATTAACATTGGATTTTGGAATAGAATTAAGAAAATATTCATTAATTTTATCAGGATCTCTAAGAGTCAAAGGGATATCAGGTTTGAGTTTTGAATATACTTTGCAAGTGCTTAATTTTTTCCAAAAATGTTTGATGTCCCCCTTCTGTACTTCATACTGAAGATATGCCCCTTTTTCATTTTTAACAGCTAAATTTGTGTAATTACGTAATTGCTTGTAATAATCCCATTGAGCTATTGTCCTGCATTTTTTATATTTTTTAAATGCTTTATCCCTTAATGAGATAAGCAATTTTATATTATCAGTCATCCAAGGAGATGGGCGTTTTGAAAAAACGGATGTAACTAAAGGAGCATGTTTATCCATAAGTGCATTAATACTATTCGTAACATAGGTTACCTTATCATTTACATCGTTCATATAAAAAATTGAATGCATGGGGATAGACTCCAACTCCATAGTAAAAGCCCCGGCATCGAAGTTCCTGAAGCAGCGATACGTCCTCGAACGAGCAGTCGGTGTTATACTCTCCACACTTAACTGACAGTGTACCACAGCATGATCAGAAAAATTTAAATCAGTTGTCCCAGACTCCACAACCAACCTAGGATCAGACAATATAATTAAATCCAATAGAGATGTGAGCCGCGTTGGTTCCTTTATAATTTGCGTTAAATTATAACCCTCAAGCAAAGCTTCAAACTGAACGACTTTAGAATCATTAATATCGAATAAATTTAGATTAAAATAACCACCACAAACTATCTCACAAAATTCAGGGACTACAAAAGATAGCGTACTATCAAACGTATTTATAAATGCATCATAGTCACTACCAGGCGGCCTATAAACAACTCCAATTGCATATTGTTTTCTGTCGATATTAACCTTGACCCATAATTGCTCAATCTCATTGGAAGTATTAATAACAACTGCATTAAATTTTTCTGCTACATATAAAGCTACTCCACCACCCCTTGTTTTCCTATCTTTACGAAACAATTTATAATTAGGTATGTTTAAATTTTCATCAGGAATATTGGAATTTAACCAGGTCTCACTAATAGCAAGTACATCAAAATACATAATATTTGCGTATTCTCTTGCGCGATTTAATTTAGGCACCAGCGAACATGCATTAATATGCACAAACTTAAAATTATTAATTTTCATAATAAATTAGCTTTTCCTAAAATAAACAGAAGTTAAATAAAAACGTGTACATAATATGCTCTAATTTTTTTGAAAATAAGTAGGCGTATTCTAAATAATGTAATAATTTTAATTATTTTGTATGAATATATTTATTTCTCTAATTCTTATTCAAAACCGTTTCAATTTAACGTTTGACATGGACTGCCAACGCCAACTTCACGTTGTAAGCCAACATAAAAATGAGATTTTCCCCAACCCCGCCAGACTATTATTCACCTAACACTCGAAGTTCGACTCTTATACATTGCTTGTATGGGAAAAGTGGGGGTTGCTGGCAATCTATGTTTATATAATCAAAGATTTTAACAGGGACTTCCCTTTCTTCTGCTTATTTCGATACCGCAGTGCACTCCAGCGGCAGAAAGTGAAAGTATATATCTCAGTTACACACACAATTTTTATTAATAAGTTTAATGAAATAGTAAATTTCACAAAAAAATCTCAAAAAGTTATCGCTAAATATAACCAAATATGCAAAATCCAGAAAGTATGCTCAAAAACGTATAAATATGCAAAATATGCAAAACGAAACTTGGCTTAAACTATTTGTTTTCACTTAATTAGTATACATATGCAAAAAGTTTCGCCGGAATATCAATTATACAAAATATGCATTTGCCATATAATATCAGCTTTAGTTATAATGAATCGAATTTTAAGCGTAAAATAAAAATATTTTTTTAATTTTTAACCTCACTTTGCTGTGTTTTTTGTTCATGTGTAAATAATAAGTAAAGACATAATGTGTTTCTTGTTTTGTCAAGCCATAGCCAGCTTCAAATGTACTAGTTTTTGAACACTCTTTATTATTTGAAATATAGTTTGGGAAGTCTGGAGCTCTTCATGCTATCAACATGAGTGTTTTAGGTTAATTTATATTCTTAACGCCGCTTGCAACAATTAGTCAGTTGTCATTTATTTTGGGGCCAATCGGGCCCTGCCCTATATAGTTATGTAGGCTTTGATGCAAGTTTGAAAAGCATGTCGCCAGCCTTTCGCGAAATGTAACGTTGCTTGTTGCAGACCGCTGATTCATATGAGAAACGTTGGCTCGTGGAGAATTATGTTTCCTAGCGTCACACTCCGCCCTAGGAAAAATGCATCATCTCGATTGAAAATTTCGCCTTGCGATGAGAATTGAGGTACTGGTATCAGCACGTCGCCCCGACGAAGCGACAGGCAAATTCGTAGTTCGCATCTGCAGCCGCCTTCGGCGAGGCTGTTGCTTCCTGGTGTTCTTCCGATTGAGACGATTGAGTCCCAAGCTGTTGTGGCGCGATGGACATGAGTAGGTTTGTAAATATAGCAGATATTCGTCTCTCCGCGCTCGCATTTTGAGACCAGTTAGTGTCAATCCCGTCCATACAATAACACTGTCTTTGCCAACGACATCAGCAAAGGCCAATTTCATCCCCTTTATCGTTGAGATGTGTGAAAAACGCCGCACGCGGTAAAGATAATTCTTGCAGTTAAACCAGGATGTTCTGCATTCAGCCCAAGTAGAATTATCCGTAATTGTTGTATTTTATATGGGTGCAGCGAAGTTCGTCCATATATGAGTGTTTCGCCCATTTCTAACTAAATATATCTTTGTCATTGGCGTTTAGTGGGCTATTTTATTGCAAAATTAATTAGCTTCTTCAAGGCATTACATGTCACTTCATTTTTCATTTATTCAATAACTTGCAAAGTTACAGTCCGTTTTGCTATGTATATGGTAATATCTGTTACAGCAAAGTTTGATAGCAAACGCAACGAGAATCAACAAAGGTATTGCTCCGTTGACGAAGGGCAGGGTTTACGCATTATCAACAAGAAATAGCTTGACGTTTTCCGCCTCTCTTTCTCAAGTTCTGTCGAAGTTAATGCGGATTGAGTGCAGTTTTTTATTGTAATCACGAAAAAATCACTTTCTTTCTTCAGATTTTCACGTTTCAAGGTCCATAGATGACGAAAAAGGGAATTTCTTAATTCCGTCTGTCTGTCTGTCTGTCTGTTAGCAGTATAGCTCAAAAACTATTTTTCACGTACTGTAGGGAAATGTACTGTATTCCTAAATACAAAATGGTTTAGAAAAGTGATACTTTTCTGCATAGCAACACTTTTCCACATAGCAACGCATAAATATAGATCAGCAGTATGGTACACATTAATCGTACAATTACTTAAATTAGAAAATGTTATTCCATTAGATTGTAAATTACTGCTGATTGCTAGCGAATCAGTGGAACTCGCCGGTGCAAGAGAAAGCATCGAAGATGGAAGTGGAACGACGTTCTGTCCGAAAATTCGCCTGGACGTTTTAATTTCATTGCTAATGCTGTCTTCTACATATCCCTTTGCCACGTTTGTCGAACGCCATCCCCCATGACACTTCAACATCTGTATGTCAGCTCCACTGTCGGCAAGAAATGTTGCTGACGTTCTGCGTAGGCAATGTCATGTGTAGTTCTTACTATCTGACAGCTGCAGGTATTCTGCAATTTTTCTTGGAATCGCAGCAAAACTATTAATGCCTACAGGCTGCACGGAACATTTGCCCTTATTATAGTAGATGAAGAATCTTGGATGATTAGTATGTTTCGGACGTAAGTTCAAATACTTTCTATACAAATCAATTCCATTAATTCCCACCGGCGCTTCTGAAGTTACAGTGAAAACACGTTTCTTCATTGTCTTCGTATCACACAGTGTAATAATTAAAGTGGACCCAGTGTCTTCGATATCATTAACTGACAGGTTACGTAGTTCTTCCCGTCTACAAGCACCATTAAGCCCAAATATTAATACGACCTTCATCATTAAAAAGGATTCATCAGGAGCTTGGGTTAAAAATGTTATGACGTTAGCCATTGTCAAAATTTCAGACTTTTTTGCCTGATATCCATCATTTTGACGTTTTAAAAATGCGAGCATTTTTGAGTGCTTTGAAATATCTACATTTTCCTTTACATTGAGCGTACACTTCAACATTGAGTAGGTTGACCACAACGTCGAGCTTTTCAAAGACTTTGCCTGTACAGAAACAATATTGGAGTGAATTATTAAAGACAATATTTATTAGATATAAAATAAACCTTTTCAAAGAAGTATGCAAGCAGGACGTTTTCACTTGCCCCATGTGCTCCTTTTTCTATCCGCCATTTAGAAAATTTATTGTAGCTCTTCTCGTACTTGTCTTTCGACTTGGCTGGCATTAAATTTACGATGGCTTCAGAAGCCGCGGCCAGAATATCTTCGTGTACATCCACTTCCATTGCTAATCACTTTTGGAAATGGACTTCGAAATTTTTGTTGGTTGTTTGTTTACATAGCGTAACCATGCTTATTGTTACTATGGTAAATGGCTACCTAACACCTACCTACTATTTTAATTTTTGCACAACCTTTTACATGATTTTTCATATTTTTATATCAAAATTTGTAGGCATTTCCCTACAATACATGAAAAAATAGCATGTACAACACGTGAGAGAAGTGTTTTTTCCGTGCTCGGCGCGATTTTAATCTCGGCTTCTCCTCGATTAAAAATCTCGCGTCTTGCACGGAAAAAACACACTTTCCGCAACTTGTTGTACAATATACTATTGTCAGAGGAAGACGATATTTTGCATACATATTATATATCTATCTCGCATAAAACCGGTACAATTTCATATAAATATATACAAGGTATACCCCAGCGGGATAAATTTTTTTAATTTGAAAAGGCATTGAATTTATTAGAAATGTGAAGATATTTTTACTCCTAAGTTAATTTTATTTTTAACTTTAATTAGTGTAACAATGACAGCGACCAGAGAAGTTCTGGGTAAAGCCTTTTACAGATTTTGTTGTTACATAATGCTAGGATCGCGGGGTTATTTGGGTCTTAAGTAACGTTTTATGTGTAACGTGCTCTCTCCGTTGTTTTACGAATTTGTCTATTTTTCATTTCACACAGTATATGTCCTGTCTGATGACCACGTTGTTACTTATCTTAAACTAGCTGAAACCCGCGGCATATGCCGCATTTAAAATGTAGGACGAATTTAATAACTTTTGTTGCACTAAAGAAAGCTTTAAAAGCACGCTAGAGATTGGCAGTAAAGAAAAGTTCCAAAAAATATATTTTCAAATGGAAAATTTCTGGAAAGGAAACGCTAGCCTCTGGAAGGCGTCCTAATTAAAACGATGTTGTTGGAACGAAGTAAAAAAAATTCCGGAAAGAATTAATGCTCTTATGAGATTATATGTGAAAATTATTTGCGCCAGCGAAATAATTCTCAGCTGCCTGCAATCTGTGTTTCTTTTCAGGTTTAAGCCGTTGAGGCGTTGAGCGTCATCCTTTATCTAATAGACTTGTCTGTCCGTCCGGGACGCTGTTTCAACAGCCAAACCGTAAGAGATAGAGAAAAAAGTAATTAAAGTTATATGTTTGGAATGGTCATGTCAGGTCAGGAACCGAATTTCAGTCTCTAACACTAATTATTATCTTAATTATCCTAATCCTAACTTTTTAGGTTAGATTCTAAGCAAATTTTATCAAGGCGAATGCGACTGGTAGTTTGCTACCAACAATAACGTCATATACGTACGCGTGGTGAATACGCGTTCAATTTGCAAAACGGTTTTTGTTGTTTTTTTAAATGAGACATTTGTCTCACTGGGTTGCTAGAAAAAATATAAATGCGGTAACTCAAGTCTCCAGTTACGCAGTTACTGATATTGTTAAATAACTCGATTAATTATTATTTCTTTGTCATTTTAAACACAAGAAGCCGAGTAGCCCAGATTGGTAAGCGCTTGCCTTGCATTAAGCAAGTCCTCGGTTCGAATCCGGCGAGGGCCTGAATCTTCTGCAGCCTTGCGATTTGAACCGGGCTCGGTGAGACCATTTACAGTTGGGCACCAAATTAACCCGGGTGTAGTCGCGCGTCCTAAACTTCCCTTAGTGGTCGCGCCCCGGTCGGTTCAACCGCATTTAGTTTTTTTAACAGAATGTATGTAAATTAATAAAAATCTTTTTCATAACACCTACTTGTTATTTGTTAATAACAGAACTGTTAACCTGACTGAAAAGTTCCTCATAACAGCCATGGCCATGGCTCAGATAAACTCATTAGCATCGCCTGACGGCATCGGCCACAAATTTATCCTCGTTTGTTAGATGCCTACTAACGGCCTTATATCGTTAATAACTATAACATTTCTCTTGCACTTTATTAGGAAAGCATAATAAACGATTTTACAGCGTAGCATTAATTTATAATACCAGATAAATGAAAAAATAATTGAGTTACGTTAGATCAATCGCATTAACAAAAAAAACGGTTTTAAATTTTTTTTAAATGTGCTGAAATGTCACTAAAATATCAAAACTGCATTTTAGGAGAATTTTAAAAGTTCAAGTCGCAAAGGAGCTGCATTAGAAAGCTACAGCAATTTTTTAAAATGTGCGGTTGAATCGACCATAGCGCGACCACTCCCGGGTTAACTGTACTCTACTCAGAACCACAGACCTAAGAGATAGAGTAACAAGGTCAACATAACACACACAGAGACCTCACACAATGGGTGCTGTGCAAGCATTAAAAGGCGCGGTTCAACTTTGTATCACGAATCCGGGGCAAGTTGAGCATTGTACCGCCAGATGCAAGCACATATAGCACCAGCCTCTAGACCGCAAGGTAAAACGAGGTTATCGATTATACATCCATACATAATACATTTTAAACTGGCATTATTATTATTATCTCTATAATAGCAACCATAAATAACTGTTTATAATGTTTATATGCTAGCGAGTTAATTTTCTTCTTAAATCGCTAGTGAATTAATAGTAGATTGTTCTACAAGTTAAGAAAGGTGAGAGTTTTCCAGCGAATGTAAAAGTTTTACGTGGAATTTTCCAATGTGTTGAACATGCAATTTTTCCTTGTAGCTGACAAAAATATCTTTTTAAATAATTTTGGTCAAAGTATGGAAGCGCAATGTTTACTGTACTGTATAAATATAAATAACCATTATACATTATAGAATAGACCTTACTTGAAAATGGATGAATCTGTTATTAATTCATTTAGTTTCAATTTAAACTGCAGTGTTTTATAGCATTCGGTTACTTATTTCAAGTTTTTTGTTAAAAAAATTTTTTTAAATTAAAAAGTTCCTTCATATTTTTATTTCGTAGCCTCTTTTACCTTTCGGTGTCGGGGACCATTCATCTTTCATTTATTTTATTTACTATGTAGTTGTATATTTATTTTAAGACGGTTTATTTAAGCTTCTCACAGATTACGGAGGCGGTTGCCCTTAATAAAGGGATCCGATACAAAGTTTCTTCCCCGCATAAGCGTTATTTGAAATTTGTTGACATGCGGTTTTACTTACAGCATCCTGTCTTCTATCTCTTCCTTGAATTCTGGTATTCTAGCCGTCATTGCTTGCAGAATTTATTGTCCAGTCCAATTGTCCTGCCGAAACATAAATTTACGATACGCATTTGTCCAGCAAGGTACTGGCCTACGGGGAAATTTTAGAACCGTCTACAGTTTTCTTGATAAAACGGAACTGAAAATTCAGTAATTGCTAGTTAGCATTGTCATTCAACAGTCACCCTTGGCCTTTGTAGTTATTCATTTTGCGTTGTTTTTAGTGGTGTGTGAATCAACATGGTAAGTAAAATGTCCATTTTATTACCTACTTTTTTTACAAAAAAATATCTGATTGCTTAAACAAATGGTTCATCAAACAAAAACCTTAATTCACTTGGTGTATAATATTTATTAAAAATACTCTTTATTTGTTTATAAAATCCTAATAGATTTTGTTGTGAGTGTGGAGTAAAGATTCATAGTCGGAGAATTCTTCAGTTGCGTGAGTATTAATTTGTTATTTACCTCTTGTCTGTAAGCGTCTTTTGGACAAAGTTACGGAACCTTTAAATGTTTCAAAGTAAACTTGATTAGTTAAATTACAAATTTTCTTTTTAGAGATATGTCCCTCCTGCAAATTACATTTTTCGGTGGGGCAATACGACATCCGTACCTGCACCGTGATACGTTGTTGCGAGTGCAATTTTCTGATCTGTGGTATGTATTATAATTTACTGCTAGGCATCCATCTTTAAAAATACGATCATTCGTCATTTTGATTATTCACTAAGTAATCGACTATCCTAATTAAAGAAAGAAAATTCAAAAGTTTGACTTCTTGTGGAATTAATTTGACTACTCCCTTTTTCAATTTAGATTTCCAAAAATATTGCGAGGGGTGTGGGAATACCAGAGAATTTTCTTTCAGGAAGGTAGTTGACATGGGGCAGCAGATAGCTGCCAATCGAGCAAAAGCTTTGGCTCGTCAGAGAACCAAAAAAAAGAAGCAAGCGGTAAGATTAAATAATTAGTGTAAATTAATTTGATTAAATAATTGGTTATAATAAATAATTTTTTACTAAATACTTTTATTGCTTATATGATATAATATATAGGCTGTACAAAGTTAATTGTCCAGTATTGCTAACTTTGTTATCAATATTTCGATTAAATTAGCAAATCTGTAGTATAACTCACGTATAGTCTGTTCAGTAAACATAAAAATACAAAGTGGCCTTTGATTTCCAAAAGTTCATGAGTGTACTTCCAAAATGCATCTTTGTCTTTGAATGTACTTACAAAAAGTTACTAAAACAAATAGGTTAAGGGTATGACATTTATCTAGCATCTAGCAAAAAAAAAGCTGTTTTTGTGTTTACTGAATGCCCTATAGATCACGATGGCGAAAACAGAAAAACAATTGATTATCAGATTTTCAAATTATTCACAAAAATTAAAAATTACTTATTGTAAATACACCTATGGAATAAGTTGTTCAATTTAAAATATGTTAATTTTGCGAATAACTCGAAAAGTTTTTCTATTTTTGCCATCTTAATCTACGTGAACAGTACTACAAATGCTAATATAATCGAAATCGTAGCTTTAACTTTGAGCACCCTGTATGTAGGGTTGTGTGAACCATACTTTTTTTGAACCGAACGTTTCTAGTAAATGTTCAAACAAACATTTCAACCAAACTCGTATTAAAAGTTTGTAGTTTTCAAAAATAATTAATTTCATCGCATTTACAAAATATTTAATAGTAATTTATTATACAAGACGATAAAGTTAAATTTTATCCACGAGTGAATCGTTTAACGTCGAGACGCAGTCGAGACGTTAATGATTCAAGAGTGGATAGAAATAACTTTATCGTCGTGTATAATACAATATTTTTTTCTATAGCAAGAACTTTAAAATGACAGTTAATCACATTTCAAAATGTCAGTAGCTAGATTGGGTTGCTACGATAATACGAAGCTGTCATATTTAATTTAAACAAAAGTTAGAAAATTAAATTACTTTATCTATCCTTGATGTTAAAGTGCTACTTTATCTACCCTTGCTGTTAAAGTAAAACTTGACCTTTTGTTTTCAGTTGATAAAAGCACACTTTAACATGTGCTATAGAAAAAAAACATTTCTTAATTGTAAGTATTTACTTTAGTTCTTAATATTAAAAATAATATGGTTTATTAAATATCACTATTTTAAATAAATTGAGCAATTTAATTAATTCCCAATTTTATTGCAATTTGTCATCTCAATCTTATCTCCTGAGGAGAACTATCACATCTATAACAACTAATTTGCCTGTTGTTCAAAATTTGCAGAACAATTCTACTGTAGTGGAAGAGGAGTTATTGGTAGTGGAAGAAGAATTAGTGGTAGTAAGTATTAAAAAATTAGTATTAAATTACCTAGTAATAAATTATTTTATTACAGGAGGCACTGGAGTGAGTGCCAAATAGTAGCAGTTAAAATATAATGATTATTCATTATAAAAATAAATATATACACTGTGATTTTTTATCTCGTTACAGCACATATTACATGCATCGTTTTTTCATGTGTTTAAAATGTTGGTAACGTTTGAAATAAACTAATTTCATAGATGCCACTGCGGCAACTATGAATTCGTTTCACTCATGAAAAAACGTTGCACGTAATATGTGCTGTAACGAGATAAAAAAACTATAGTGGATATGCAATTTCAATGTGGGAATTCACGTGGAGCGTGTAATTGGCAATTTGAAACAAAAGTACAAGATTTTAAGTGATACATTACCACTTCAACACAGTTCTGGAGTCAATTTTTAACAGCAGCGACAACAACTTTCTTTGTGACATGTGGAGTAGGCCTCATGGGGATACCACATAATAAAAAAGTGCCGTCAACTCTATCTCATGGTGGTATGGAAAAGAGTGCAGAGTACGTGCTTCATAAGCTTCTTTTAATAGCTATTAACATTTGAGGTAAGCCTGCCGAAAATATTAATAGGCGATACATTCCGAGTTATCTTATTATATTTTTCCCGCTGCTTATCAAAATTTTTCTAGATTATTGAAAAAAATCGTTTGGTTTGTCACCTGACACCAGGAGTAATATTCGTGAGTCGTGTTACCTGTGAGTGTCACATGTCACATAAACACTTGCAATTATAAACAAAACGTCTAAGTCTGCATCTTGCGTTGCTAATTTTATTATCCTAGGAAATTAATAATAATATTAAGTTCCGTTGTCAAGGGAAAGCAGCAAACAATAGCTATTTAAGTCACAAAAAATGTAAGGACCTATTAACATTTGAGGTAGGCAAGTACAAGCCAAGACGAAGTCGCGGCTTGTTGCCTGCCGAAAATGTTAATAGGCGATACATTCCGAGTTATCTTATTATATTTTTCCCGCTGCTTATCAAAATTTTCCTAGATTTTTGAAAAAATCGTTTGGTTTCTCACCTGTCACCAGGATTAATTTTCGTGAGTCGTGTTACCTATGAGTGTCACATGTCACACAAACACTTGCAATTTAGAAACAAAACGTCTAAATCTGCATCTTGCTTTGCTAATTTTATTATCCTAGAAACTTAATAATAGTATTAAGTTCCGTTGTCAGGAAAAAGCAGCATACAAATATAATCACCGACTTACACGTTTTGTTACTAAGGCTGTATCACTGACTTACATGATCAGCAGCTGGAAA
>OW679194.1:236967612-237033251 GCA_940337035.1 Agriotes lineatus | reverse complement strand
CGAGTGCCATTATGTATAAATAGTTACACCATGTTTGTTAGCTGAAAGTTTAATCTATTATTTATTGTGCACGTTTGAAGAAAGTGTGTTCTGAAACGCAGTCACTTTCTAGTAGGGGAAAGACTTATTAATGTCTCCTCATATTATTACGTAGTTTAACTAAATACAGGTAATAAATAAGAAGCAATTTCATCGTTTAATGTCTATTCTTAACTTTATTACATTAACTCAACATCATTTTTAACAATAACTTAAACAGGAATTTAAAATCTATTTTGTACATTACACACAACAAAACATACCTCTAGTTCAACACATACACTGAATATATACATAATTGTACATAATTTGCATTCTAATTAATAATCATATTTAGCACATGACCTATTCGCATGGGGTGCGCACCGTCATCTCTTGTCGGGAATTCAAAATTCCAGCTATTTGCAGCATTTCGCGTATTTTACGGATCGCAGAGGGATCAAAAGGAAAGCGCAGACCGTAAACCGAACATTATCCACCGCTTCGAATCCCAATGTTTACGAAGTGGAAATTGCAGACCCCGCTAAACGCGTCTTTCGCCATGGAACCAAAACTGTACATGTTACATCGGTGCTGGGCAAACGTTTATTTTTTGCAATTTAAATCCGCCTCTTCACACGCAAAATCAACGAACCCTCAAAGCTGCTGGATTTAAATCTAACCCAATTTTTGATTACATCATAACACTCCAAGCACGCAAAGGGTAGCTGAAGCAAATTAACTTCAAGTAGCAATAAACCATCGTTACTTTATTGCTGTTTAAACCGGCCACGCCTCTGCGTATTTAGCTAAAATACGCATCCATAAAGCTTGTTTTCTTGGGCCGGTCCGTGGGAATTGCTCCTGAAGGTATTCGCCAGGAGGCGAAGGAAGTAAAACACATGCATTTTCTAGGCCAGATCTTGTACTAAATATTTACCACGTTATTGATAACGAAATTTATCAATGATACGCAAAAATAAGTTCTATAGTAATAAATTATACATGCTATACAGTCTTTTATCAACTTCTCTGGTTGAAATTCCGATTTATTTGATCACTGCTTACAGATTTAAATTATACTGACGCATGTAAAATGTCAGTGACTATACACTATGTTGTATCAGTTGAAAAACTGCTAGGCCATCGATTTCCGTGTGCGGCTACAAGGCGCAAATGTGGGCAGATGAATGCTGCAGCAATAAACACCTAATATAAATTTTATGATTATAGTTGCACTTCGAGCCCATTTCCACGAAATTGTACGTATAAACTTCTGTTAGCTTTAGTAATATGCTTTTATTTTTTCTATACCAGTTTATAACCATCTCTAAAATTTAGATTATCGTAAAAATTGGAGAAATACGTTGAAAATAACACTGGAATCCCCCAAAAAAAAAGTAATCTTCGTTCTTCGTGTTTTCACAGTATGCATTTGGGCCACTTGGAAGAACAACAGAAAATGAATCAGTATACCGGATGAAGACTTGAGCGACGAAGTATGGTGATTTCTATGTTAAATTTTGAATGCTGCTTCATGTAAGTCACCACCCGTTATGACCTACGAGTATAAATTTCTAGAACATATTAAATAGATTATAGAAGTGAGAACTTCTACATTTCCACTTGTTCAGTCCTCTTGTTAAACAATTAGAGCCCGGATTTGTAGGTGAAGCAACATTATTTTATGACTTCCTAAAACAAAATTTAAAATCCCAGTTGGGCTTAAATACCAACTGTCATTCTAGAGCAGTGATTCCCAAAGTGGACGATCCAGGGGGGCGATAGTAGCCTCGGGTGCATTTGGGGGGGGGGGGGGCGGTGAATAAAAATAAGGGGGCAGTGAAAGCTTAAAGAAGGAAGAGAAGGAGATTTACAAAAACCATTCGTACATATTTCATCTGTTGTGTAACAAATAAACACACAAAATGCAAGTTTCAGATTTATTTATTCCATGAAGACTATTTACCATTATTAAATGTTCTTATTCTTCTTCATACCATTTATTACTTTATTTATTCAGTCTGTTTATTCTCCGTTTCTTTAACTTTACTTTATCACACCCTTTAATACACCATCCATAAAGTAAATACCATTATAAAAAAGTTCTTTTATTATTCAAATTTGCTATTACTCAAAATACAGGTTACAAATTCAGAAAAGATTTGTTTATTTTAAAAATATCGTTTTATCTAGCAATAATAATTTACACAAAATTTCTATATGGTATATTTTATTATAACATTACATAATTGACTTTTTCAGATAATCATTTGAGTTTGGTTTTCACTTTAGTTATTCCGAGTGTCAGTTAATACCCACAAATTAAAATCTAAGCTCTGATGTTACCAAACAACTATCCCATCTAAATCAACTTATATGCTCGAACTTTTTTAATAAACTATTCGCAATTTAACAGTAACTGCATCTAACATTCATTAAACAATTCTCAAATATTTATGTTGTAATTTTAATGTATAAATCCTTCCTTGCACTTTTCAATTGCTAATTAATTTATTCTTTCAAAATAATTTCCTACCTAGAAATACTCTTATAGATAATTATCAGTCTCAAGAAGCTACCACTACAATATCTTTCTGTTTATTCGCTTAAAGGATGTAGATTTCCAGGAGGCGCAGAGTAATTTTTTTCCGAAAAGGGGGCGGTAGGCCAAATAAGTTTGGGAACCACTGTTCTAGAGTATTCCGCCAACTTTTATTAATTTTCAACCATCAATACAAGGCAAATACGCCACTGATGTAAAGAACCTACATGTTTACGGAATCTGCGGTTATAATGATCGCATCGTCGAAGAATAACAACATATTGCAAATTTCTTCCGATGTAATAGTTCTGAATGTCAGTGTCGCATTCATAAAGTCAAATAATATTTCTGATAATGTTACATGATCTCCAGTAATAGTATTTTTTAGTGTTTAGTAAATATCAATTGTAAGGTAAATGTTCGGTAGAAGTTTCAATTAGTATAACTTACCCTACTTCTACAGATATTGGCCAGCCGAGTCTAACTTCCTATAAATTTCGTTAGGTATAAATACTCGCTAGTACCACTACGTAGAAATAACCTTCATAATTGTATTTGTCAGCAGAGTCCCACTACGTCTTATTCTCGCTGTAGTCAGTTACCGGTAATTATATTTAGTGACTATTTATCACCATACATACAAACACAAATAATATCCTACACGTTTAGCTCTGAAGTTTAAATTATTTTAGACAGTGAGATAATTTAGACGTAAATGGAGTTAGCATGAATTTATAGGTAGCGATATTTATACGGAGTAAAACTCAAAAATTACTTAGATTTCTATAAAATGTGACATTTATAAGACATGGTATTTAGACGCCAAGGGATGCTTTTAATGGGTTGTATGCAGTACCACCGATGCGGATTGTCACAGATGTAGACTACCACCAATACAAATTACCACCACATGATTTACTACCGACTGAAGCAAATTTGTAGAATTTGCCACCGAACGGAAATGCCGCTTTCTTTGCAACATAACTAGTGGTCTAAGCTATATAAGTACTAGCACAGTCGATATACCTACAAAGCCGAATAAAATACGCCATGGTCTAAACAAATAAAATCACATAAATTAGCATTTTGAAAGAATTGAAATCTATGTATGAATTGAAATATAATATTGGCATTTTATTAGAGTCTAAACAATTTTACAAAAACTAGTAACATCTGTTACTACATAAATATACTATAGATACTGTCAAATGATTAATATTTGAAAAAAATCAAATTTGTGGTAGCTTACGGAAGTTCCAGCAACTGATATCAGATCCGGTAAAACTAGAGTTGCAAATTTGCGTGGACTACCACCCACGCAAATTTCAGCCGGACATAAATCTAAATCGGTGCTAATACAAGTCGGTGGCGCTTCAGTTTAGTGGAATTTCATATATTTGTCACAAAATTCGGTGGTAGTTCCAGTCGGATGTAAATCTACATCGTTGGTAATTCAGATCGGTGGTAGACACGTCGGTAGTTAATTTTAGTACATCGGTAGTAGTCAGCACTCAAAGCTTTGATTAATTCAGGATATTTATTTAAGCTTCGACAAAAGTCGATAACACAATTTTATTCGATTCGATTAGATACAAAGTGTTTTAAATCGAAAACAAAATCAAATTGAATCCAATCCAATTTTACGGAAATCAAATTTAATGGAATAGAAGAGATTTCTTTTTAGAAACCAAAAATTATTCTATTGAGTAGAGAACTCAAAGTTGATTCATCGATCAAGTGTAGTACAGTGTTGAACAGGACTTCCAGGTTTTTTATTATATAGGGTGATTTATTAAGATGTGACATATTCTATAGGTATTTATCATGGGTGGTTTATTAATTTATTCGATTTACGATGGCAATCGACTTGCGATTTCAATCGATTTATTAATATTTGGTCGAATTTTTTAAGCATGATTTGATTCGGTAAAAGTGAAACATCGATTTACCCATTATGATTTATTTGTTGTAATCGAGAGACTTTGATTTCTCTAATAGTAGATAATAACCTTTATGTGCTATATCATAGTGAAATGTTTATTTATATGAGTCTGACTAACGCAAATGTGGAGGTCATATTTGAGAGCATGCATTTTCTCGTCTTTTGAAAATATTAAAAATTTGCAACATAATTATGTAACAAAAAAATCTACCTGTGTTAACATACGTAAAATAATGATAAACACATTTTGGATCCAATTTGGTACTTTTATTATTTCTATGCATAGCTGTTCGTAGTGTTCGTATATGCATGATTGGCAATTTAGTAATCGCTAATGGCGCTTTGTATCTTAATTTATGACAGTGAAAATTTCCATGATGTTTTTCTTTTTATAGGTAACTGATAATGATGGAATTACAAAACAATTTTTGCTTTTGTTGTTGCATTTGTATTTATGTCTTTTCTATTTAAACCATTGAAAGTGTCTTACAGAAGCTGCTCTTTATAATTCGGTCAATTTAAAACTAGATTGGGAATCACTCGTTTGTAGA
Source organism: Agriotes lineatus (assembly GCA_940337035.1). Lineage (NCBI taxonomy): Eukaryota > Metazoa > Arthropoda > Insecta > Coleoptera > Elateridae > Agriotes > Agriotes lineatus. The sequence continues at coordinate 237,028,195 of OW679194.1, read as the reverse complement.
TTAATAGCAAAATGTTTGACCTCATTTCGACGTTGTGGGGTGGGACAGATCCAACAACATTTATAACTGATATTGATGTCACGAGATCATAAAACGCACTTGAGGTTTATGCTAAGAATTCTTACTCGTAGAGGGCATTAATTATAAGTATGATCAAAAATTAATCTCATCTAGTATGGCTATGAAAGAACAAATTACTGCCTTTAAAACTGGCTCTAATATATCTAATTTTTAGGTTAGATGTAAGATGAAGTATCTGTTCGAGCGGCGTAAGCTTATTTGTTGGATAATTACATTACTTTTATGTGCAAATTAATTTATTTCAATATAATATTGTAATAAGATGGATAAAAAGAATATTTAATAATGACAATTGATAGTTTGATTAAATATAAGTATGTAAGTCAACTTTAAAGGCATTGGTTTGCACCTCCACATCCATACTAAATGAGTTTAATTTTTGATCATACTATAGAGGTATGCTTAATGGTTGCAGCGAATTCTAAACACTTTTGAGTTATGATTAGAAGTTGCATGAAATTGTAAATAAGTGTAACTGTAACTGACCGCCATGTTATTGCTTACCCATGGGCACTTTTAGAAGTGTACTTTACAAAGCTTTTTATTCAGCCGCGAACATGATCCCATAAACCGCTCCAAGTATGGGCGTTAAGTTACGTTTCCAATAAGGAAAAGTGTGTAAACCATCCCAGGCATACAATAAAGTGAAAATAACGCGCACTTAGAAAACCTTTCTGTCCCTAGTTAGATTAAAAGCATTACGGCCATTGTGCAGGAGCGTCATTAAAACCGCTTTTTCCAAATAAATAATTCGGCGCCCGAGGGAGTTTTCACCCGAGCGAATTTTCAACGAGTGTGCGTCTGGGCAGTAAAGTAGGCTTCGCCGTGTAAATATAGGTCCGTTCATTACGCAAACAAAAATAGTAAAGAATGGAAATGCCAATACGTGTAATCTATCAATCAATCAGATCGGACGCGCCTGTTTTCAGGCGTCAAGATCCAGTATAAATCAAGGATCCTCCACAGTGGCATTTTGAAAGCTCTGTCCGTGACGCTTGCACTGGCGCTCAAATCCTCGTTGTAGGTGGAGGGATCACATAGGGCAGTCTGTATGAATTTATTAGTAATTTGGATTGATAAAGTTAGTTTGCAAGGGTTGACATTTTCGCAAAGTAAAAGCAAACTCTGAACTATAGTAAATGAATGGTTAAAGAGCTGTTAAACCATAGTTTGCTCTGGATTTTCTGTTAATTAAAGTTTAACAGATAAAACAAATGCGTTTCTAATCGGAAATGAAACTTTGTAATCAGCCGCCGAGAAGTTCAAATATTTACGTTCGGAGCGGTAGAAGCACGGTGGCTATTTTCTTAAGCAGAAAATAACCATTGTCCTCATTACGGTCTAAAATCGCTAGGAATGATTAACTTGTGCTTGTTTACAGTTCCTTATTGGTTTAGGGAAAAATAAAAAAACAGCAATAGAAATTGATTGTATCGTCTACAGAAAATTGATTCATTCGCCAAGCATTATTGATTTTGATGCTGGGAAAGTGAATTTGCTTATTAGAAGAGATTGTTCTGTTCTGATTAAAGTTGAGAATAACGAGAAGAAATGTCTAAACGTCAAAAAAACTGCCTTAGCAATAAAGCGTGTAACTACTGCCATGGCTTTGAGCTTTCAGGTTGCATACTGTACCACCCATGTGGATTGCCACCGATTTGGATTTTTTACGACTCTCTGACAACTGTGCTGCACATCACCACATGAATTATCATCGGGTGGTTTTGATTCCGGTTTTGTGTTATTTCAATATGTGTCATTAGCACAGACTGAGTTTACATCCAATTTAAAATAACTGTTATCGATATGGAATACCACCAAATAGATATACTACCGACTAAAGCACATTTGTAGAATTTTCTACCGATCGAAAAACCTTCGATCCGCTTGCATTGCAACATAACAAGTTGCCTAAGCTATAGCCAAGAGTTGCTCTAGCCAACAAGTATAGTATTATCGCTAGTGTAAAATATTTTATTAGTGTACGTGGCTGTACTATAATGTGGCGACCGCATGATTTGAGCAAAATAATTTTTTTCGAGTCGCAGATCTAAGTCTCCTGGCCAAAATCTATGTAAAATAGTTTAATTTTATTTAGGAATTAAAAAATAATCATAATAATACTGGTATCTTAATACAATGTTACCAATTTTGTGACGAAATATGATGCATTTGAAAGGATAGCAACATCAATTACTTTATAAATTGCTGTAAACGTATTAATTTTGGAAGAAATACATGTTCATTGTCTTTCACGTAAGATCTATTGCAGCACCAACCTTCGCATTAGCTCAGAGGTGTATCCAGTCAGTGGTAGTTTGAGTTGAATGTAAATCCACATCGGGGATAATCCAAGTTGGTGGTAATCATATTGCTGGTGCGCACTTACCGTTTGTTGTTCATGGAGCAAAAATTGCTGCGATGCAAACAGTATTTTGACAAGTATCGCAAAATAACACTTTTTTTAGTTGAAGGTTTATATCTCGATTTTCTTAGATTGTCTTTCCTATTAGAGTTATACTACAACAGAAGATCATGCCGATGATAAAGTTGAATGGTGTGTGTAATTTGTTCCTGGGGGACACAGGTTTGAAACTTGCTTCACCTAACTTGTCGGTTGAAGATTTGCCGAATACATCTTTTACTAACGACTTTCTTAGTTCATTATTGGAATAAAGGAATATTACGAGTCACCGTGTTTCGTAACACATTTCAGTTTTCAGATTTTACATTTTTGCTGACAATTGTTAAGCAAATGATGACAGGTTATCTAAAGTAAAACTTACTGTAGAACAGTTCACTGATAAAATGCAATCCAATTACGTTCCTGAACGAAATTTATACGTTGACGAGTCAATACTACAAAACCTACAAATACAGTCTGAAACTTTATGAGTGATCTCGTTGTAAAAATTAGAATTCATAATAAAAAATCCGAACGGAGTGAAGGGGTATAAGTAACTCTTAAGATGTTGGAACGAAGCTGATGGAAAGGACCTTGAGAACTCCGTTTCATTTCATCAAAAATTCGAAAGAATTGGTCAAACAAAAATTACGAAAAGCGAAAATGTATGGAATGGAGCGATAAGCGCGATGTTCGTACTATTTATAACATGCATGAAATGAAAATGGTCGTCGTAACTAAGCGAAAAAGTAAACTTGTAAAAAAACCTAACATGATACACGATTATGATCACGGCATGCCTGAAGTTGGTCGTTGTGACCAAACGTTGTCTTATTATTTTGCCCTTAGGATTTTAAGTACAATTGAGGATACTGGAAGTTAGTATTATTAATGATTAACTTGTCATTAATACAAAGTGTAAACTGAATGTTTTGGCTGTATTGACGATTATCATAAGAAAAAAGTTACTAAACAGTAACTTTTTCACTTGTTACAGAACTAGTTGCTAACCAATAATAAGTGTAAATGACTTTTTTTTATTAATCAATTAAACAGAAATTAATTCAAATGCGTATAATTTACGTTAGCTTTTAAATTAAAGCTTAAAATTGAAGTTCGCTGTCTTTGTAAGTTTAAATATTAAAATGTAAATTAATATGCCTAGACCACTTCATGTCTTAAATATTTGCTTTATTTTGGTTCACATCTAGAATATATTCAGTTCAGTACATTCGCCTGCAGTATTTGATGGATGGATTGGGTAGCTCATTAGTATCGTTACCAGTCCCAACCCCGGCTAAAGGAGGATGGTTGGTAGATATAGTTAGTACCTTGTTTACCGTAAATAATATAATGCTCGTAGAACTTACAACAACCTTTGGAACACGACGGATATAATAAAAATAACTCAGGTAAGAAAAAGGCATTCGAAAAAGGAGATTTTAAGGCTTGCAATATGGAAAATATCGACATGGAATTATAAAAAACAAAAAATTATAACTGAAAAGTCATGTGATATTTGTGTAGCAAATGAAACTATGAGAAAAGTGCTGGAACGACTATCTGTGAATGCAGGTGTATGCCTACTAAGTAAAAAAACATATTACAGCATAAAACAAATCAGTTATATAGATAAGAGAATATTGTTATTATTTCTAACTCTGGCTAATATCAAAATGAATATAATATCCACCTCAGACACCAAAATTAAAAAGGGAAACATTTTACGAAAACCTTCAAAACGTACTTAACAGCATACCTTCAGAAGAAAAAAATGTAATCAAGGGTGATTGGAATGCACGCATATGGAATAAAACAAAAAAAATGGATGAAGCCAAGTTAAATAAAAATGTAGAAGATTTAATTGAATTCTGCTGCATTAATGAGCTTAGCACAAACCATATTTTTCATGACAACACAGTGCAACAAAAGATAGCATGGCCCAACATCAGAAGATAAACGTCAATAATTAGTAATAGAAAAAAAAAACATCCAAAACAAACCTTAGACTTCCGAGCACCAACATCTGTTGACGTTGAATTCAATCATATTCTAGTTCCCTGCAAGTTAAATCTGAAAATTTCCATGAAAACTTCTAAAATGACAAAAGAAGTAGTTGGTAAAAGACAATTTAGTTATGGGGCTAAATTCTCCAAGACCTCAGTAAGAGATCTGGCAAAATAAAATAACTTTTCGATATACAAAGTACAAAACAAATACTATACACGAGGGATAAAGAAGATGAAAGAGAGATATTGAGAGAAATATACGAAAGGCACCGAACATGATATGTATCGGATTCAAAGAAACATCTGGAATATATTAAAAATCCATATGTACAACTACAAAGTATTGATAAAGAAGAATATAGAATAATTACGGAAGAGAAAAGTCAGTAGTACAATAAAAAGAATCAGTTAATATCATGTTGAAAAGGTACATCATACCATAAGTACTCTAAGACTTGGTTAATCTCTAGGCCTAGACGGAAATTACAATGAGCTCATTAAATATGACTGCAAAACATTGGCAAAATAATTATTCTCTCAAATTATTGCAGAAAAAAGTACCCAATGCTTGGAAGAATAGTTACATCATACAATACGCAAGAAAGGTGATAGAAACTTTCCCGATAATTACAACGGCATCACGTTACTAAATACAAGTTTTAAGCTGCTCACTGTTATCATAGAGGAAAAACTAGAAAACATATTCGAAGAACAATAAGGCTTCAGAAAGATTAGAACTACGATCGCTGTAATATTTATGCTACAACTGGTAGATAAATCGATAGAATATAATCGTCCCATATTCATGTGCTTTGTAAACTTTACTTTAATAGAACTAATAAATGACATTAAAACAACCACGCTATAATAGAAAATATTACAATAACTAAAGGAATACGAAAAAGAGACCCCTTGAGTCCAGATGGCTTCACTTGATCGGATACTGACTTCAGGCACTAATTTTTGTATAATCCTGCCCACGACAAGGTTCAGATTTCCCGAATAGGAGTCAGAAGCTCTTGACCATTGCCCCACCCAGATTACCCTTCGGATAGAAAGAAAACAACGTAGATTTCATTTTTATTCAAACAATTGAAAAACTGAGGCAAACTATTCCTGAAGATCTCGTGTTTTTGACAACCTTTGACCGATATATCCTGACTGTAAAGCTGAGTGACCTTTGTTGAATCGCAAAGGAGTTAATGAACTGGTCTACTGTAACAGGAAGGTTGTGCCAATATCAGCGAACCGATAGGAATCTGCTTCTTCTCGGCGTGATTTCCAGGCGTAGATGGATAACAATGGCCCAACTGTTGCTTACTGTTGTATAACACAGCTTTGTGCTTTTGTGCTTGCATTGAGAGCAATATCTTTAACAAATGGGGTGTGAACAATGGAAGCCGGGGATCCTTAGAAAGTTGATAGCTCATTAACCTGTTGTTGTTTAGCCATTTTAGATGACTTAAACTGATGTAAGCGAGTCGAGGCTACAATAAAAAATTTCAAAATTGATTTTATATTGAACACAGCTGGACTTTCAGCTTTCAGTGCCAAACGAGTTGTTAATTTTCTTAAATCAATTAAAATGGGGTACGGATGTGTGAGAGGTTTAATGAACCCTTGATTAAACCACTAACAAGACTCACTCGTTGCACAAACTTCATTATTTTTAGTCGTGTTCTTTTGAAAGCTTCGATTGGCCGGGAAAAATAAATAGCTAAGTTATGGAACACGCGAAGTTTATGGCAAAAATGTGGATTTAAAAAGCGAGTCTGAACGCAAAGTTTGACGTTGTTTTTAAGACGATTAATTAATTAAAAGTTTTATAACGACTACGTGTTTGGAGGTGTGGGAGTTGTTGCCCTTCTTATAACAAAACTGCTACACCGCAAAGCCATCTTATTTGTATAATAATAAACGTAGAGCCTTTGCTTTGCTTTTATTTTTTAAGTGCTCATATGGCAATACAGTTTCTTCAATTTTCATCAGATTGCGGAGGAACAAACGTTTCTACATTTTTTATATTTCAAATGGTTATAACTCATGTTTACCCACCACCGGCTGAAACACAAGGCCTCAGCTCTCTGGCCTCACGTCAGCACAAAGCCGAATTGGCCAATGGTTTTATTTTGTTTGAATCGACTCCGCCTGGAATCTCGAGATAAGAGACTCTTACTGGCCAATTTGGCATTCTTGTATTGACGTCAGGCCTGAGAACTGAGGCCTTGTTTTTAGCGGGTTTTGGTTTACCACCGGTTTGGCTTAACTTACATACAGTTATCTGTTAAAACCTAAAATGTGCATTTGAATTGTTACTGAGAAGCTAAAACGAGTGGCTTAACTACTCATCGAGAAACTGAAGACCGAAGGCGATTGCAAACTTTAAATGTAATATATAATTTTTTCTCAATGCCCACCTTAAAAAACTTGATTGTTATTAATGCGTTTTTAGCTTCAAATTTTAATTTAATAAATATATTTGCCTAAACGAGATTTTTTTTTATTAAAATGCTTATTGATAATAAATTTGATTAACTTTATTTGTTTTGTAATATATTAGGTAGGCTAAAAACTTGTAGTTACGCCACTGGAGGCAGAGCGAAATTAGCTAACAACTTTAAGGTGCGATAATAAGCTTCCAGCAGCGCCGGTTTAATGTGTATGCTCAGTCGTGTGAGCTTTATTTGAAAACTATGCCATCAAAGTGCAGCTCTTCTTACAGTAAATGCTGCTTTAACCGTAATTGATAGACCGTTAAAACTGTAATTGTGCTGCCGAAGGTTGTAATTGCTAACTGTTAGTGCCAATTGATATTTAGTTACTGCCATTGGGCTTAGTTAAGAAACCAATTAACAGATCTAATGATATCAATGAGCCTGCCTTCCTTAAATGTGAAAAAGTAAATATTACACCCGCATTCGCACAACTGTAAAATTCGAAATTTAAAGATTTCATCTTAAACATTGGGATCTTAGTATGATATACGAGGGAGATTCAAAAAGTGTTTTAATATGAAGTGCATGCTTGAACTTGAAAATTCTATTTTAAAAACGAGAGACGCTAGTAAAGTGGTTTCTAATTACTTTGAACATGGAACTTCAAGAACATTATTTCCCAATACTATTGAAGCTGGCAAAAGAAATACTGCATGTGGATGGCGCATTACTTAAAAAGGAGTCCCATTGTCTTAGGAATTTAAAAAAATGTTTTTTAACATATTTTAATAAACTATGGAGATACGAACGTATGCAGAATTCTTTTTTTTTAACTTCAGACTGTACTTCGAAAATGGTATTAGTTATTCAATACTTCAGAAACAGTTTTTTCTATAAGATGTTTTTCATGAGAAAACATTGACTTTAGCTTTACGTTTAACGTATTTCCTAACATATGTTAAAAATATAACAAACGCGAAATCGCCGAAAACTTGAGGTTGCTTCTCTGCTCGCTCTTCTGCAGCGCAAATAAATTTTTCAGGATTTACTGCCAATTTTCATTCAGTCGTTTCATTAGCGCTTCCTTTGACAGTTGCCTTCCAAATCAAAAAGATCAGTTATCTAGCCCATCTCATTAGCTAATTTCCCCCAGAATGCACCAGATAACCAAGCCCATCACGTCGTTTATATCTCCCTCCTAGTAGTATTTGAAGTCTTTAATTAAATACATTGTCCCGGATACAGCCTCAGCTTTAAGGGAATTGTCTGCAAACCCTAGTTACACGACTTGTTGTCGTATACCGAGGTCACTGGATTTTTATTAGCGCCTTGATTCTGTTATTAATAGATAGGTGCCTGGTACCCTAACTAATCGGCCTGTAGAGTTCTTATAACGTGGCGTCCATTAATCAACAGGTGGGGCTAAACATCCCTAAGAGATTAATGGAGAAAAGTTTAGTTTGCTTCTTCGGTATTTTACAACTTTAAGAATTTCCAGACGTAGAAGGATGCGAAATTAGAAAGTTGTCAGTTTTCACTTTTTGAAGGTTAGGAGCTGTTAGAAATGTTTATAGAGTTAATAGAATATGTTTAGGAAGTGCCTGTAAGATATGAACCAATATACGAAAATGACACTTCAGATATGACAACACGTCGTTTGCTGGAAATGTGACGCTAAGCTTTTTTTGTGGCAGGATATACAGGATATACATTGATATTCCTACAAAACAAAGAACAATTAATACTTACTATTCGTTGTTATTAAAGGAGAGGGGAAAGCTAGCTTAACGATGTAAGTAAATAACTCTGCATGACAATGCTAGGCTCCATATCGCAATTTTGAGTTAAACTTTAATCATCAAATTAAAATGAGAAATACTTCGACACTATCCCAAGAATCCTGAATTTGGCCCATTTGAAGAAGCGATAGCAGGAGTGATATCTGAAGATTTTAATATTAATGTAAAATATTAAAAGGGGTCCTTCACCTCTTGATATAGCCCTGTATATGGAGCCATTATATTCTTATACACCTGGACGCGTAGGTAGTACTTACGCGCTTAGCAATACCTGGGCGCTTAGAAACTAGTAACATCGCACGTTATAATTATATTTCCGTTGTTAAGGTGACAATTCTTTCTTGCGAAGGCGGTAGTTTTGTTTGTCGGTATGTTGATTTAAGTGGGGTTTGAATATACTTTTTACTTCTCTCTCCTAAAAGACGAAGAAAGTATTGTAATCGCGAAAAAATCATCTTTCGAGATTTCTTCAGATCTTCACGTTTCAGGGTCCGTCGAAGACCAAAAACAGGTTTTATCATTTCCGTTTGTCTGTCTGTCTGTCTGGTTGTCTGTCTGTTGGCAATATAGCTCAAAAACCATTTGTAGGAGAAAGACGATATTTTTCATACATATTATATATCTACTTCGCATGAAACCGGTACAATTTCATACAAATATATACAGCGTGAGCACCTTAAAAATAAAATATTGTTTATTTTTGGGTTAATTTTGAAATAGAAGGAAGTAATAACTTTCACATAGGTCAGGCTTTACATTTGCCGAAAATAAGACTCAACCGTTACAAGATAATATGACAAAAGAGTAAAAACGTTTCAACAATATTAGCATTCCCTTAAATAGTGCGGGATACATCTTTTTTATTTGAAAATTTATTTAATTTATTAGAAACGTGAAGATATTTTTACTCCTAACTTAATTTGATTTTTAAAATTATTTAGTGTCAGAATGTCGACGAGGGAAGTTCTGGGTAAACCTTTTTACAGATTTTTTATACAGGGAGTCAAAGATAAAAGCTTTGATCGCGTGGATCTGCTAAACGGCAAAAGAAAGATCCTCGATTAAATTAGTTAAAATCCTGCGAATCCTAAGTGATATTTTGCTTTATGAAATTAGTGATTTGAATTCCATTTTAAATCTTAAGCTCTAATTTTAAAGCGATGTCAAAATATAATTTTTCAAATTGTACAATATTTTTTAACATTAACAAATACATTCCTTGTACGTCTAATTTCTTTAAGGAAAATTGGGTAGACTGTTACCGTATTGATCTCGACGTAGTAGTAGCTCTTACTCAGTTAGCAATACTTACGTGCTTATCAACACTAGGCAATAACGACGCATTTAGAAAAACTTACGTGCTTAGCAATTCTCAATTGTACAATTAACTTTTAACATTAACAAATACATTCCTTGTGCGTCTAATTTTTTAACGAACATTTGATAGACTGTTACCTTAGTGATTTGGACGTGGTAGTAGCACTTAGCAATACTTACGTGCTTAGCAACACTTACCCGCTAAGCGAGTGATCTCGCTCGTTTTGAATTACCTATATCTCCACAGTTAAGGTAACAATTCTCACTCACGCCGATAGTTTTGTTTGTGTGTGCAATGTAAATTTAAATAGCGTTTGAATTTAATTAAAGCTTTCAACGTTACGACTGCTACAGCACGAAAATACTTTTTTATATAAGGTGTCAAAGATATACGCTTTGTACACGGTGGATCTGCTAAACGGCAAAAGAAATATCCCCGGTTAAATTAACAGAATTTATTTTTCAATCCTAAGTTGTAATTTTAAAGTGATTTAAAATCTTCTTTTTTTTAATTGTACAATAACTTTTAACATTAACAAATTCTCTGTACGTCTAATTTCTTCAATAAAAATTTGGTAAATTTTTATGCAGTGTATCAAAGATAAATTGTTAAGTGCTGTTAAATTAGAAGAAATGCTGAGCATCCTAATTGATACTTTGATCCATATAAATTTTAGTTCGTTTTTACTACTGGTTGAAAACTGAATACTTTTTCAAATGTAACATTATTTAATTTACATGCAAACTAAAGTAAAAAAAAAGTTCAATTAATGCGTCTACATTATATTCTTTCGACTACCGAAATAATTTAAAGAATCATTAGGTGTTGCTACAATAATTGCGCTCGATATAATGTGACTATATTATGTTAAAGTCTAAAAATAGCAGTGTAGCGAAAAGCTAGTAGTCTCAATCCTCTTTTCAGTATCAAGTGAAAGTTTCGAATTGATTTCAAAATCTAATTCCCCAAATTGTACAGTAGCTTTTAAGAAATATCGCTTGTACGTCTTCTTCAATGAAAATTTCTTACTCTATTCCTTTATTGACCTGGACGTGTAAGTACTACTTACACACTTAGCAGCTCTTACGCGTTTAGCAGCATTTACGTGTTTAGCAACACTTACGTGGTTACCAGCACTCATGAGCATCCTAAGTGATACTTTGATTTACGTTGAATTTTTATTTCGTTTTTACTACTGGCTGGCAACTGAAAACCTTTTCAAATATAATATTATTAAATTTAGATGTAACTAAAGGTTAACAGAAGAGAAACTTTCAATTGATGTTTCTAAGCTTTGTTCTTCCTACTACCGAAATAGTGTAAGGAATAATTAACTGTTGTTACAATAATTGCTTCCAAACTAAACTGACTATATTGTGTTCATGCATAAACATGCCAAAGTAGCCATACAAAAAAAATCGTAGTTTGAATTATCTTTTCAATGTCAAGTTGAAATTTAAAAATAATTTAAAAATTGAATTCTTTAAATAATTGTACAGCAACTTAGAACAATAATAAATCAAAATTCTGTAGGCTATTACTATATTGATCTGGACGCGTAAGTAGCATTTACGCACTTAGTAATACTAAGCGCTTAGCAACACTTATGCCCTTAGCAATACTACGCGTTTAGCAACATTTATGCGCTTAGCAGCGCCTATGTGTATAGTAGCGCCTATATGCTTAACTAGTGATCTCGCTCGTTTCACTTTATATCTGAGTTTTGAAGGTAATAATTCTCACTTACAAATCCGGTAGCAGAAACAATTTTAATGGCGGTATGCATACAGTTTGTCTATATGTTGACTCAGGTCGCGTATGAAGGTACTTTAGGCTTTGAAAGTGAGAACTGCCACAACATGAACAGAATTTTGGATTTACAGGTGTTTGAGATTTTGATAAATTGTAAAAGAAAGATCCTTGGTTAAATTAGAAGAAGTTCTGTGCGCCCTAAGTGATACTTTGATCCATGTAAATTTTTAGTTTGTTTTTACTGCTGACTAAAAACTGGAAACTCAAATGTAACATTATTTAAGTTACCTACATAGAAACAAAAGGTTAAAAAACAGAAACTGTCAAGTAATGTTTTCTGTAGAAATATGAATGCGGATCATAGTAGATTTTCCTTCTTCTTGTCCTTCAATCAAATCTTGATTGGTTGGCAGCTCTCCAACGGGTTTATTACAAGCCATATGCTTCATTTCTAACTATCATATTAGTTTAGGATGTGGCAAAATGTCTTATAATCTAACCCAGTTTCTATTTTCAATGTTTATGAAGAGAACACACTGTACAGGGTGGGCAAATTTCGATGTTTTTATAAGCAATCTTGGTAATTATAGGAGATATGAAAAATCCCTCCTCGATAGCTTTTTCTGAGAAAAACGTAATAGTGGAAAACTAAATTGGATTTTATTTTCCAGTTATAAACAAAAATTCGATTTTTTTATTTTTCATTTTGTTGCTATATCTAGCTTATTTATGAAAATAGAGAAAAGTAATTTCTAAGTTCTTCAGGCATATTTTTGATAAGAACGCAGTGGCTTAGTCAGTCTTTCTACCATGAAATTTTAAAATTTTATACATACCCCATAGTTGACTGTGGCACCATGAGAAAGAACTTTTTTCCATTTCAGTGATATATATCATAATATATAATATAACATACAGTGTCCGTCATAAATACGACAGGAGAAATTTAAATTTTGGCAAGTGCACTTTTAGTTTGAGAAGATGCAGAGATTTTTATCAGTGATACAATTCTCTGATAAATGTTAAATAAAACAATTTTACATATGTGTCCAAATGTATGACGGATGATGTATAATACTAAAAGCAACAATCAAACGTTATTAATTCTGTCAATTAAACGGTCGGTATTGTAACAGCGCAATGACAGGTACTTTTTAATATCAGGTATATTCTAAATGACATAAGTCTTCTACCAGGAAACGAAGAAACATTAAAACTACTTTGAAAATTGTAGTTGCTATGAAGTAGTGAAAATGATTATATAAACCCCACGTGATATCACTGTAATGGAAAAAATCCTTTTTCTCATGATACTACAACCAACTGTGGTTTTATGTAAAAGAATAGGTACAACTTTATGGTGTAATTTAATTTCGAAGCTTTTTCTGAAAAACTGACTACGCCACCGCATTCTCATCAAAAAAGTGCCTGAAGAACGTAGAAATTATCTACTTTTTTCTAGTTTCCTAAATAAGCGAGATATAGCCACAAAACAAAAAGTCGAACAATTGAACTTTTGTATATATGTAACTCGAAAACAAAAGACGATAGCCAGGTTTGCTTTCCACCATTAAGCTTTTCTCTGAAAAAGAAATTGAGAAAGGAGGCTTTATTTTTCCGTATCTCCTATAGTTATGAAGATTGCCTATCAAACATCAAAATTTGCCCATCCTGTACCTGCAGTACTTATCGTTTTAATGAACTGTAAGTATATAGAAATATAAATCTTCACGTTGTTAGCTTTATAAGGTTATAAGTATCAGCTTGACGCGACATTTAAATGGTAGCTAAAGCACGTGGCAGACATTCGTTCAATTATTCATGGAATCCTGCGATCAATCCTCTTTTTCGGTCTTTCTATGTTTGTGATTACGATTTCCACATATGAAACGTCCGTTAAATCTCACTCTAGTTCTTAGCAACATTCATCAGATTTTTGGAAACTGACAAATCTTTTTCATAGCTTGTCGGTACACTTTTTGTAGCAATTAACAGCAAGTTTTACTGTATTTTGTATAGATTGATAGTTAAGAAACTTTGCTTTATTAAAGAGGCTAATCGGAATATTCAGTATGCTGATCAATTATGTTCTTAGTTCTGAAATTGAACTTCCTCTGAGCCAAATGCATGCTTGTTCAACAACGATTCTTATGTTATTTAGATTAGTGAATATAGAAAGTCTATTAAAGAGACTATTCCGAAATAAAATTCTCCTTCCTCTACTTTAAGTGCGGCAATTAGTTTACCAAACGCTTCAAAATTTCCTCAGAAACAAAAGTGAACGTATCTCAGCGAAGAAAAGGGGAGTGCAACGTTATGCAATATTCAGCTGCCCTCATTTGAGCCCCTAATGGAGTTACATTAATTAATTTAACCATTTTTTTTTAAGTAGCGGGGGCGTGCAATCGCACATGGCCGGCTAGATTGGGAGAGCCACGGCGGTGCACATTTGAACTGAAATTTTCGTAGGTACTAAGAAGTGAAGCCGCAGTGATCAAATAGCGAACGGCCAGCGAAAGGAGACCCTTTTCAACCCCACCTGAGCGGCTGGCCGATGGGTCTGAGCATCGCGCGGGTCTCGGCGCTGACGATGTCCAAGTCCGTGAGGGGGGCCAACGGCGCGGGCCCCCTGCTGGCCTGCCTGATGGAAGTTCGCTGTTTCCCGAGGTCGCTGAAGGGCCGGAGACGTGCCAGGATCGAGAACGCGCGCTTTTCCTGGGACTTCCGCGGGCTGCCCTGGTCGAAAGTTGGCTCTGGAAAACAAAGAGAAATTCCTTAATGGAGAAATATGGTAAAAATTTTGCAAAAACGTTTCACTGAAGTGGCGCATAAATGTTATAGGTATTGCCTTTCAGCAAAGATACCTGTCATTAACTAATCATTTTGTTCTCTACCAAAATTAAGAAGTATAAGTAATTTATTTAATTTTACTTATTAAATGCACATACATAGAAGGTGACAGTTGTTTACTTTGGTTGTGTACGTAGATAAAAATAAACATCTTGTGTGATATGTCAGTGACTTTACTTTGTAGTAGTAAATGTTAATAATGGGCGATTGCCGGTCTCCAGCCTCTGAGACCAAATCATTATGACTTCAGAAAGCATTTTCTTGTTAGGCGAATGAGCAGTAATCGGTGACACTAATACTGAATTTATTCATTTAGTTCAAAGAAATATCAACAAATACCTGATAACCAAGTAATACTTGATAACTTAATTGTGAAAAGTAAACATTAAACGAATTATTAGCAAACGACGCAGTTTATGAACACTTTATAGATGGATTTTGCTAAATATTGTTGTGTAATACTATAGGCAATCCAGTGCTGATCTTGGCCAAGAATGCTGACTTGCTATTTCGGTACATGCTTCGGTTCAAAACAAAGCACCTTACTCTATTAATCAAACTGTACATTAAGACGCAGGTACAAAAAACTGCCTATTAAAAAGCATAAACTACACGTGAGAGAAACTATTTGTTTTAGAAAGGATTTAGTCTTGAAGCAAGCACATCATTTGTTATTGCACTGATTGTTGGAGGTTGGCAGGGCCCCCGCTACCATATGTGCAAAGTGTGCAATGCACACGGGCGCCATCCTTTAGGGGCGCCAAAACTCAGGGTCCAAAAAAAATTGCAAAAAAATGTGCAAAAAAAACAAAAAACAAAATTAATTTTAAAATAATAGTTGAGAAATTAAATAGGATTAGGTATAAATACACACGAAATTTTATTAGTATATCATCCAGTTACTGCCGATTCCTATGTTGCGAGAACATGTCAGGCGGTAGTTTCTTGATTTTTCCTGTTCAGACATGAATAATGCCTGGAGCGCTATAAAAGCGATGCATCGCCAGAGGCGTTTTTAAACCGGTTAGTTCACTGGACCGTGCAACAAGTAATCCTATTAATTTTTACATTTAAAGTTTTTTTTATTTTGTCAAGTGTTGTGTTGTATAATATTTTGTTTACTACTTTTTTTTCTAAAAAATTAAGTGCTGAATATCTGCTGACTGCAATTTCAACGGTTTGATTTTTTATAAAATGGTAAGTGTTCCCTACTTTATACTATCAACATTAACCCTTTATAGGATACTGGTTATAATAAATTTTTTTTTACCCAATTATCTTTTTATTAATTGAAATGTCATGTACGAGTTTAAAAAAGTAATTGGTTTTTTATCCATAACTCGCTTAGTATTTATAATATCGATCTTTTTAAAAAAACCATTTTGTAGGGTTTTTAAGGGCTATAAGATCAAATTAGTTTAATATTTTTTCTGCCTTTATTTTTGAAAGGGTTTAAGCTGAAAGAATTCGAACAAATTGCTTTTTACTCAAATATGCAAACTTGGTGCTTATTATTGTGATTACTTTAGAAGTTAATTTCTAATTCCCATGAGTACTAATTATTTATTTGTTTTTTCAGGATAAAAGAAAGAGACCTTCAGGTGCGAAGTTTCGCGAGCAAAAGAAACTGAGACTACAAGAAAGGGAAAAAATGGCTGGATCTTAAAGCACTTCTTGCAAAAGAATCAAGATTCCACGGAGACTATCGATGCGACCGAATCTCAAGATTCTAAATCCGTAATATCAGTAACCGTGAGTGGACCATCTGAAATTTAAACAGAGACAACCACGGTAACATTAGCAGCAAAACAGCTTCTACTGATGCAGAGCCCGATGAAGCGATGGCACCATCCTCGTCTACAGCACTTGAACAATCCACTTCAGTTAATTCAGCTTGTGTAAGAAGTTCGGTAATGTCAGCTACCGAAATATCTGCTCCAAGTGACACTTTCGATGAAGGCTTTAATGAGGCTAGTGTCGATATAATTCCGTCCGACCCCGGTTTGTGGCCCGAAAGAATCACCAATGAGATAGCTAGAATATTGGTTAAACGTGGTCGCCCTTGATAGACATCAGTTTTAGCTTTCCTAGTAATAAAGATAAGAGAAAGTTTTCGTGCAAATACTTTGTAAGAAGTCTAGCAAATCGAAAGGACTTGGCTTATTTACTCTATTTCTAAAGATTCTGTATTTGTTTTTGTTGTAAGTTGTTTTGTAAAACTCCTAACACTTTTTGTGATACAAATGGAGTATCTGATTGGCAACACTTGTCTTTACTAATGAAGAGACGCGAAACGTCAATTTTACACAACAGTTATATGAACACTTGGGTAAATTTAAAAAAAATGGAGACATCTACGACTGTTAATGCTCATCACCTGCGGATTTTAGAAACGAAAAAAAATATTGGCGCGACGTGTTGGAAAGAATTATTGCGATTGTTAAGTATTTATCTACACAATGCTTGGCATTTCAAGGTTCTTCTAAATTACTTTTCGAACAGGATAATGGAAATTTTCTAAAAGCTGTTGAGATGATTGCCTCTTTTGATTCAGTGATGAGACAGCACGTTAGCCAAGTGTGTAACTCCCAAAAAAATCTGTTAAAATGACTCATTATTTAGGCGTGCAAATACAGAATGAAATAATTGAATTATTGTCGTCTAAAGTAAGAAATAATATTTTAGAAATGGTTCGCAGTTCAAAATATTTTTCAATAATATTAGATTGTACACCAGACACTAGTCATACTGAGCAAATTAGTCTTGTTCTGAGGGGAAACATCATTATAAATGAAGTTCACTGACGAAATGGGTCAACCAGTATTTTAAAATGCCTCTTTTATGTCAATTTGGTAAACGTCATTTTAACATTGAAAATCCAGTAGCGATTTGTGTAAAGCTTGGAAAGTGCGCAGTTTCAACAAATTTTTGCAAGTTGTATGTATTGTAGGTGAATGTTCTTGGTGGTATTTTGAAGATTTCGTCAAGGGTAAACTTTCTGAAGAGGTTGTGAAAATGCAAGGTTCGAAGGAGCGAAAATACGAAAGTTCAAACGATATTTTGGAGACGAAAGCGTTCGTTGCTTACATCGCATACTTTTTAAAAGCTCTAAATGTTTTTTGGGGCTAATTGGAAAAGGATAAACCAACGCTCATCGTACTGACTTTTTTTTTGGGCCTGCGATACACAGGGGCGAAGTTACGTGGGTGTAAAAATGAGATACGTTGGCAGCAAATTGGATGTTGGCATAAGCAAAGGGGAAAGAAAAAAAAAATCGATTTTTTTTGGCAGTATGTGGATCAATCTGTGAGTTTTAAAGATTTTGCGATGCAGGTGGATTTGGGGGTTGCAAAATGGGGAAAACGTTATAATTACCAGAAAAGTTTTAAAATCAATAGTAGTGTGAAATTCGCTGTTTGAAGACTTTCTACTGGTCGTCTGTATTTTTTAAGAAAATTCGGGATGTGGGAATTTTGCATATCAGGTGGATTTAGGAGTTACAAAATGGTTAAAACGTTATAATTATCAGAAAAACCTTAAACTCAATATTTGTGTGAAATTCGATGTTTGGAGACTTTCTACTGGTCGACTGTATTTTCAAAGAGAATTCGGATGGGGATGTGAGTAGGAGATTCTTTTGTCGTATTTTCTCAATTTTTAAATAAGAAAAAATGTGTAATTTTGTTTGATTCTAGCCCTTCGTGAAATTGTAATTTGCAAGTAAATGTTAAATAGATTCATACTAACGAAATGTCGGATTGTATTTTTCTCTAACGTGAATAACATGTCATGGAAATAAGGTCATTCAGTCATTGCCGCTTTGCACTTGTTGGCAGACGGTGGTAGAATGGTAGACGGCCACTGACAGGGTTGGAATTTTAGTGTTAGCTGTTTGTAATAAAACTTTATGCTGGATCGTAATAGAAAACAGTGGTGGGGACTTTAAAAATATAAATATATGTATATGTACGGAAAATACAAAGTTTAGACACAGTTTAGATAATGTAAAAGCTGACTAAACAACGAATCTTTTTAGAATGTATTTATTGAACAATTAACGCAAAACTAAAGATACATATCGGACTGAACAACTCCAAGATTTATTCATATCTAATCCCTTTTTCACACGGCACGTTCCTCCTAATAAACGCAGTAACATCTTTGCTCCAGTTGTTACATTTGCCTATTAAAGCACGTTTCATGAGTAAATAAAATAAACCATGAACAATAATATGTGAAGCCCCCGAGTGAATGGCTTGTAATTCTTAGAACTCCTTCAAAACAGCTAAGAAATGTAATAAAGAATGACTCATATAAGCAATACATCTTCTAAAGTTATATTAAAAAATTGAATGTAATATCGAATTCAACATATTTATCTAATTGCAGATTAATATTAAATTGTACAAGATGCTGAGCAGGTTTAAAATTGTAGTACGTATTATTTATTATTCAAAACTTCGTAGTAACGTTTCGCGTGGCGTATAATAAAAATTAATAATAAATGTGTGAAAAATTTCAAAACATTTTGTAAGTTTTCCGATTTTGCAAATCTTATGCCAGATTTAAAAATTAGCCACGGTCATTTTCAATGAAGGTTGGTAAATTGCAACTTTTGCAAATTTTTGTTATACGCAATAACACTTTAAACTCTTATTCTCTAATGGTCTCTTTCAAGATGCAAAACAGAGACAGTTGCGAACTACCCTCTATGTTGTTAAAAATAATAGTCTGCGATCTATTTGTCAATAATCTTACGGCTTTTACTTGTCGAGGGATTTGATCTTTTTCGGTTTTACTATTTTTTTATTGGTATTGCTACTGATTTCGGTGGAATATAACTGTAGCAATTAGAACAATATACCCCTATTAGCTCGTCTGTTGGTTATGAATTAAAGTCAAACATTTTTAATAGGCGCCAGGTTCCACAAAGAACAATCCAAATGGATCGCCTGGAAGTCAAAGTTCCCACTAATGCTAAGTAATTATTAAGAAGAAGAAGTACAACGATTAAATAATCGTATAATAAAATTTAAATGTATGCTATAATTCATCTAACAAGATACAATATATCGATTGATATTCAGTACATAGATGAATGCTTAAATTTGTCGATAAATGTAAATTACTAGAGTAGATAAGTAACAGCATATAGATTGTTTGGCAGTAGAGGCATTTTCATATTTGATGGCGAAAATAAAACATTGTTGAATGTCACAAAACTAACTTGTCAGTGCTTGGGCATGAATAGTTTCTTTATTACCAATATGTGACATTATTTTCAAATAATTAACGAACGTCTTTGGAAAAACAGACACTGACAAGTTGGTTTTGTGACGTTCGACAGTGTTTCATTTTCGCATCAAATATGAAAATGCCTTTATGAATATTATTTACCACTGGAAAATGTTACAAGAAATCTCAGAATCAAGGCCTTATTTGTTCTGTTCTAACCAAATAAGTTGCAACCTTCAGATATTGACCCACGTTGTTGTAAGCGCTTACTGACGACGTAAAATAGTGTAATTGTGTAACAGCGAAAGAGCTATATTAGTGTGATGAATTCAAAACAAGCTAAGTAACTTGCGTAATTTGTAAATATCTGAAGAATATTCAAAATAGTCCTCTTTAGTTAGTTTCTGAGAACTAACTTTTCAAATTACTTTCACTTTATAAGTATACATAATTCAAACTGTATTATTGAAGTTTTCTTGAAATTAAATAATGCCACATGTATTAAGTGTAGACATAATTTAACTGAGATGATGGTATCAAGATTCGACACGAATTACATGTTAAAGAGGAAACAATATGACCTGCAGGAGCCAGCGTTGAATCACATTACGAAGGTAGTGCCCAATTGGGAGGTTATCCAATTTGTTGAGAGGGTACCACTGGTTTCTGCGACCTTTTCATTTCTTTAGAGGTACAAGATAAGTCAGGTACAATAAACATTTAACGCGCTTCGAGTTCGAGGCAGGACGAAAACTAATACAAGTACAAATGCTAGGCTACTAGTGTACACACCGAAGGTACTAACGGAAGGTATTAGTGAAGGTAGTGGTGTATACGCTTAGAGTATAAGTGGGGCTAAAAGGTAAGTAAACTAAATTAGTAACTAACTAACTGATTACAATGTAATTATATGTTACCGAAGATATTGAGCAAAGTTAATTGTCAAAGACATGTTGTGCAGCAAATCCTACTATGTGGTTTTGAAATTTCAAAAATATAGGAGTCTAATTTCTCACAAACTAAAATAATCTTGCAAGTTTATTAAAATAAATGCCGTTTACAGTATCGGATTATTATTGATTAACAAGAATCTACCATTATTTCACAAACAAATCAACACAATATTAACAATAGTCGCATATTAATCCCGAAACAGAAAGTATATAGATGATACGGGCTTTAATTTATTATGAAATTTTTAGTAGTACGAATTAAAAAATTTGCCAAATTCAGAGATTGTATTATATGCAGCACGCAATAAATGTAAGTTATTTAGCGTATATCTAGTAATATTATATGTTTGTAAATAGTGTTAATAAGATTAGTTAAATTAGAATAATAATTTTTTTGTCCTTAATATTTGTACTAACCACCCATTTATTTATTTTTAAGTAATTTGTACTTAACCTAATTATTTAAGTAGAATTCGTTTTATTAGCAACTTTACACGTAACAACACAAAGATTTCAAGTAGCCTGACTGACAAATCCTCCTTGTTTTCTTGTGTAACACCGCAAATAACGTGCATTATATTGTCCCACTTTAAAGAAGTGTGTGCATCTGTGCTTTACTTGCCACAGCAAAGTAGTTTAAGTGGCTAAAGTTTGTAGTACATTTTGTACTAGTATCCTGGTCCAAACATATACAGAAACTTGCTGCATTACTTGTATAGTAGGGGTTTTGTCTCGTTTCTGCAGTTGACAACTTGCATTGCTTTGCAACCCTTAAACTTAATTTTTGAATGTGATGCTCTACTCTAGAATGGGCATTTTCTCTTGCTATTGACATTATTCGGTGAACGTTCTATGTCATCGTTATCTACAGGCGTATCTGTTTATGATTTTTAAAGCTTTTACAGTTAATATTTTAAGAAAATGGTCTAATGGCAGGTATAGCGACTTGCAAAGATGCGATGGTACGACTATCAAGAAGCTTTATGGTCTTCCATCCAAATTTATTTGTTTAACATTTGCATGTATCATCAAGGCAATATTAAAAATAAATCAAAGTAATTTTGTCCCCTAACACTGAAATCTTAAGTTTATAAGCTGTTACGGGTCAAAGTTTACGCGTACCTAGTGGTTCCACGTATTTCCGAATTTATTGTGATGCGATTATCATTTCGACGGTGACAACGCGTTTCAGACTTTCAAAGTAATCCGTCTGTCACAGCTTGTTAATTTCATGCCTTCGTTAGCTTCCCGATTTTGAAATAAGTAGTTAAGATGCGCTGAGTCTTGGCTTTAATTTGCATGGTTTTGGCGTACTACGTAAAAATTACTTTAGAACGTCTTTGGACTCACAAGTATCTGTATTCGGTTTGAAGGAGGCGTTATTGGAAGATTATTTCTACGTTTACGTACTGGTTTAACTACATATCTGAAAGCCGACAGTTCTCTTATCAATCCCAATTCTACCTATGGGGTTCATACCCGTTGTTACACTTTGGTGGCCATTCTAGCGGTCACAGAACTTTTAGCTGTTTTCCTAAGTCGATGATTTTTGTTGGACGTGATTTGATAATATAACCTAATTGCTCGTAGGACCACGTTGCACTTTGACTTCAACTTCGTGAACGGTTGAACGTCTACTAATATGTTTGCTGCTTCTCTCATATGCGCTTAGTTCGATTGCCTTCTGTGAATGGGCCCGTTTTGTAGTTGTTCTAGCGCATCGACTCGCTGTGGGCACTTTACCACCATTTACTCCAGGTAATCTAACATTTTAGCCTTACAGCTAAGTTCAATTGCTGCTAGCTGTAAACAACACGAAAGTGTGCCTTGTAATCATTGTAAGGCGGCGTCGCTGCATATTGGCGACTTACATAACTTCACCGAATTAGTTTACCACGCAGTATTGCTCTCAACAGGGGATTGTCAAGCCACCTCAAGTTTATATTAGATTGTTTAAACATCATTTACAATTACTTATTACTTTTGTCCGTTTAGTTACGTGCTTTTGTTATTTACAATTGTGGCGGTTTGGGCGCGGGGACACTTGGGCGTGAGAAAGGGTCAACGTTGGGATTTAGGAACACATTAAGTGTGAATAATTTAAATTTGGCATAAATCAACAAACATTTATTAAATAATTATTTATCCTGAGAAGTTAATGTAATTAATCAAACAATTTTTAAAGAATAATCCAATTATTTATTGAAACCGTTATGAGATTAATTTTAAATAAGGTGGTAGTACCAATAAAGAAGGTAGTATATTAGATAAGTTTTGAAATAATTCTGAATACATAGAAAAAGCAGTATGTTAGATATGAAATAATAATTCTGAATTGAAATAAAGATGGAACTAGATTATATATAAGTGTTGAAAATAATATTAAATGGAAATACATTTATTGTACTGGTAAATGAATAATAATATGCTATATTTAATAGATTGATGCTTCAAATTTTTAATATGTTTCTAATATATGTTCTGTTTGGATCGAAACTAGTCGACTTCGAGATTGGTTAGTATTTCCCGAAAAGTTAAAATTTCTAACTTATTTTCGTCGAACCTACTTGTATTAATAAAATTCTAATTTTCGACAATTAATATTTATATACTAAATTTTTGTCGCCCGCCACCTCCTTGGACGTGCTTTAGGTAATTTTCGTTATTTAATAGCTATTTATATATCTAGGGAGCAAAGGTATTCATTTTAATGCCCGACGCGTTAGCGGAGGGCATTAAACACACAAGGGAGGAAATGAACCTTTGCTCCAGTGATATATATATGATTTTTTCTTCGAACGCATGTTCTATTGCTCGAAATTTCAAAAATTTTGCCTTAGCAAATCATTACAGTGACTCTAGAGTTCTGTAGTGACATTTTGTCTAAATTCCAAATCCGCATAACGTTGTAAAGCTTTTGTGTGATATCCATGGTGACACAAACACAAAATAAAAATTGGCTCCCGCTGGTTGGAAATTGACAGTTTTGTTTCCTAAAACTAGGGCGCAAAAGCCGAATTTCTATACAGTGAGTAGAAAAATAAATTTTCAAACTTATTAATAGTAAAGCTAGCTAATACTAATATACTTTAATTAATTCCTCGCGCCCAAATGTCCGGCTCCGAGTATTTTTACACCGGGTGCGTTTTATTGTGTTAATATTTGTGGTTTTAAGCTATACGTCTTAGGTACACATTTCACCATAAAATGTTTGCGTTTTAGTTACTGAATTTGTTTTATAGCAGCGCCTGAGTACCATTCTGGCTAATAACTTTTAAAATATCAATACTTTCATAATTCTTTGTAGGTTCCAAGGTTTTTAAATGTTATTTGGCTAGTAGATTTTTAATACATCGAAATAGATATTGTCAGGTGCCATCCATATTTTCTAACAGCCATGAAATGGAGCAGAGACTGACAGATTGGATTAAACTCGCAGTTTGATATTTTCTAATGTCGTAGAAGTTTTCTTAGATCAAATTTGTGCATGTCTATCAAGACAAACTAATAACGCTGTTGCGCAATTCCACTATCATGTGAACAAATTTATAAATATTATACACCAAGTGAATTAAACATATGTTTATTAACGAAAAGATGTTGAGATCATATCTTTGCGTTAAGAAATATTTAATTCACGTGGCGTATATATGCTTTTATTCAATTTTAACGAAATTTTGAATAACAAAATTAAAAATATTCAAATTAAGATATAAATTTGGCCATTCATCGTCGATTTGATATAAATTTTAGTAATTATATATTACACACTGCAAAGAGAAAGAATAGTTAAATGTAAATATTTGTAGAAATAATAAAAATATGTTGTTATTTGTTGAAACTTTCTTAATTCTCTAGTGAATTAAACTTTTTGAATTCTCTAGTAAATTAAAACACTTTTATTCCACTTGTGACTGTTTATGAAGGTTGTTATGGAGTTAATAATGTCACTTTAAACTGTCAAAATTGAATAAAAGTATAAAGCGCTTTCTTTTCAAAGATAGTTTTGAGTCAATTTATATAAGGTCACTAGATCAACATACTAAGTGTAAGGTACCCCCATTAGTAATTTTTATTACTATCCTTGTCGCACAATTTTATCAAACTGTGGATAAAATATTTTGACCTAATTTTGACAAATACTGCTTAGAAGCAATAAAACGCAGTAGTCTTCTCCACGTACATTTATTAAAAAGGCGACATGTTTCGAAGCCAAACTGGCTTCATCTTCAAGCCAAAATGATCATCTACAGAGGCATATGGTTAACAATAGTGTACAATGTAAAGAGAATAACTTACTGGTTAAAAACAGGTGAAACCACGTGTTCAAAAAAACTCCATAGAACTTACAAAAACTTTATCAAAATTAAATTTACCTAATAATTTCACTCTTTGTTCTTTTGATGTAACCAACCTTTTTCCTAGCATTCCTTCTAATGAATGTGTGTCTTTATTAAAAGAAATGCTTTTTGATTCAGACCTTAATAACAACCAAGTTGAAACTTTACTCATTTGTTTAAACTTAGCTATATCACAAAACTTTTTCAAATTTGACTCTTCATTTTTTAAATAAAAGTCTGGTTTGGCCATGGGATCTAACCTATCACCTCTGCTAGCTGAAATTTTTATGAATAACCTGGAAAACAAAATTTTCATTGAAGCCCCCTTTATTCATAACATTATTTACTGGGGCAGGTACGTCGATGATATCCTGGTTATTTTTAATTCTAATAACCCTAATATTGATGATTATATCACCTGGCTAAACTCAGTACATCCTAATATTAAATTTACTTTTGAAATTGAACACAATAATTCTTTACCTTTTCTAGACATTTTGATTACTAAAAACAATAGTTCTACAACTAATTTTTAAAATTTCAGTATTTATAGGAAGCCCAGTTGTACTGACCATACTATCCCTTATTCTTTCTTTCACCCCTTATCCCATAAACTTGCTAATTTTCAATTTTTGTTCAGACGTTTACTTTCAATTCCTATGTCCATAGAAAACTTCAACAATGAATTTAACATCATTAAATACATTGCTATCAAAAACGGGTATCCTCTTCAACTCATTTTACCTATTTATTATAAACTCCGTATTAAATTTTCTACAAACTTAACCCCTATCAATAACCTGGATAACAAAACTTTTTATTCAATCCCTTATTACGGTACTATCTCGATGTCCATCAAAAACATACTGAGTAAATACAATTTTCAAATTTCTTTTTCTACTACCAATTCCCTTCAGAAATTGGTAGTTTTCAATAAAGATCCCACCCCTTTATTAGATAGATCTGGTGTCTACCGTCTTGACTGTTCGTCATGCAACTGCTTTTACATTGGTCAGACTGGACGTACTTTCAGAAAAAGAATCAAAGAACATTCTGCTTGCATTAAAAACAACAACTCTAATATCGACCAACCTAATAAATCAGCTTTTGCTAATCACATTTTGGAACATAACCACAACTTTGATCCTAATAAAGATTATAAAATTTTACATATAGCTAATAAAGGTAGATTGTTGAATTTACTCGAAATTTTTGAAATTATGTCCAACAATAATGAATACAGACTCAATGAAGTCACAGATTTTGATACTAATTACATTTTCCTCAATATTAAATAGTTGTTTTGTCTTTGCCTTTTTGGTTTTAACTTTGTTCTTTTACTTTCTGACCCTCTCTGGTAATTTCAGTGTCATTGAATTTAGCGACTTTTGATCTGGTTCTAGTTACTTTTGTACTGACCGTAAATTTCCCATTCTAGTGCCTTCTCCGTCAGAGAATGGTTGCTATTTTACTTGCCGCTTTTTAATTTGTTAAATTTGATGAAATAACCAGTACAACGATCTTTATAACGTAGTTTACTGGTTATTGAATTAATTTTCTTCTCCAATGTGGTGTTCTTTGTGAATTTTTTATTACTACCTCGCCTTCAGCGCTTAACCTCAACTTAACCTATAAATTTGAACACGTGGTTTCACCTGTTTTTAACCAGTAAGTTATTCTCTTTACATTGTACACTATTGTTAACCATATGCCTCTGTAGATGATCATTTTGGCCTGAAGATGAAGCCAGTTTGGCTTCGAAACATGTCGCCTTTTTAATAAATGTACGTGGAGAAGACTACTGCGTTTTATTGCTTCTAATTAAGACACCTCCACTATCAGCATGATGGATCACCTCCCTGCAAATACTGCTGTTGATTGATAATAAGTGACATAACCTAACATATTTTTGACTTTACGGCAGTGTTATTATACAAAAAAGTCCCTAATTCTGTTGTCTTCTTTATAGCACTTTTGAAATTTTTATTTGTTATTTTTATCTTACAATTTTCTCACTCGAGGAATGAAATAGCGGTACCTCTCATTTAGTGTTGATATAGTAATCTTAAAGTTATAAAACTACTAACAACAGCTCTTCCATTTTGTCATAATTACTTTGCTGGGTTCTGCGTAAACAGCACATAATTTAAAGATTTCGTTCAGCGTCCTGCCACTGGCTAGCAGAGGTCGCTTTAGGTATCATTTTGAAATTTTTCGATTATTAATAACGTCTCACAGTGTTAATGGATTTTTAACGCCACCCAGGCTGTAATCCCATACGCGCTGGCCCTCAATTGTCGACCATTCAGGGACACTTTTCAAAAAAAAAAAAATCTCCAGCCATACGAGAGGACGAGTCGGGGCGCATTGTTGCAGCACATGCGCTCTGTCACCGCTGTTAGCAATCCCCCTAAAATTTCCTTATTTGTATGAACATGAACAACCATGCAAAAGTATTTTGAAAGTAAAATAGTTAGGGTGCCATCGGTTTTATCTTGGAAGGGGGTGAAAACACTTGAAGCCGTTTGAAATTAACTTCACCCCAGCTGATAGTCCAGTAAGCACGTATTAAGACGGTCCTCCTTCGCGTTTCGTTGTTTGAGTTCTGTGGAGCCGCGTTGCATGGTGTCAAACCTTACAAATTTCGTGTTGCGCTGGTGTTTCCCTCGAAAGAAGCGGAGTTGTGGTATCACTTACTTTGAAGTGTTGTCACGTTATTACGGGTAGTGCGAATTGGCAACGCGGTTAACTTATTGTTTGAAACGCCCGTAGGCTGACAGGAAAATTCAGTAAGTATAAGCCGTTAACGATTTTTTTGGGTCAGGTGAGGCTATGACCATCTAGTAATTTTGTTAGTAGTACCTCTGTGGCAACTAAACTCCCTAATGGAAATCGACACTTTTTGTGTTAGGTTAGGTTGTTTTAAGTTTAAGGTTATATTATCTGAATACGTACATTGTTGCCGGATCTCTCTCTAGTCTCGACATCAACTCCTGTTCTTTTAGATCTGGTCTGTCCTTTTTAAATTGGAAGTATACTCTGTTCACTATGGTCCCGGATTGTCAAAAATGACGTTTTATGGTAGCACTGTTGAATTTCTATTGGTTTTTTTGTTACTATTAGGTTGGACAACGCAAAAGCGTAATTTTGAAAATTTGGGTTTTTGTTACCTGGCAACTTTTATTTATTTTTGCCTAAGTCAGTTCGAAATATAACCTATAATTTATAATTTTGACGTTAGTAGCTTTATTAATTGTTTCTAGTTACCCACAGCTTGACTTAAAAATATTAATCATGATATAAAGGATTGTTTTTAATTGGATTTTGACATTGACAATCCGGGACTATAGTGAATAGAGTATAGCATCGTTTAATGGAAATTTTTTGTTGTAACAAAATTATATTGGGCATTTTGACTTTTCCTTTGACGAAAATTAAAATTATTTTTACACACTTGATAAAGCATTTATTTTCTTACGAATATTAAAATAATAAATCTGGCAATGTGGTGGCAAGAAAATGTCGAACAGACACTGACAGAAAAAAAAAGTTGCATCCGCTACATCACCGAATCAGTTAGTCCAACATGAAAAGAAAAAATCATAGCCAACTCTGTCCCAAAAAGGTCGTGAACGGATTATATTGGGTTCTCCCATTAAAAAATTCCAGCGACATAACAAAAAAAAACCGTGAACGGAGGTGGAGTGTCTTGTTACTTCAAGGCTTGCGTTTAAAGGGCCCTTCAGCACTAAGCAAGGTGTCCTATAAATCAACTTTCCATCAAGGTATTCGTAAAGTGTTTTATTAAGTTTGTGAATAAATTGTACCAGCGTCATTTACCGTCAGTAACTCAATTCAAGCTGCTAAAAGATCCAAATCTACACATAGGTTAAACTACCTCTATCTCAAAATTAAACTTAAATGATAACTGAAAATTCAATTAAAATTTTTTGTAATAGAAATGAATTCCTACAACAAGGAATGGTATTTATTCGATTTTTACTTCGCTCATCTAAAAGACGAAAGAAGTATTGCAATCGCGAAAAAATCCTTTTCAGAGATTTCTTCAGATCTTTACGTTTCAGGGTCTCTAGATGACGAAAAACAGGTTTTCTTAATTTCGTCTGTCTGCCTATCTGTCTGCCTGTTGGAGGTATAACTCAAAAACTATTTGTTGGAGGATGGCGATATTTTGCATGCAGATTGTATATTTACCTGGAATGAAACCCAGAAAATTTCAAAATAATATATACAAGGTAAGCACCTTAAAAAAGTTTACTTTTGTTTATTTTTGAGTTAACTTTGATGGAAGTAATAATTTTCACATAGGTCAGGCTTTAGATTTGCCGAAAATAGGACTCAACAAATACCAGATAAAGTCACAAAAGAGTCAAAATGTTTCAACAAGACCGTTCTGCTCAATACAGGCGCGCGCCGCAGTATGACAAGTCGATGCGGTTACAATCGCCTCGGCCGAGTTCAAACCCCAGCTGGCTACATTTTGTTAAATTCTCAAATTGATCTAATTCGCTCGAGAGAAGTTTCGTGTAAACCCCTATACAGATTCTTTTGTTTGTATAGGATTTGAAGTTATAAATGTTGGGACAATAAATTTTAAGCATTACGAGAAACTTCGGCTGGCAGGCCTATGATTTTGCTCTGTAAGTGGGTGTGTTGAACGCCACGCCAGTAAATCAGACTCCTATCATTGCAGTCCCGTTTAAAATCTTGAGGGAGCAGGTTCCCCGGAGGCCCACCGAGGGCATATTATTTAGTTCTTTTTTGAAGATTGTTATGAGTACGGTCCGGCAACGAACAAAACAACTCTCGATATGAGAGCAGCCAAGAATTTTAGGTGAAGTTGTCGTGTTCGCAAAAATTGGTAAATTACCAGATCTCTCGAGCTGTATATGTTCTTTTGATGTATGCCGTATCGTGAGTTAAGCTCTGTTGAAGAAAATATAGCATTTTGTGTTACGTTGGATTAAATTTTGAATTCGCGCTACCTCAGAGTTGCCTGAATTTCATCGTTAATCATCAACTTGGCCTTAAAACTGTGTGAACTTGGTCACTAAACATCTACGTTACCTTAAAACTGCCTGGATTTTGCCATTGATTATCTGCTTAGTCTTTTGTAGTTTCAATAGTAGTAGTAGTATTGGAGAAACGTCACCAAGGCATCAGCAGAGTTCTCACCAAATCCGGAGTTTACTCCAAAATAATCATCTCACAGCGAAAGAGGAAGACCTGTTTCCCATATCGATATTTATACTGTATGAAGTGTATTTATGCTCAGTTATTGCACATTTATAACCCCCTCCCCCTCTTATAGTTAACGCTTGTCTGTTTTAATAGTTAAGATGATCGTGGTTAGTGCCTCGCAAACAAGGGAAAGCCGTGAATATTGTCAGTAATGCAGGTTGGATTGTGTCCAGCCTAATAGGATTTCCTAATAATAAGTTGTGATTTCGTGATGTCACCGTTTGGGCAATTTCTCGTGCAGTATTTTTCCCTGTAGCGTCTGAGTTCAATCTACATAATTGTTATTAGTACACTGTGTATTTAGATGAATTGGTAGGACGACATGTAGGCGATTTGATGAGTAGATTAAGCGTTAATAGGTCGAAGCACGGTAGGTATGCAACTGCCTAATTCTACAATAGCACCCAAGCAGAGGTCGTTGTCCTCTGGTTAAAAAATGCCATCTTTACTTCAGGCAGCATTCGATACTCAATGGTGCTCGTAAACTTTTTATTATTGATTTTCTACGTTCCTTCCGAATTAAATTATACAGAATTACTTACGCTCTCATTGAACTAGCTGTGCCCCCTTATCGTTTTTATCCGTAACTTAGAATAGGCTTGATTGGTGGCAGTTATTGAAATATAAATTTAATTTAAGTGTTAAATGTTCATATGTATTGTCGTTCACCTTCAAATTTAGAGTGACAACAATAACCTTATTTTGTTTGATGCAGATTAATAACAAATGACAATAAATAAACTAAATCTTAAATGGCCATGAAACTGTAAAGTTTGAGGAGCGATTTATCACAACACAACAAAACATAAAAAACAAATTGGTAAGCTCAACACTATTCACAAAAAAGCATTGTTTAAATAGAAATAAATTGTATAACGATATTCACCCAGGCAGATAATATTTCCCAAAGAAGAATTTATTCTCGTAGCTCTTTATCTTCGACATGTACATTTTCAAAGTTAATGAAGAAACTGATAATCTGATTCTACATTGATAATTTTATTTTATTGTTATTATTGGGGTGTTGTCGATTGACACACATTTTTGCATCATGTTTGTAAAGATTTGGTCAATTCTATTACAGCTCTCATACCACAATATCTTCTAAAATCTTTATTTTAATTATGTGTACTTTGTATATAATTTTCTTTAGCTCAATATCGTCTTTTATGTCAGGATTGTACTTCCTCCTAGATACTTTTTATCTTGATTTCACTGTTTCAGTACTCATGTGATAAACTTCACAATTTTAAGAAAAAAGGAAAAACTACAGTTTTTGTGTTTTCGCAATTTTGTGCAGAAGTGTGTCTCATTTAAGGAAAGTAATACGGTCGCATCTGATAACTCAAGTTGAAATTTTCTGACATATTTCAATTTACTCGCGGGTGCTTACCCGCAGAATTGTTTTATTACGATTAGCTTAAATTAGATTCCACGACTGCATTTTGATGGCACGCTCAGGTCAACTCTTTGGGCTTTTTGTACTGTCGCGAGATTTTAGGTTAGCAGGCCTACCTCCATATCTTTTGCTAGACTTGCAATGTCCCCCACTAGCTGCGGTTGTCAATAGAGCTGAGGCTCCAATGCTGGACATTCAAAGAAGATATGATAGGCTGTTTCATCATGCTCTTGGTATAGTCAGCAAACAGGTTCATCTCTATAGATACTGATCCTGT
Organism: Agriotes lineatus; assembly: GCA_940337035.1. Classification (NCBI taxonomy): domain Eukaryota; kingdom Metazoa; phylum Arthropoda; class Insecta; order Coleoptera; family Elateridae; genus Agriotes; species Agriotes lineatus. The sequence continues at coordinate 236,996,081 of OW679194.1, read as the reverse complement.
GAATAAATTCTCTGAATGTTCCAGTGCCTGTTAGTAGACAAACTACTTGCTTGATTCGAGTTCTGTTCAGTCTCAACAGGGTTTTGGTGGTTTGTAAATTCAACGTTTTTAACAATCTTTTGCAGTGTGTTGCTTGATTGTAGTTTCTTTACCTTAGTTGGTTTGCGGTATTGACTCATTTATTAATGGCCGAGCGGGCTTGGTTTTTCTGTATGCTTAGACCAGGTTCTGGACCGGTCATTGCATTACGGGCTGCTTCTTTTGCGGGATTGTCCGCTTTTTAGTTTCCTTTAATACCTTGGTGACCTGGAATCCAATATAATTTTACTGTGCTTCCTTAGCTCAAAGTTTGAAGTTTGGATTTGCATTCTTTGACCAGTCTCGATGAAGTACTTAAAGCGTTCAACGGTTTCAGTGCTGCCTGACTGTCTGAGAGAATGTGTATGTCTCGATTGAGCAGCTTCTTTTCTATGCTTGTACTTCAGCCTGAAATATGTTACATAACTTTCCTAGACTGACTTTTTCGTTGGTTCTAAGATTGGTACTGTACACACCGGAGCCTGTACCCCCTTCAAACTTAGATCCATCAGTGTAAAAAATGATGTTCTTATTTGTTGGGGTTGGTAGTTGGTCCGGAGTGTACGGTAAAGTTATTTTCAAAGCCATAGGCTTTGATTATAAAATCAGAACCCATTTACAATATTGGGTTGTTGATGTGTGACATGATCTTGCCATGTCCTAGATTATTAGCTGTGGTCATCCAATGACCAGTACTGTGTAATCTGTAGGCTGCCATTCTGGCTTCACCTTCCAGGAAAATGTGCAGAAGTGGCAGATTTAAGATAGCATTCAGTGCTTGTCCTGAGGTGCTTTTAAAGGCTCCAGTGGTGCACCGATTAGCTAGATATTATATTCTGCTGAATTTGGGGATCGCAGTTGCTTGTTTTATTTTGGGCCACTAGACGATTATTCCACATGAAATTATTGGTCGGCCTATGGTTTGATGGTTTGATACCCCACGTATTACATATAACTTTTTCCCAATAACCGATCTTTGTATGCACCTGGATATTGTTTTGTCTAGGTTAGAGTTCCAAGTTAGTTTGGAGTCGATGGTTAGTCCTAAGTACTTAAAGTCTTTCTCCCACTTGACATTTATGTTGATTCAGTTTGTGATGTTATTTCTATGAGTGAAATCGACGAGAGTGGCGCTGCTAGGATTAATTCTAAGATGATTCTCTAGACTACACTCTTCGGTTTTCATTAGTGCTGATTTCATTACATTGTCTACGGTTCTTTGGTATTTACCTTGAATCACTATGACAATGTCATCAGCGTATCCTTGAGTCTAGTAGCCTTTGTTATTGAGTTGGATTAGCAGTTCATCAACTGTGAGGCACCACATGAGTGGAGAAAGAATTCCTCCCTATGAACATTCCCTTGTCGCTTCCACTGTCTTTTTCTTGTCAAATAACTTGACTTTTACAACTCTAGTGTTGAGCATTGCCATAGTGCATCTTATCGTGGTGTTATCGATTTGATGGTTTGTCATTGCTCTTTCAACGGAGTGATAGAAGGTGTTGTCGAAGGCACCTTGTACGTCTAGAAATGCTCCGACTGCGTACGCCTTGTTCTCCAAGGTTCTCTCAATTTTTCTCACTAGTTGGTGTAGTGCGGTTTCACATGACTTTCCTGTTTGGTAACCATGTTGATATTTCTGAATCGGGAGTGCAGTTATTACGATAAGCTATCATAACTGTATTTTTTTCACGTCTGGGAAAAAACAAGGTTTCTACGATACCCAAATCGTGACAGAAATAATGAATTATTCCCTAGAGGAGAGAAATTTACCTAGGGAGTTTTCATTATGACTGAAACAACAATTATGTCAAATTCGAGGTTAACAGGTTAGGTTTTGCGTCAGTCTGTGTCAAAACTGATGCAAAACTTAACCTGATAATCTCGAATTTGATATAGACTTACAGTGCCACCAACTTTAAAATCTAAAAATGACAATAAATTACTTTAAAAAAAAAATCTGCAACGTGAAAAAATAGCATATGCAATTCGGAGAGACTGCTATTTTGCTTCAGTGCTATGTGACCCTCGGGGTTTCTCGCATTTCTCTCCCTCATTGCATAATCTGCTATTGTGCTCCATTGGACCAAGTCTCATTATCACAATGCCAAACATTATGTACTCAATATTTCTATATTTTGCATTAACTAAGCTTTGTTACAGTATGCATTATAAAAATATGCACATCCATCTTCAGATATTAAATGTTGGGTAATTCAGAAATCATTGTATTAGAGGATAAATATAAAGTATTGCTAGTTTTTCAATTGTGGCAATTCAAGACAATTGCAACTCTGAACAAATGTTATATTTTATTACCCTTTAATATCGATTTGTATATACTTAATCTACCAACGATTGAAGGAACCGGTATTACTTCTGGAATGCTGTGCATTTAACTAGATTATTTAAGTCCAACGTAATGAATATAAAAAATTGCTTACAAAAGGCAAAATTGTAAATAAATCTGTGTCTGCTAATTACGTAAAAAGATTTGAAAACTGTCCCAGCAATAAAAACAGGAATTTATTAATTTTTTAGTTGAACATGCACCGCGGGAAGCAAAAACTTTATCCAAATTTTATACTTCTGTGCTTAGTCTAGGAGTTCACTCAGTGATGTCTTCCCGTTTCTGAATATGACGTGGATGCTTTTTTTATGCACTTCGAAACGGGAACTTGACCTGGCTAGCCTGAGTGTGTTGAGAATAGAATTTCAATATAAAACCGATTTGTATATTTGCATTGCTGATTGTTTGTTGCTAGATATTTAAAATTAGCTTTAAGTGCGCTATTATGAGTTTCAAACGGGACAGTGTGTCTTACGTGTTTTACGCCGAAATGCGGCAGGGTGCGTCAAAAGCTGCCTGGCGCTCCGCAAAGAAAACGTGTTCAGCTTGTGCTAACAAGTGACCAGCGCCATTAAAGTCGGGAGATCGTAGGTATCATAAGAGAAATGTGGACTTAGGAAAATGTTGCAATTGTGGCCTGTGTTGCTATACAGCGGTGCCAACGTTCTGAAAACAGTGTATGTTGGCGATTTGGATAATTAAAACTAACAATAAAAATTTTAATTAGCATGGGACTAAAAGCACACAGCTTCTTGTTGAAAAGTGATAATAAGCCAATTTACTTTCTGTTTATTCTTATAATCGTGGACAATTACAAACAACTGGATGACCTGCAATGAAAGAACTTGTAAAAGGCATAAGGTAAATAAGAAGGTAAAACGTTGAAATGGAATTTAGTTGGATAAGGACGCATCAGAAATGAGGGAGAAAGCAGTTTTGGCTCATGGATTTTTGTATGTCCAGAGGAGAAAGATGATGTGTGGAGTTGTGGGCGTTGTAAACTAAATTTAAAGAGGATTTGTGCTTTGATATTTAAAATTAATGGAATTAAAAATACCAAACACTGTTTAAATTTTCGATAAAATGCATTACACATGTTTAGAATGTAGAAATAAATGAGATAGTAACCACTCGAATTAAATTGAATAATTTTTCAATCAAACTGTTATTTAAAATAAAAAGATGTGTTGTTAATTGACATATGCCAAATAATAGAATGTTAGCTTAATATAATTTAAACTACATGGAAGAAGTAGTTGTGAACCTGTTGGGGTTCATCAATTGGCTGTAGTAGAGAAGAATCTAATTGCTGTGAGCTGGGTGGTAAAAAAAATATAAAAAGGGAGTGAATTTTTGGGGTAATTAACTGTAACTTCACATACAACTATTTTCAATTTTAAGTTAATTTTTCAAATAACGTTTTGTGTATTTTAGAATATAATGGTACGAGGGTTAAGTGAATAGTTTTCGGCCTTGACATAAGATGGCGTTCCAATCTGCGAAAATTTACAGTGCCTTTATATAGACAGTGGCGACAATACAACTAAGCCACACCCCCGCCGCCATATTTTGGCAAATTTCTAACGGGTGTTTATTTAAATCCGTGATCAGAGTCGACTGTGATACGTGTTTTACGTTTGGCAGTACTGAAAACATTTGAGATTTGCAGGTTAAGATTTGCGTCATTTGTGTCAAAACTGACGCAAAACCGAACTTGCTAACCTCGAATTTGACATAGACTGACAATACACTTCAGTACTGCCAAAAGTATAACACGAATCACAGGTGATTTAGCATAAACATGGCGGCTAAAACCACGTGATCTAGGGAGCCAATCAAAAATAGGACACCCCATTGTCGCCACTGTCTATATAAAGGCACTGTACGAAAATTTATTTTCCTGCCTGCGTGCAAGTGTTATTAGTTCGTATGACAAGTTTCAACTTGTTCTCTCAAGTAGTATGTTTACACGAATTTTTGCCGTAGATGTCTTGCCGTCTGGGTTAAAATGGATAAACTTGAATATCGTGCTGTCATAAAATTCTTCGTTTTGGATGGATTAACCCCTAAGGAAATTCATCCGTGGTTGACAGAAGTTTACGGGAACTCTGCTCCTTCTATGTCAACCGTTAAAAAGTGGGCAGCTGAATTTAAACATGGTCGCACGTCCCTCGAAGTTGACTCACGTGAAGGACGGCCAAAACCCGAACCACAACGGAAACCATCGAAAAAGTGCATGATATCGTGTTGGACGAGGCGAGTGAAGGTCAGTGAGATAGCTGAGGCTGTGGGGATATCGGAAGAAAGGGTGCGAAACATCTTGCACAAAGAAGTAGGGATGAGAAAGCTCTGCGCGAGATGGGTGCCCCATTTGCTGAATGCCGATCAAAAGCAAATGCGCAAACGAGTTTTGCAGCATGTTTGGACCGATTCAATAGGCATCCGACCGATTTTGTGCGGCGATTTGTCACCATGGATAAGACATGGGTTCACCACTACACCCCAGAAACGAAACAGCAGTCGAAGCAGTGGGTGGAAGCCGGTGGTTAAGCGCCAAAAAAAGCGAAGTCGATCGCATCTGCTGGAAAGGTCATATGGCCAGTGTGTTTTGGGATGCGAAAGGAATTCTGTTAATTGATTACCTTGAAAAAGGCAGAACAATTACAGGCGAATATTACTCCAACCGTCTTGACCAGTTGGATGCCAAAATCCGGGAGAAAAGGCCTGGATTGAAGAAGAAAAAAATCATCTATCACCAGGACAACGCACCTGCTCACAAGAGTGCGTGGGCGATAGAAAAACTGCGGGATTTGGGGTACGATTTGCTCGGCCATCCTTCCTATTCTCCTGATTTGGCACCCTCGGACGTTCATCTGTTTCCAAACTTGAAAAAATTGTTTCTGGAAAGCACTTCGCGTCCAATGAAGAAGTTAAGAGGGCCGTAGATGAATATTTTCATAGCCTTCCAGACTCTCACTTCCGGGAAGGAATACTGATGTTGGAGAAACGCTGGACCAAGTGTGTTGAAGTCAAGGGAGATTATGTACAGAAATAAAATAATTTTTTAACTGAAAATCGCAGTCTTTCATTGTCAGGCCGAGAAATTTTCACCTTACCCTCGTACTATTGGAAGACCTGAGCATTAGTTCAACAGCAGTTCCTTAAATTTGCTTTGAAACGACACAGAAGAAATGCAAATGTATTCTTGAAATTGCCCTGAAAGTTGTACCAAATATATATTTTTTGCATAGTGATCGTAAAAGTGAAGTTTTTATGAAAATGTCATTGAAAGTTCAACTTTTTTTAACGCAAAAATCGTGAAAAAAAGTACACTTTTTAAACTGTTTATTGAAATGTCAATTTGACAGTTGTCAATTCCGAAGTCCTTTTCGACTAAATTTCGACCAGATCACTATGCCAACAAATTACGTGTACAACACGTTTTGAAAGTCCTTTCCATTCATTTGCTTGATTAACTCGGGCTACGCCCTCGTTATCAAACTGCAAATTTATGAACAAAAGTATGACTTTTAAAACTAGTTGTACAAATTACTATTTTGATATTTTACTAGACCCTGCAAGTGCATTTAACCAAGTAATCCCACTGCTTTTAAAGAGTTTGTTGCTTTCTTTTTTAATCCGAGGATGTGGGTAGGCTGATCATTACGTTTCAGATTTCAAATTAAAAAAGCATTTCGCCGTTCAGTCAATAATACCAATCCTAATTGTTCTCATTACTAATTCCACGACCTGGCTGCATTTGCAAGCATTTCCAGACTGTGAATCAAAGATTCAAAATATATTAGAATACGTAGATTAGAACTGTGACATTAATTAGAAAATACATGCATTCTCGTGGCGGTAATTAGTGGAAATAAACATAATTACAAGCTTAAGCGGGTTTTGAAAGCTGGGTATTTCATCAATTATCCCAAAAATTATCTTTAATGCAAGTTTAAAATGAGATAAAATAGTTTTAATATAATTCTGACTAAATGTAGCCCAAATGTATTTTTTAAAGCAAAATTTGTTTTTTTAAATAATTGTTTATTTCGCTTTGAGTATAAAAAAATTAAACTGCATCGCAGTATCTGGATAAATCTTTTTTTAAATGTAGAATGCGATATACTAGATAGAATTTTTAGCCGGGTAGTAAATGTGTTACTTTGCAGCTCTTGCCGTCAAATAGAATAAAACAGTTTTAAAATGCCAGGTTGCAAAAACTAAACAAAACGTATACGTCTTAGCACATAGGAGAATGTATATTTGCATACAACTCATTAAACAGGTGTGAAGCCTTATACAGTTTAATGCATTCTTTGACAGAAAAAGTTGTGTAATTTCTGGAATGCGTAGAAGAAAAGGCTACATACATATTGATATAAACAAAACACAAATAAATCTAGGTTCATAATACTTTTCTTGATTTTCAACTAATTTGATTTTACTATACACAGTTAGATCTTTTACAAATTAAAGGCCACATTGTACTTGGCGAGCGAAGAAAGAAGAGAAGACGGCGCTTTTGGAACTATCGATGTCGATTCTTCAAACGATGTTGCTTTTCTGGCTCGTGGAGCTATTTATTTGGCTTCTGCTTCGAGCCCCGAGTTCCATTCTGCGAAGCTCGTCTTTCATCGCTCAATTTTGGCGGTGAGCGTAAGCGTGTGCGACCCCCCGGGTTCTGTACTGTACATTGGTTTTGGTATTTTACCGTTGATCGAACTGCACTCACTACGTTTCATTTATGGATTATTGTTTTACATTGCATGTATTATTTGCCGTTACTTTTAAGTATGTATATAAATTATCGCTAATTTTGGTATGTATTTTTAAGTGGCATGTTGTGAAATACATGTTGGGGTACATAACCGTTCGTATTACAGTAACACCTTTAACGTGCTGCGCCAGTGTATCAATATTATTTTCCTCCTATAAAATTCTTTAACTAAGCACGTTGGATAGCTTTAATAATAACGTGCAGGAATAATTCTTAGGAATTGTTTGAAACCGTTGTTTCGGTCACAGATGCTCAAATGTAATATTGTAAGTGTTATCTTAACAATATTTGAAATTCTCTGTATGCTTTTTGTTTGTAAAGCGCACGTTTGCATGTTTTGCAGGCGATTAAGCATTTCCAAAGCTACAGAAATGAGGAAAGGTCCCAATCCCGGACTAGAGCACCGTGTATATTTTTTACCGCCATCAAATTTTCTTATTGAAATTTCCATTACATCGTCGGCTTTAACACTAAGGTTCTTGAATCAAATTTACATCAAATAACTTTCCAAATTCCAAGTTCTTACTTAAACGAAAATGGATGACATAAGCGATTTAGTCAAACAAACCGTCGAGAAATGTTAATTGCAGGTAAGGTTTTGGAAAACCTAGCTGCAAGAATCTCAGAAAAAGTTATCAAACATTGAAGCTCAAATGCTCGACCTGGCAAAAACATATGAAAATTTGGATCAAACGTATGCTCTGCTGAAGACGAAAACGTTAAATTAATGAACACGATTGGTGATCTAGAGCAATATAGAAAACATAATTCTGTGTGTATATTCAGTATGAAGGGGAACAAGCAAAACATGTTGGAAGTGGTGACGAAGACCTTTAAGGATAAACTTGGAGTTCCAATAAGTAGCACTATTCGTATTTATCGATGTCAAAAAAACTTTAAGCTCTTGTTGATAATATTGTCAAGCTCCTGTCAAATTGAGGTTATAATGATAACAGCGAGGACAAACGTTCAAGTTCTTCGAGAAGAAATTCTTTCGATCACTCTTTATCGTTGGTAGAATCAGTAGCTTATGTGCTGAATTATTTAGGCTTTCAATAATTCCATCCTTGGAAATTACCTTTATCGCATTTCATTTGGTAATGGACTACATTTCTACATTCAAAATCGTGTAGAAATATGGTACTTTTCTGCATAGCAACGGCGCTGCGATTCGTCTTATGTTTGGTAATACTCAAGTGTATTGTTGGCGACATTGCAAGTCTATGTCAAATTCGAGGAAAGCAGGTTACGTTTTGCGTAAGTTTTGCCACAGACTGACGCAAAACCTAACTTGATAACGTCGAATTTTAAATAGACTTACAACGCCACCAACAATACGCTTCAGTACTGCCAAACGCATACCAACTGGAGCTGCTTATTGTGCTTTAGTACATAGAAACGAGATCTGCTCAACTTAATTATGTTTTGACATTTAGTATAATTTTTCCGTAAACCTTTAATATTTCACATTTCTTATGAATTGCGATAAAATAGTATACGCAACACTTCAGAAAAGTGGGTTTACTGAACTCGTATGGCCGTTTAAGTACTCGCTACCGCTCACATTCAAACCAGCCACACTTGTTCAGTAAAACATCACTTTTCTAAACTAGTTGCGTAGTATACTATTGTGTAAATTATACATTTTAGTTTTAGTATTTATCTTTAAGATGATTCATTTGACTGTTGCCCATATTAACGCTTAATCGGTGACTAATGATTTTTTAAATTTTAACTGCATCTATTTTGGAAAATAAATATGATATTACTGAAAACATTTTACATTCAAAGGTTTCTAACAATACAATTATTGAAATACCCGGTTAGAATTTATTAAAAAAGGACCATGTCAGTTTTGGTCCATGGTGCTAGTATTGCACTATACTGAAAAACCTCTTCAAGTTAACCAAATTAATGTTACTGATTTTTCTTAGTTTGATCAAATTTAATATGGATAGAAGCCATCGTCAACAACAATAACAACATTTGTTAGGTACCGTATAGTTTCGCATAGAAGTAGCGTAGAAGTAGATATCAAGCTTTTCTAAAAAAAAAATTAAGTATATTTTGGTTCCTCTTTATGGTGAAATTATATGTGTGGGTGACTTTGAACCTGAAAGAATATATCTCCATGCTTAACAGTTTCAGACTTACACAAATCATCAATGAACTTACTAAAATAGCGTTAAAAACAGCAATATTGCTAGATCATCTGTATATTAACACACAACAGAGATGTTATCATTTCCTCATATATATTATGGTAATGCACAAAATATATTGTAGTGATAGCTCCACTTTTGACTAGCTATTACTTATGCAATGACTCAATGCTTAATATGCCTATTTTATTTAGTATTTACCCTAGTATTTCTGTTCAAATCAATTTTACTTTCAACTAAATATTAATATTGAGACACTCAGGGTCGGGTTCGCCAATCTAGTTATCTATTAATTGAAATTCAACTCGTAATTGGTTGTTTGTTTGTTAATGGACAAGGTCTAGGCATGCAGAGTACCAGGTACCTTAGACACCGACTGCTTGGGTCATATGATCAAAGTCCTAGTAGAATTTTGGCGAGACTAAGGAGTTCCAACCCTAGCAAGGGAACTTTTACATGCTGCACATCGTAGTAACATGGGACCCACGGTTTTACATCACTTCCGAATGATGGCATTCTGTAGAGGCTTTTATCTGCATTTTTTTATTTTTGAAAACCTCACCGGGAATCGAACTCGCGACCCTCAAATCAGTAGTCAGGATGCTTACCACTGAGCTACCGACCCCGGCAACTCTTAATTGTGCTTTTATGAATGCTAAATGACATTAAATGTCAGCTTGACTTCCAAATTCAATTAAACCAAGAATTGACAACTATCCTTTACAATGACACTTCAATTAATCAATTCACCAAAGTAAGTACCGTATTCTGTTTATTTCAGTCTTTCTTTTTATTGATTCTTATTCAACCTGCTTTTATATTAATTAACTAAAACAAACTTGACCACTTCTCAAGTTGTCACTGTAATTATCCAAATATGACAGTTCCCAATGTCCACAACTTCAAATGCTCACAGTCAGCAACCATGACAGCTTACTCCGCCAATAGCCAAAACTACATAGCTATGTCACCCCTCAAACCACATCTAACCTGTCAAAACTCCAACTGTCCGTAGAATCTGATCCTGCTCCTTTCATTAATATTACTGCCACGCCAATAGACTTATGGTAAGTTTCAGTATTGTAGATGATTCCAAACTATGTTACGATGTTTTAACGTGGCAATTTGCTGGCTATATTTCTCAACTAAAACAAGCAAAATCAGATACCTGGAGGGCACGTCTAGCTCAAGTCGAAGACGGCGTGCAGTAAATTAAATGAATGGAAACCGGGAGGGGCGCCAGCGAATCCAGAGGAAAACAATCAACCAGGTATCTCAAGTACTTAATCAGACGATTCGCAGACTGAGTTCTTATAATGGGTTAAGAACTATAGCTGCAAAAGAACGTTATACAGCAACATTGAAAGAAACTACACATAGTTCTCAAGTATCACAGTTTAATTATAATCTTTGGCTCGGAGAAGTCGACAAGTGACCCAATAGGGCCTACAGCAAGTAATACTTAAATTTTTATGGAAACTGCTGGGTACAATCGGAGGGAAAGCCTCTCAATAATTTATAATTACACATTAAAAATACCTGGACATACACACATTGGCATGGGCCTTACTTTCGGCTAGTGTACAAGTTATCGCCTGGCTGGTACATGTAGTTGAAATGTAGATCCGTGGCCTGGGGCAGTTTAATTCATAGGCTCAACATGGCCCACAAAGGGGGCTTAATGGATGTCCCTAGTATTAGGTGTGCTCTCATGAAATTCACGGAAGCTCTGCTTTCGGTACCAGCGGTTAATAGCCCAGCATGACGATGGGGCCCTGAATTGCCAAAGGTGGCCTTAAACGAAGTCGCCGGAGGAAGTATCTTCCAGCCGCCGAATTCCGGATCGTGGATTGTGGCCCGGCACGTCAAGCTGACAACAAAATTGACCCCTAAGCGAAGCACCAGAATGCCAATGAGGACTTACCCCGTATGGGCGTGCACGAGGTGCTACCATCAAAAAGAATCCGCCAACAAGCGGGGCGCCTAGAATCGCCCAAAATAACGTCGTCTAGAGGAGAATCCGCCGAAGGCGTTTACTTTCCAAACATAACTAAATTGACCTCTTGAACGACTTCGAAGATGGTAGCTGCTACGAACGGCACCAAGTTTCCAACAGGTAAGGCCAAAAAGAGAGCCCCTCGTAACCCGGAAACTCTCCAAAGAAACTAAAAACTTATCGGGGAACGGAACCATGTCCCTATCAGCGAACAAAAGTTCCTAACTTAGGAGCGCGCGGAATTTGAATCTACCCACAGAGCTACAATCCGGAGAGCGCGTCCCATGAAGTTACAAAAAAAGCAGAGTGAAGCGACAAATCTAACGAAAGCGCCATTTTAACGTAACAACTAATCCTGTTTATTCTTCAGCTAGTACTTTGGATCCAGCACTACCTATAGAAACTGTCCAAATCAAGTAAATACTCCCATCAACTTCCTTCTAAACGATCGCTCCGTCTTCCAAACAACCACCAATGGCACCAATGGATATTAATTATATCTTACATAAACCTTTAAATCCAAATCCATCCAATTCTTCTTGTTTTTTTTTTGTATTTTATTACACAATCTCTTCACCGATTGTAATGTCTTATTATGTTAATGTTATATTTTCATATTTTTCTAAACAATTATACAAAATAAGCCATAATTTTCAAGTTTTTATTAGTAAAAAAAGTTTTTCAAATTTTTTTCTACATTATTTTTAAATTTGTTATTATTACTACCACACAAAAAAACTTATCTCTGTTGGTTATTACTGCCCTCTTAAAATATAAAATGTCCTAACTATTACATGTTACAATCCTTTATTATCAAAGCAAGCATAATTGTCAATATAACCTTGGTTTACACTTTCTATCATGGTTGACCTCAACCATCAAAATTAAATATTTAATTTATATTTTATTGTCACGTCTACATTAATAATTGTCCCAATTTTAATATTTTTAAATTATTTTAAAATAAATACCCATCTTATTTAAAACCCCTCAACATTTGGTTGTATTGATCTTCCAAATTTATCATTATTTTTATTCTTATTTAGCCACTATAACAAATGGAGTACTTGTATTATAACAAATAAATAAAAAAATCTATAGTTAAATTTTTTCCAATGTTGACTTTGACGATTTTCAATTATCGGTAACTAATAGACTGGCAAAGTTCTTGATGTTCGTAATATCAATAAGAAAGTTAGCATTTTAACTAAAAATTTAATTGGATGTTGAGGCAACCCTTAAAACTTCCATATTCACAAATCGATGGATTGCTTAGATTACTGACACTGTTCGTTTAATGATGAGTTTGAATGCTGTTTTCAACCTGTTTAAAAAATATAAACGGCCTGAGAAATTAAAAAAAAATATCCAAATCACACATTACTTCATAGTGATCCGAAAGCTTTTTGGAATAAATTACAATACTGTGGAATAAATCCTAAAAAAGAATAACAGTATTCTTAGTCATTTGCGCAAAGGTGACGTAAATAACATAAACTCTTATTTTAATTCGGTGAAGAGCGTAGATGTTGTGCACAAATATTAATATTTCTTATTTTCCTCATCTCTTGATAGTAAAATTTTCTTTTCTTACGGGTTGGTGCCAAGTTATAAAAGAGGCGCTATGGCGCGTTATAAAGGGAGGACTGGGCATGTTTTTAGAATATCCGATTTAGCTTAAGTTATTTGAGATGTTGTCTGAATGTGTTTTGTATGATTCCCGTTCTTGTGATTTTGTTGTTTCCATAACCGTTCTATTTCAAGTGCTAGGGGTTTGCATTTTTTTCGTTATAAAGGGTCTAAATATATAATTGATAAAGAGTGCTTTGACTAGAATGTTGTTTATTTCATTTGGGAACCATAATCTTGTTATTGGCGGCGTATAATAGCTTTAATGGCCCTAGGGCCTATAAAAATCTACACAGAAACCATAGCATACCAAAAATTGACAGTGCCAGCACAACGATGACGCAGTAATATGTAGCTAAAATACTAAATCCTTGAATTTTGTCCATTTTGAGAAGCAAAATGAAATAAAACGTTGTATGTACCACCTGCCTAATCACGATTATAGCTCTCAGAAAATATAAACCTCTCCGCTTCGAGTCCCGCGTTAAACATTCCCTCGTGCTATAATTTATTGATTACTAGCTGGGCCGCCGGCAAACGTTGTTCTGCCCAAAAATAATTTGTTTCTGAAACCCCGTTTAACCACTATAGAGTTTTAATTTTTATCATGTCCATCGTCTTGGACTTAACCCGAAACCCGCGACTTCGTATGCGCGAGGTTCATTATTTGTGTATTAAATAATGACTAAATATTTTCTGTCATCCCATCCCATCTTATCCCATCCATCCCCGACCCGTCCCCGTCCCCGTTCCCGTCCTCGTCCCCGTCCCCGTCTTCGTCCCGTCCCGCCCCGTACCGTCCCGTCCCGTACCGTCCCGTACCGTCCCGTCTCCTCCCGGCAAACGTTGTTCTGTCCAAAAATAGTTTGTCTCTGAAACCCCGTTTAACCACTATAAAGTTTTAATTTTATGTCATGCCCATCGTCTTGGACTTAAAAATAAATGCCGTTTTCGCAATCAACGTCCCAAAAAACCTCAATAACGACACCCATATCGATTTTTAGGCTTATTTACCCCATTTCACACCCTAAGGGGTAGCGAACCCGACAGATGTTGTCCTGCCCGATATTCGAATTTTCGATTTCTTTCATTTAAAAACATGCGAATAAGACTATTTTCATTATCCGTAGCGCGCAACCAGCGGTTCGCACGTAAAGTAGATACCCGCCCAGCTGACTGTCTTCGACGAACTATGTTAGCTTGTCGTGACTTTGGCATTGTAACGGACACTATAAAACTACACGGAATTGTTTTCACAATCACTTGTGCACAAACCAAATTTGAATGTCTGACTGACTGCGACGACTTATGTAAAGCATTTGGAATTACATAAATTGCTGTTAGTGTCTTAGCTCTTCCGCCGTCGGTTACCTGATGCGAATTATGACATTATGGGGAAAACCCTTCAAACCATTAAGCACAGGTGTGACTGCAAATAGAAACAACACACTTTCGATATTTTCCAGTTTTTCAGCTTTCCCTTTGGATTTTCTTAATTTTTCTTTCCGTAGGAACCTTCTACAAAGTATTAGAAAACTTAAAAAAAAAGATGAATGAAATCGGTAAAGCCGTTCTCAAGTTATGGCGTGACCAAGGGAAATAGGGATTTATTTTTATATATATAGATGCCGTTAATATATAAATAACTGTTACATTGCTTAGGAGTCTTAGGACGTAGCTTGGGCACTTGGAAGCTGTCAAATTTAACCTTTAATTTTTGGTTAAGAGTCATGTGTTATAAATGTTATAATTCAGTCATTGTGAGGAGTTGTTTATTACTTACCGAGTAAAAACAAAACCTTGTTTTGACGTTTAACAGTGATTCGTTGCGCAACTAAATATAACATATTTTGGAAGACATACGCTAACAAACATTTTCAAAGCATTCTTGATCCGTTTTTATAAACCCTCTTCATTTAGATGTTATATTTTTATCTAGCTGTATTGCTATGTCTATAATGTATAGTTTGTAATTGTTTTGTCTTGAAACATAAGATCTGGTATGTTATGTGCTATTGTATTATCTGTATGTATTGTTATATCCGAGAGTAGTTCGTAATAATCATTTTCTCGTATGTTATTTGGTGTATACTTATAGTACGGTATGGTTTTGTAGTTGATATTTTTTTTGCTATTGCTTGGGAATCATCATTACTGATAAGTTTTCATTATTATTATTATTATTATTATATTAATTAGAAATTAGATTTTACAGTATATAATACTGTAACAGTTAATTTTACTCTTGTATATAATATGTTACTGAAGTAATTAACTATTACTTCCAAGTCGACAGTTAATGATAATATTAATATTTTCGTGATTAAATTGTGTTCTGCATTTCTAGCTCCTTATATTACCCACATAATCAATAGCTGTTCATTTGCTCGGATTTTCCAAGGCCGACGATACTTTACATAATCAAATATTATATGCAATCTCATGTGCGTTTTGAGGAATCTGCTTTAAACTTAATGAAATCTTATTTAACTGGAAGACATCCGTGTGTTGTATTAAATAACAAAACGATCTAATCCATCTGAGATAAAATACGATGACCTTTGAGGTTTCATCCTAGGTCCTTTCTTGTTTATAATTGATACCACTAATTTATGTAGTACTTTAAATATTTGTAAATATCACCGATATGTTGATGACATTGAGGTCTACATTCTACTTGAATGATATAAAGATATACGCTTTATAGATGGATACGTTTGTCTATAAGATAACATAACATAACATAACATAACATAACTTTATTTGAAACGAAAAATAACAGTATATAACAGTATTACATAACAGTATATATAATATGCTATTACATACATTTTGCAAACATAAGTGTAACTATTCATTTCACTTGCACCTAATCCCTAATGGGATTGTGTTGTGCACCTGCGGAAGTTTTAAGGTATAAGGATTGTTCATGTTTACTTCTAATTTTAGTTTAACAGAATAGAACTTAAGTAATACAAGACTAGGACACTACGCGAAAGAGAGACAGGGGAACACTACTGAGTTATAAGTTTAATTTATTGACTTTTTATAAATTTGATTGTTAAACGGAGATAAATAAGTCAATTTTAAATATTACAGATTTTTTAGCAGATAAATAAAAAATCATTTTGTCAAAATTGTTTAATAATTAACATTTTTAAAATTTTAGACGTTTCGCCAGTTATGTTAGCATCATCAGTAAAAAATTGCAATTGAAGGTTTATAAAACAGATTAAAATTATAATTATTTTACATTGTTGAGTTATTTTAAAAGTAGAATTATTATCACATGTTTAATTTCAGAAATTCATAAATAAAACAACACTTTAGGAATAAGTAGTTCCATAATTAAATATTAAATTTAATATTAATATTATTAAACAATTTTGACAAAATGATTTTTTATTTATCTGCTAAAAAATCTGTAATATTTAAAATTGACTTATTTATCTCCGTTTAACAATCAAACACTGCTGAGGTTATAATGTACAATAATTTATATGATTATAATTAATGCGTCTTTTAATCGATTTGCATTTTCAAGAACATAGGTAGATATCTTTTTAGAAAATAGGTTGTAATTATTAATTTGTTTTAATTCTATCGGTACGGAATTGAAGAGTTTCGGGCCAATATATCTAATAGATCTTTGTTGTAAAGTGAATTTTGTATTGGGTACATTAAGATTGTCAATTGTTTGTGCTCGAGTGTCATAGATGTGTGATACTTTAGTTTGTAACGCAGGGTTAGTGTAATAAAATTTTATGACTTTTAGAATGTATAGTCCACCCACATCTAGCAATCTAACTTCAGAGAATAATGATTCAGTAGAATATAGTTTATTTTTATAAAGCATGACTTTTATTATATGTTTTTGTGCTACTTGTACGGTATTTAACGTTGTTGAATATGCACTGCCCCAAATGATGATTCCGTATTGTAGTATAGACTCCACTAAAGCTTTATATGTTGAGATTAGTATATTTTTATGTAGTATTGATCGTAATTGGTAAAATTTGTATATTAATTTTTTTAATCTATTGTGTGTATATTCTATATGTTTATTCCATTTAAGATGGCTGTCTATTATTAGCCCTAAATATTTAATTTCTGCAGTTTGGTATATATATATATGTTGAACAGTGGCAGTTTATACGATTGCAATTCATATGTAAAATTAATTTGTTATAGTGAGGCTGTCCTGTTATGTCAGATGAAAAGGCTATATATTTAGTTTTATCTTTGTTTAATGTAAGCACGTTTTTGTTTAACCAACATTTGACCGTGTACAGTCCCTCTTCTGCTTTTTTGGCAACATCATCCCAGCAGTCATCGCTAAATATTAATACCGTGTCATCAGCATATGAAACGATTTCACCCCCAGTATCACACAACAATAAACTACTGATGTAGATTAGAAAAAGGATTGGACCAAGAACAGTTCCCTGTGGTACGCCACAGGTTACTAATTCTTGTCAACTAACCATATTATTAATTTTTGTGGCTTGCTTTCTGCCCGATAGATAACTTTTAAATAGTTCTAAAGCTATTCCTCTTACACCATAGTTTTCTAATTTGTTTAATAAAATGTTATGAGATACGGTGTCAAAGGCTTTTGCCAGATCTAAAAATATTGCAATTACTTTCTGTTTTTTGTTTAATGCTGCATATATCTTATGAGTTACATGAAATATGGCGTTTTCTGTTGAAATTATTTCACGAAACTCAAATTGTTGTGGAGATATAACACTATGTGTGTTAAGAAAATTACATAGTCTCTTTTTTAATGTTTTTTCAAATATTTTTGCTATTTGGCTGGCTACTGAAATAGACCTGTAATTGTTTAGTTCATGGTGATTACCTGATTTATAAATGGGTGTAATAACAGATTCCTTAAAAAATTCTGGAAAAATACCGTTAACATATGCAGAATTAATTAGAAACGTTAATGGACTTATCAGATGGGCTTAAAATGTTTTTAGTAAGGAAACTGATATCCCATCCAAACCACAAGCCGAGTTGTTCATAAAGAAGTTTTAAATTGGTTGATCTTGATTAGGCGATCTAAATTAGTCGTATATAATTTTCTTATTTTTATTATAATCAGTTGTCATGCCACAATATATACATGGGATGCTGCCAAAGCCGGAATGGGCATTTGAACCGGCCCAGGAAAGTGGCCCTAAACCGGCCCCTTTCAAAAATACTTTTATTCTAAGGTAAACAAACCCAGTTATTAGACATAAAAACATTTTTAGGTAATACAAAAAATTAAAAACAGCAGATTAGTAAACTCTTACAGCACTTACATGTAACTAATTACATATAAAGTAAAAAATGAACAATTGTACTATTAAGATTAGGGAAAAATATCAAATTACAAGTAAGTCTCTCATTCTTTTACACTTATCTGTCAGTTTATGAAAGCCTCCAGATAATCTTGGAACAGCCCCCTACTCTATTTAAAATCAATAGCAATTTAGAAAAGAACATTCTACATGCAGCTTGTGAAAAAGAAAGAGTTTGCTATGATTCCGATATTTGATCATCCCTTCATTATTTCGATTCGACAAAGCCCGGCATATTTAAAAAATCAATTTTTTCCATCTGTCAGCGTCACGTGCTCCACACGCTACGTGATTTTACAAGCGGTTCCAATAAAATAGCTGCTGCCCGGAACAAACAAAAAAAAACTGACCAAAGTGCGGCATTGCACTTTCTTTTTTAAAGCAGTCAAATCTATGCACCTGCTGGCCTGCAGGTCGCAAAACTAACGGTTTTCTTAAATATGCAACTTTCGCCTATAATCACACAAAGAGAATCCGAACTCGGGGAAAATAGAAGAGATGATTAAACAAGGGCAACGACACTTGCAAATCGCGGGGATGCCGGACAATGGGATTAAGCAGCTTTTTCCAAAACGAAAGCAAAATTCCCTAGAAATATGTAGCCCTACTTAATATAAAAACGCCCTCGGAATTAAAGCCAAACTTTGCGAATCAAAACAAAGCATATCGAGTAAGGTATCAAAACAAGCAGTTTTCCGTCAGCTACAAGCTGCAACCAATGGAACCTCGCTATCAGCTTTAAGAAAAAATCTACGCCCGAATTACCAAAAAACAGCCCTGAAAACGCTTCCACAACTTGTAATCTAGATTTTGACGGGTAGAAGCGACGGCTTATAAGCACAGCAAGTTTGAAACTTGAATCGGAGCTGTTTAGCCCGCCTACGATCATCAATCATCCAGAAATCGGAGTGTAAATCAACCGGTCAGCCCGTCTGCGATCATCAACCATCCAGGAATCAGAGCGTAAATCAAAAGTTTAGCCCGCCTGCGAGCATCAATCATCCAGTACCCCGAGCATAAACCAGCAGTTCAGCTCGCTTGAGATAACCAACTTCCAATCACCAACTCTCTGTAGGCGCTCCATATATGCCGCGAGAGGTTCTTCACCAGCAATTCGATGCTATCTACTAGATCCCGAATCAACTTCTTCATCAAGTATTGCAGGCACTCCGTAGTTGCCGCGAGAATCTCCACATCTTGCTGGCACTTTATATGTACCGAAGTCTCCAACTATACCTACGCTGGATCGAGCCCCCGAAACCCATCTTTACGGCCACCCGCACTCAGCAGAAATTTGAGGTGAAGCTCACCAGGTGAACCGCGTCTGCTAGAAGGTTCAAGCCTAAGACTCCGCTGAAACACGCGCTCCAGGTCTCTGAAGTTATGGCAGGCCGCTTCCGCCACCGAAGGACTACGTGGCGACGCCAAGGAGCGTCCGCCCGCACCCTCCGCATTTCGCCGAAGTGTGCTCTTTCCTAGGTTCGTCCAGCACTTGAGGACTTTCGCGACGCCACCTTACTTCGCTTGGACACGAACGCCTGCTTCCAGAAGATCGGGTACAACACCTTCTCCAACGAGGATTCATCTGACTTCCCCCACAGACGGGTCCGGTTAGCCCAAACGGCCCACGACGAGAGTGTCTCCCTTAGCCGCCATCTCCGCAGGCTCCACGTTAACAACCCGGTTCATCCAAGAAGATAGAAACTTCGAGCCATGAAAAGTGTGCTCATTTCCAGGTCCGTCCCAGCACGTGTCCAAAATGTCAAGGGGAAACTGATCAAGAAGGACGAACATGTATTGCTTGCACATTGCACGGACATATGAAAGAAAACAGTGGTGGTAAACATTATCCTCAATCATATTTCAGACAATTTTAGTGAATAAATGAACTCAGTGTGGTAATACCCCCCACCATTATTTATTTTTCTTTTTTATTTGGGACGGGGGTGGTGGTGGCGGTGGCGGTGTTCCAGTTCAGGCTTTTGGTCACCTCTTTGGAAGAAAAATATTACGAGAAGTATTTCTATGAATTTTCAATGTTATTTCCATGGTTTGGTTGCGAAAATATGAATATCACCGTTATTATGCTAGATCGACATCTGGAGTTGCAAATCAAACTGCCAAACTGCTCCCTCTCTGTCTATTATGTAGAAATTGTAGGCAGCGGCTTGCACGAGGAGAGCATAAACATATAAATCATTGTCTATCGAATAAATCGTATCAATCTTATTGTAACATGGAAGCCGTCACCTCTTTGGAAAAATATTACGAGAGGTATTTCTATGAATTTTCAAAGTTATTTCCATGGTTTGGTTGCAATCGTATGGATATCACTGTTACGCTAGATGGACATTCGGACTTTAAAACTAACACAAAACTACGACTTCCAGACGGGTGGAGTTGGTTTGATCACAATGTGATGGAGCCCATCGAGGAGCATTTAAAAATGTTGAGATTAGAACGTGAATGTGTCAAGAAAATCGTATATGATTTATGGCGATGTCTGCCTTCCCATCTGTTAAATGTTTGCATTATGAGCCAACGCTCTGCGTCATACTATAAATATCGAATGCAATTCATGAAATTGTTAGAATATTAGAAGAGTTAAAAGAGACAGGAATAATTGAATAAATCCAGTTCGACAATGTCGGAAACAGCACGAGGAGATCGTGACACCCTCCAGACAGAGATGACAAAATTACCTCTACCACAATAATTGACTGGTGTATAATATATTTGTAATAATTTTATACATGTACATTAGACAAATAAAATACAATTATATTTACAATTATCGTTTTAATACACCGTCGTGCCTATAAAACCATTACAGGAACATGTCAGGTTAACCAGTGGTCTATTTAATCATCGTTGCAAATTCTCAGACACTAATAATGGAGGCCATTGATCCCCTGATGTTCTGTAGTAATAATTTTGAAAGCGCTAAATTAAGATCTGTTTCAGTATTAATTTCCAACCTCCTTTTTCTTACTTCGTTAATAGTATGTCTGTCTGCCTGCCTGCCTGCCTGTCTGCCTGCCTGCTTGCCTGCCTGTCTACTTGTCTATATGTCTAGCTGTCTACCTGTCTACCTGTGTACCTGTCTAGCTGTCTACCTGTCTACCTGTCTAGCTGTCTAGCTGTCTACCTGTCTAAGCAGTGCTTTCAAACCTATATTAAAACAATCGAATCTAAAATTTGGGTCTTACGAAAAGAAAACAATATGCAATTAAATGGTACTGTTGCTAATAGCTATATAGAAATATCCTAAATTTTTAACTCAGTTTACACTCCGAACTGTAACCTGTAAATCTCTACAGCATAATAATATTTCTTTAGGAACTTGCTTATTGCTAAAGTGAGGGATGTTGTCCTTCTGTACATAAATCCAACAGCAAAAGCGAAATAAATAAGTATCGACTCAATTTCGAGTGTATTTAATAAAGTACAGGGAAAAACATGTAATATTTACATTCGGTGCTTACAGTGTCTGTACATTTTCAATCAATTTTAAGCAAATTTTTTAACCATACATTTATTAGCAACCTTGCACATTCTCAGATTTCCCGCCAAAAACCTGATCATAATTTAAATTTACCGTAAAAACCTGAGTAGAATTTGAATTTTCCGCCAAAACTCTGATCATAATTTGAATTTACCGCCAAACCTGCGCAAAATTTGGATTTCCCGCCAAACCTGCCCAAAAACCCTCGCGCAGGCCTGTGCCAAAAGTCCCGCACAGACCCTCGCGCAGACCTACTCAGAAACTCCAGACAACAATCACGGCTTTTTTTAGCAACCTTGCACATTCCCAGACGCTCACATCCGCAGGTCTGGACAGGTATTTTCTATAGTCTGCAAATTCTGCGTCTCCTTCTAATTTTAGCTTTATTTACACAATTTCTAACGTGATTGTTTAGTTACAAAATGTTTTTAAACAAGTTTGAGATTTTCACTTATACATCTGATTTTTAACCAATCTAAATAAGTTTTTATCCGGCAAAAATGAACTGTGCTTCAGTGTTGGATATCGTGTATAGCATCTTTATTAATTAGAGTATTTTTTACTAATATATTGTTGTGGCCTAATAGCTTTTACTTTGCTTTATTTAATTTAATTCTTATTCTCACGGTTTTATTTTAAAATTTTGATTTTAATCTTACCTTTTGCGTACAGTCTTTAGCATGTAATTGCAATAACCTTAGTTATTCGACTCTAATCGACTATTAAAATCAGATTAAAACATAAAGCGTGAATATCAGATATAGGACAATTGTATTTATTAAGTAATTAATAACTGCCTTTACCATACGTTTAATAACTTTTTTAATAATATTTGATAAATGCTTAATTTTAGATTAATATTACTGTCTGTTTATATCTTCTATAGTATTCTATTCGTCAGATATCTCTGCTACAACTATGCTCGTTGCAACCAAAAACTGGGCTATTTACGAATGATTTACAAATACCGTTGTAAGAAACCGAAATTCCAATGATAACACTAAAACCACCACTCCTTTTAGGAACAATATTTTAAGCTGGTTTTTATTTTTGTAGTTATTGAATGCTTTATCATTTAATGATCATATGTACCGTACCCAATCATTGTGTTTATTATGTGTTAAAATCCTTAAGTATTTATAAACCTTGAGCTTTTTAAAATAAGTTGCATTATCTGCTAATAGTTTCTTTGGTTTTACATATTCTATAAAATATTCATTTACATTTTTTCAAAAACATTTTGAGTGTTGTATCTTTTAGCTGAAAAATAATCTCACATATTTCGTAAATATACTACCATAACATTCTTAAAGCCAAGGTGCTAACATAAGAACAAAGAAGGTGTCTGTTTTTGCGAGATTGGTATGCGGAAGTTGCTGAATCAGATAAACTGAAAAAATGCTAGATGGTACACACGATTCTTTTATCGCTCTGTTTTGTATTATAAAATTCTGCTGTTTAAGACGCCACTATACTTATGTGTGTTAGCTTCCTACCAGAGTTTACTGCTGGAATTATATATGTGCGTAAGATTGACTAAACTACATCAAACTTTTAGCCTGCTAACTGAAGAGCATTTTTACTAATATATTGCTTTATTTTGTTTTATTTAATTTAATTCTTATTAACTATAATACTAGATATAGAACAATTGAATAATTAAGTAATTAATAACTGCCTTTATCATACGTTTAACAACTTTGCTAATAATATTTGATAAATACTTAATTTTTTAGTTAATTTTAGATTAATATTACTGGCTGTTTACAAAATTTTATTATTATCTAATTTAAGATTCAATTTTTATTAACTCTGTAAGTAGCAGTAACCTCTGGTTCTCTAAGGGGAGCGTGGGTTCGGACCCCACACCTGGCAAGTCTTTTTTTGTTTGTCTAGCAGACACCAGTACTTGACAAATTTATTTCAAGATTATTTTTGCAGATCATCGTTGCAAATTTCTCCAGACACTGATAATGGAGGTCATTAACTGCGTCAGCAAAAATTTTCAAACAAAGACACCATTCAATTTAGCAGTTGTGCAGATTTTTCTCAAACAATGGGTTTCATTGTTCAATTTTTACCAGTCTTGCACATTTTCAAACAAGTTTGGACAGGCTTGAATCCTTAGACAATAAAATCAGGTTTATCTGATAATGGAGGTCAGCAAAAATTTCTCCAGACAACAAAGACTTCATTGTCCAATTATTTTTTGCAGTCGTGCAAAATTCTCAAACAATGGGCGTCATTGTTCAATTGGTAGATAATAACACCCTGCATCTGCAAGTCTCAACAAGTTTTGCATTCCCAGACGATGACTCATATCCTGTTGAGCCTGGGAACATTTTGATAAGCGTAGAAATCTTGTAAAATTTCAAAATTCGACATTTAGCCCCAAAATTCATCGTGAGAATCTTGCAAAAATTTGACCTTTAGCCCCAAAATTCATCGTGGGAATCTTGTGAAAATTTCAAAATTGCACTTTTAGCCCCAAAAATTCATCTTGGGAACCGGAAGTGGCACGTGACCTAGGTGAGGCCAATGACCCCGCCTCCGGCTGGGCAAATGACCTTGACCTCCGGCTAGGCCAATGACCTCCAGCCCGTGACCTCGCCCGTGACTTTGAAAAAGTTTAAGGTCAAATGTGGTCCAGAACGCCCCTAACTCCACTACTTATGTATATATGTATATATATATATATATATATATATATATATATATATATATATATATATATCCCGAAATAGGCAAAGTTCAGCGAGATGACTTGTCATCGAGCTGTTCTGCCACTTAACCGATAGTAGTATTATTTTTGGGGAGACTCATGTCTAGCCAACCCCATGAACAAGCTCTAGGCATGCAGAGTACCAGGTACCTTTGTCCTAATTAGAATTTTACCGAGGGGTTCCAACCTTAGCAAGGGATCTTTTACATGCTACACATCGTAGTAACATGGGACCCACGGCTTTACATCACTTCCGAATGATGGCATTCTATAGAGGCTTTCTTCCGCATTGTTTATTTTTAAAAACCTCACCGGAGTCGGGGATTGAACTTTCGACTCTTAGATCAGTAGCCAGAATGGTTAGCACTGAGCTATGGAGCCCGGCTAACCGATAGTAATGACTGATTCAAAATTAGATTAATCAAAGCAGGACAGAAAAGAAACCACGTATGTCGCTGCTTGAAGTTGTAACATTTGAACTACATGCTATTGCAACTAATCCTTCGAAATATTGATAAACAGCAACTAAACTAATCATTCAAAACTAGTTTCATGTAAACTTTGTTTTTTAATTTAAATTATGTAAATAACTAAGAACAACTGTTAATAATTGGAAATAACTCGAGTCTCTGTTTATAATGTAATAACTATTAGTTTCGCTACAATGCTGAGACAGTTCTAAACATTTTTAATCAAAATAGAGGCTGTATGTGGCCACAGCCGACATCTCTACACAGCCTAACTCTTCTTTTCATGGCATTAAAAACATCGTTTAGCACGTGTTTCGCCACGGCAAAGCTTAATTAAAAAACAACAAAATCTACACAAACACTATAAAACTTTTTGATCTGTTTTATCGGCCGGTGAGATTTTAGTCTGATCAACGAAATTAATTTCTATTAGGGGCAATAGTACTAAGCCGATTAATGTGGCCAAATCCAAAGAAAATACCCATCCTCGAGACGTAATGCTCGTGGACAGAGTTGAATGAACGAACCTGACAGAGCAATACATATATTCATTCGGAATCTTCTAGGGGTTCCTTTTTACGCTAACGCCTCGTATTCTATGAACAGCTTGTTGCTGTGGAGCACGTATTTAATAGCGGTGGGATTAATTCTACCGCAGAGTATTCAACACAGAGTATGTGATTCTTAAGATGCTATCTTGTGATCCCTGTCAGACTTTCACTCCGTTTCGCTTTAATTATCGTTGATATCTAGCCCAATCCACACTAAAGGAATATAGCAACTTTCGATTTTCATTAAGTTCTTTAATACCTTGTACTGAATTTTCCGATATTCTTTAGTTTCTACCAAATAAGACCTGATGCGCTCATTCAAAAGGATAGAATTAAGCGATTTGGACCTAAACTTTTGCAGTTTTCACTTAAATAGAGGTGATCTTAGGACTAGTTGACGATCGCTTAAGAGAATATCGGTGAGATTATCGTACACATTGAAGTCTTAGTTTGAAAATGTTTTTAAGGCCTACTGTATAAATCATTAACTTCTTGGACTTAAATAGAATCAACATAGTGGTTGTGCGTAGATACTGCATTAAATTAATGGAAAAATCTGATCGTCAATTGTTTTATCATATTGCTGTGGACGTTTCTTTCATATACAACAGTTTAACGATGACTACAGTACACCCTAATATTATTATTCTTATATTAGTAACAATTACGAGGTCAGTGGGACATTTTGATACCAAAATAGAGCATAACAGTAATAACTACATCAGACTCTGAAAAGTCCGTGCAAAAGGAAGCTTAAATAAAGGTCATGCGAGAATACAATCGGGAAATATCTACAGCAAAAACTAAAATAGTAACATTTAAATGAAGCGACTCCATTAAGTAAGAAACAATGTACGTATGTGTGTATGTATGTATGAATGTATGTATAATCTGTAACCTCAATTACCTTTCGATGTAGTGGCTGGTGCTTTATGCGCTGGCATATAGCGATAGAAATAAGAAACAGTAACACCAATAAATTAAAAACTGTAACCACTACAATGGAACGATAAGAATAGCTCTTAAAAACGAAGCAAAATTTTACGAAATTGCTTCAGTTCTAAAAAAAGATAAAAATAAAAAACCGCAACATCTGAAATGCACTTGTCATACCTCTATAATAATGCAGAAGACTACAAGTCGTGTTTACACAACTAAAAGTATCATAGTTGCAATCGACCATTTTTATTTTCGGGTTTTTGTAAACAAACTTCCCAGTACTTTTAATAGCGATATTATCACAGAAATCAATTACTTATTATGCCTATTGCTTATGTTTTTTAAAACTATTGACACAGCTTCGAAGACAACTACATTTGTTTAATTTAATATCTGTGTAACTGAACGCTCCCAAAATTGAAGCCGTAAGCACACGCTAAAAAGGCGTGTCTTTAAAGTTGAGGCTACATAACCTACAAAATTTCAGATTGGCCTGGCAATAACTAATGTCTTCTAGCAGTGGCTGCAAGTATTAATTCTGTGATAATGGTCTACTGTGCATCAGATAATTGTAGTACAAATCAAGGTAAGGGAATAGCGTTGTTCAGATTTCCCAAAAATTTGCAGCAACGAGATTGGTCTAAATTTTGCAAAAGCAAGAATTGGGCTCCGACTAATGCTTCACGGTTACGCCACAAGCTGAAAGGAGTTTCATTCGTAAGTTATTTGTCCTCTTATAATCCATAATATGTGTTACAATTTATAAATTCTAGCAGGAAACTGAGGAAACAATGGATTCGGGCGTATGTTGTGAACCGAGTAACACACGTTTCTGCAGTGCTCTGTATATTCCTTAAATAAATCAAGTACTAATTTTAAAATGTCGATGAAAACTAGAGCAGTCTCTTCTGTTAGTGATTGTAGTGTAGACTCTACCGAAATCGCAAAGCAAGTTGTTGCACTTCTATTGCAATCCAATGACTTTAAAGTTGTCGTGAATAAAGTAATTTCCGACACGTTGCACGACTTAAAGGCAAGAAATAAAAGCGGCTTGTGCCAAGGTTGCTTCGTTTGAAGCCAAATTAGAAAAAGTAAATCGTATACTGGACAGTATGTAACACTATATATTGTTTGTGTAAGGTTCCTGATTGCTGTATTTATCACTTTGCAGTACTGAATTGGGCTCCGACTAATGCTGTACGCCACAGGCTAAAAGGAGTTTCATTCGTAAGTTATTTGTCCTCTTATAATCCATAATGTGTGTTACAATTTATAAATTCTAGCAGGAAACTGAAGAAACAATGGATTCGGGCGTATGTTGTGAACCGAGTAACACACGTTTCTGCAGTGCTCTGTATATTCCTTAAATAAATCAAGTACTAATTTTAAAATGTCGATGAAAACTAGAGCAGCTTCTTCTGTTAGTGATTGTAGTGTAGACGCTACCGAAATCGCAAAGCAAGTTGTTGCACTTCTACTGCAATCCAATGGCTTTAAAGTTGTCGTGAATAAAGTAATTTCCGAAGCGTTGCACGACTTAAGGCAAGAAGTCAAAGCGGCTTGTGCCAAGGTTGCTTCGTTTGAAGCCAAATTAGAAAAAGTAAATCGTATACTGAACAGTATGTAACAGTATATATTGTTTGTGTAAGGTTCCTGATATGGAACGCGTATGATTGCTATTCACTGACATGGCAAATAAATATGACTTAACTATTGATAAAAAATAGATTTGATAACATGTAATAACATTTTATGGTCAAAATTTATATAAAAACAATTTAAATTCAAACACATTTAGTAAATTTATTCAGAAAATGTATAATGGTTACAAAAACATTATTTCTATATTGAAATACAGACACTTAAAACATTTGTCCGCTGCTGTTCATGTAAGTCAGTGATACAGCCTTAGTAACAAAACGTGTAAGTCGGTGATTAT